>NC_069442.1:38558112-38598226 GCF_026875155.1 Cherax quadricarinatus | reverse complement strand
ATCATAAAAATAGTTTAACCATTAAAAAAACAAATGATCCCCAAAGGGGCAACATCCAAAATAGCTCAACAGCCCAGGACCAAAATGTGCACTCTCACTAGTGCTTCCTTGGCCCTAGCTGAATACATCATGCCACCACAGGAAAGAGAAATAGAAAACCAGCTGATTGGTTTAAGTAGGGCTACCACTAAACTCCTTTTGACCTTTAATCTTCTTACCAAAGTGCATTGCCACTTGCAGACTGTAGCTTTACTGGTCCCACCGCTTCCAGGCAAGGGAAGAAACAAGGAGTTCATGGGTTACCATGCACAGGGCAGTGTTTAGTTTGGTCTCACATGTCATGGCCATCCTGAGGGAGCCAAATTCACACTGGTATGGCCATGACACCCGAAGACTAATCTCCCTGAACTTAAAGGCCATACCATCTAGAAGACTGAGGTTTAATTTCTTGGATCAAGAGCTCCTTCACTACAGCAAGGAGACCCTTCTTTCTTTGAAGGGTGAGGTTATACCGAATTATTATTATTATTATTATATTAATATTATAATCAAGGGGAAGCGCTAAACCCGGAGGATTATACAGCGCCTGGGGAGGGATGTGGAAGGCATTCAGGCTTAATTCAAGGAACTGGAGCACAGATCCAATTTCCTAAATCAAGAGCCCCTCACCAACATCAAGGGAACCTCCTTGAGGGGAGGTTATACCGAGCCTAGGAAATTACGTATTATAATCATGGGGAGCGCAAAAACCCGTAGGGATTATACAGTGCCCATGGGGTGGGAGGGAAGGTATTCGGGCTGAATTCAAGGAACTGGAGCAAAGATGCAGTTCCCTAGATCAACAGCCCCTCACTAGCATCAAGGAACCTCCCTTGAAGGGAGAGCCTAGGAAAATGGGAGGCATTTAGGTTCAATGCAAGGGTAGGGCAGATCCAATCCCATTGGATCATGAGCCCACTTAATGGCTTCAAGAAATCTCTCTTGAAAGAAGTCATGTATATAATGGTGTCAGAAGTACCTTCAGTGGCTCATTTGAATGGGCACACCTTAGGGTGGAATACTAGCCCCATTATCTTTAATGTACTGCTGCACAGGCTTGTGAAACATCCCTATGCAACATAATGGTTTATTCTGTTATGTGGATTCAGCACCAAACCCATGTGGGTCATGAAGTACCATAAGGTAGAGGGAAGTTGACAAATGGAAAATAAGTTTGAAGGGTATACCTGGAAAGGGTTTTGGGGGTCAACACCCCCGCGGCCCGGTCTGAGATTCAGGCTCTTACTGCTGGCCGTACGCAAGCCGACGTACGAACCACAGCCCGGGTGGTCAGGTACTGACTTTTGGTGCCTGTCCAATGCCTTCTTGAAGACAGCCAGGGTCTATTTGTAATCCCCCTTATGATGTTGGGAGGCAGTTGAACAGCGATGGGCCCCAGACACTTATGTTGTCTCAGTGTACCGTGGTGCCCCCTAACTTTTCATTGGGGGAATGTTGCATCTCCTGCCAAGTCTTTTGCTTTCATAGCGAGTGATTTTCGTATGTAAGTTTGGTACTAATCTCTCTAGGACTTTCCAAGTGTATACAGTGGACCCTCGACTAACGCTATTAATCCGTTCCTGAGAGCTCATCGTTAGCCAAAATAATCGTTGTCAAGTTAATTTCCCATAAGAAATAATGGAAATCAAATTAATCCGTGCAAGACACCCAAAAGTATTGAAAAAAAAAAATTTTAACACATGAAATATTAATTTTAATACACACAAACTGAAGAAGACATGCACAGTTACATGAACACGTACCATTATTGAAGATCTGGTGATGATTGATGGGATGGGAAGAGGGGAGTGTGTTGATGGTCTTAGTGTTTTTGAAGGGGAATCCCCCTTCCATTAGACTTAAGGTGGCAAGTCCTTTTTTGGGTACTTCCCTTCTTTTAATGCCACTAGGACCAGCTTGAGAGTCACTGGACCTCTGTCGCACAACATATCTGCCCATAGAGGCCTGTACCTCCCGTTCCTTTATGACATTCCTAACGTGTTTCACAACATTGTCAGTGTCACCATTAAACACTTGTTCAGGTTTCAGTCCTTCACTGTCTATGTACTCCTTGAATTCCTGCACATATTTTTCAGCTGCTTTTTTGGGTCCAACTGGCAGCCTCACCATGCCTTATCACACTATGTATGTCACTACGATTCTTAAATCTCTCAAACCAACCTATGCTGGCCTTAAATTCACTCACATCACCACTAGTTGCTGGCATTTTTCTAATTAAATCGTCATGCAACTTCCTAAGCCTTTTCACAATGATCGCTTGAGAGATGCTATCTCCTGCTATCTGTTTTTCGTTTATCCATACCAATAACAGTCTCTCAACATCTTCTATCACTTGCAATCTCAGTTTCGAAAACATAGTTGCACCTTTGGCAAGAACAGCTTCCTTGATTGCCGTTTTCTTGGCCACAATAGTAGCGATGGTTGATTGGGGTTTTGTGTACAGCCATGGCCAGCTCGGAGACATGCACTCCACTTTCATACTTAGCAATGATCTCTTCTTCATATCCATAGTAATTCTCACCCTTTTGCTGTAGGGTTGGCACTAGAAGCTTTCTTGGGGCCCATGGTGACTTATTTTGCAGGTGCAATCACTAAAAAGGCTGTGATAGTATGAAATGTTCCGATTGTATTTTTGGAAGCGACCGCGGTGGCTGGCGGGCTTGTAAACACTGGCCAGAAGTGGACGCGTCTCAGACGGAAGGAATAGTGTTGGTCGAGTTTTTTAGCGCTAATAGAGGCAAAATTTTTGCAATAAAATGTATCGCTAGTCAGATTTATCGTTAATCGATGCCATCGCTGGTTGAGGGTCCACTGTATTATCATGTATCTCTCTTCTCGCCAGCTTCCAGGGAATACAAATCAAGGGCCTTCAAGCATTCACAGTAATTAATGTGCTTTATCGTACTTATGTGTGCTGTGAAAGTTCTTTGTACACTCTCCAGGTCAGCTAGTGTACAGCAGTGTGTGTTCATGTTAAAACAAAAAGTCAAAGTCAATCCTTTGGAGGAAATAAAGTAACAAGAAAGCATTAACAATAATTTAGTATAAACAGTGTGTGTTGTGCATGCATGTATTCTTTCTTGTGTTTGTGTAAGATTATTAAAACAGAATTTTCATTAAAAGAAGTATTGTATAAAATTCCAAAAGGTTTGCCCTGCTGGAGTTACATAGTTTCCTTCTCAGCAGCAACTGCTATTAAAGGTTTGTACATTATCTACAATATCTACAACACTAATCAGCTTTCATCACATCTACAAAAAAATACGTGCATATGTACTTCATAAAACACCAATGTCCCCTGAAAATTCATAAATTATTAGTGTAAATGAGTAAAACAGCTACATATAATTTTTGTCCATGAACACAAACTTGCTATATAAAGTTCACAAACACTGGACAAGAATTATAAAGTTGCAAGGACTACAGAGGCCAAAAGATATCAGTACAGATTAATTATTCATTACTAAATCACATAAAACACACATGGGAATATGAACTAATATAACAAGTGCAAATTAAAAAGGGCCAAATGCCAAGAAACATTTTCAACTTGGAAAAATGAATGTGAGAACCAGGTTTAGTGCAACTGTAAATGAAACTGAATATAATTAAAGAAAAATTAGTAATTGTGATTGAACTTTTAGATTAAAAAGTAATTGTACTTGTAATAATTGACTTTTGGTAAGCTTATACTGTGACACTACAATAGGCTAATGACAGAATGAAAGTACATGTCAAATAGAACGTAACTGTACATTCTGAGATTTTTTTTACTTTTCTTCCGAGAATCATGTTTGTGTGGGCTGTGACTGGGCTCGTCCATCAGGTGGAATTAAGACACAGTGACAATTGGATGCATTGTTTCATGAAAAATGTAAGTTCTACTTGTTTTGTGTCAAGTTTGATTTTTTTTTTTTTTTATTCTTTTACTGAGTAATATTTTGAAAGTGGTGAGATACTGGGGGCAAAGTTTATTTTTGAAAACAGGAAGTCATTGGTTATGAATTGTTAAATGGATAAGCATTCATGGGTTTCATTAACAATTCAGACTCATTAATGTCTTTGGACAAGTTATAATATGTTAAATTTTATAATTTTTGTATAATAGGGAATATAATATTAAAAGAATTTATATTTAGTTGGCACTTAACTTATTTTAATATTTTTTGCAGTTTCATGAGTACAAAGGGCAAAGAAGGACAGTGAAAAGCAAGAGAGTAACTGAAATGGAGTTACTACATTCCCAGTATTATCATTTCATCTACTGTACCTGTTTTTACATTACATTTTTCACCACTGTAATATGATAATTTACAACATAGCCTTTTTTTTTTTTTTATTAATACATCGGCCACTTCCCACCAAGGTAATGGGGCCCTAAAAGAAAAACTTTCATCATTCATTCATTCCATCACTGCTTGTCAGAGGTGCACTTACACTAGTTATAAAACTGCAATATTCACAATTCTTAAACAAATACATTAATATCCCCCTTATTTTTTCTACCACGTTAATTCAGCATCACTATTCTTTCCACAAATGTTTTTACTATTATTACCTTCAGCTCTTGTACTGTTATTTAATCTTTAAAGCCATAATTTCTTAAAACTCTTTTCCCTTGAAACTACTGCAACCATTTCATCAATTTTTCACTCTGTAAACACTGATGAAAGGGAGGTTTCACTTGGTTCATGACATATACACTTAGGGTTCAAGAAATTGTAATAATACAATTGCAAACAAATCAGGGAATGGATGGCTTGAACCCAAAGGCAGGCGAGTCCTAAAACTCACAGGTCAAGGGGTTAACACACTGGCTTGTGATTTTTAAAGACCCCCCTGCCATGGGTTCAAACCCCACTCTTTTGGTGATCTGATTTATATACTTTCAGTTCTAACATTTATGAATATTCAAATTTGAATATAAACACTAAGCTTTGTCATATTAAAAACAGCATAATAAAAAATATTTTTCCCTTTTTTCTATAAAGGTAATTAGATAAATACAAGGTTGTGGGCTAGTAGACAGCAACAGCCCAGGGAGGTACCACTGTCCTGCCAAGTAGTGTACAATGGAAGCCTGTAATTGTTTACATGATGGATTGCTAGTGTCTTTTTTTTTTCTCATAAACATTCAAGGTTTTGGGTACACCTTACTATTTCTACTTAAACTTGGGTCACACTACACATGATGCATAAGCATATATATACAAAACACCCCTCTGGGTTTTCTTTCTATTTTCTTTCTAGTTCTTTTTTTTATTTTTTGAACACATTGGCCATCTCCCACCAAGGTAGGGGGGCCAGAAAAAAAAAATTTTTACCATCATTCACTCCATCACCTTTTGCCAGAGTGGCCCCCACTACAGTCAAAAAATTGCAACATCAACACCCCCTCCTTCAAAGTGCAGGCATTATATTCCCCATCTCCAGGACTCAATCCAGCCTGCCGGTTTCCCCGAATCCCTTCATAAATGTTACCTTGCTCACACTCCAACCGCACATCAAGTTCTAAAAACCAAAATTTCCTCCATTCCTCCTATCTAACACAACTCACGCATCTTGCTGGAAGTCCCATTCCCCTCCCACAAAACCCTTTACCATCCTCCCTCCAACCTTGCCTAGCCAACCCCTACCCCCTTTTCCCCCCACAAAAGATTTATACACTCCCAAATCATTCTATTTTGTTCCATCCTCTCTACATGTCCAAACCAAAATCTACAACCCCTCCTCAGCCTTCTGGATAATGGTTTTGGTAATCCTGCACCTCTTCCTAATTTTCAAACTACAAATTCTCTGCATTATATTTACACCACA
This sequence comes from Cherax quadricarinatus, assembly GCF_026875155.1. Taxonomy (NCBI): domain Eukaryota; kingdom Metazoa; phylum Arthropoda; class Malacostraca; order Decapoda; family Parastacidae; genus Cherax; species Cherax quadricarinatus. The sequence goes on along the minus strand of NC_069442.1, from coordinate 38,592,349 downwards.
CATTGCCCTCAGATATGACATCTCCACTGCCTCCAAGCCTTCTCCTTGTTGCAACATTCACCACCCATCAGTGGGGGTGCACAGGTCTGGTGATGCCACAGGCCACTTCTTGATTGTATCCCCAAAGACTCAAGTATAAGGGCTAGTGGGTGAGAAATATTATTTAGAAAGGAGATATTTTGAATATGTAAGCACAGATAAAAAATGAAATAAGCACTTTATTAGATTTAAATTTTAATCAACCAAATTTATTAAGTTCTTTCCCCAAATGATCCCTCCTGTCAGAAAACACTTGAACTACTTTACTTTTTACATCAGCTGTGAGAAATTCTTTTTCATTGCTTATTAAAGCCAGGTTGGTCAGTCACTTCTGTGACACTGATGTGTTTTTATTAATTTCAGTTTTGAAAGTGACCTTTCACAACTTGTGACTGAAAATACGACTGTAAGCAGGGAATCTGTATGAAACACAGTGTAGGAAAAGACATCCCTCCCATACTGCATAAAGACCCAGAGATCTTTAGGATCGGGGAATTCTATCCCCCCAGCTCGAAGAAGCATCACAAAATCAACAATTTTATCATAATTGAATGGCTGCCACATCATTATCATAATAATTTGCAGTCGAACATTCCATTTTTAATTTCTCTTTCTTTTTCATCTTCAGTTACTACCCGAATTCAAGTTCAAAGAAATAAAAATCGGTCACTATCCTTGAAGACGACACGCGGTCTTCAATTTCCTTTTTAATCGGTTCACAAAACTCTACTATTACTCTATTCATTTCTTCTTGTTTCCGTCGTCCACTATCTATTGCTGACTGTCCAGCATATTCTTCTTCTCCTTGTTTGTGCAATTGGTATTCCCCAATTTTTTACAATATTCATTAGCCAAATGTATTGCATTGTGGATAATTTTGTCATCCTTCAAATTCAAGGAAAGTCCTTCAAAAGAACTTAAAGGAAACCCCATTTTTGGATCCTGCAAACATTTTTTAGACTTTTCTCCACTGATGATAAAACTGTGTGGGGATGGGGGCACCATTTTCCCATGGAAGAAAGGGTACACTATGTTAAAAGGGAAAAAAGGGCTAACCACTGCCCTCTGAAGTGCAGTGAGCCTCCAAAAATTGATTTATCAAATGCTGAAATTTCAAAATCACTATCTTATTTCCCTTTTTAATTGGATACCCCCCCCCAATTGGATGCCTGGGTCCACTGCCACTTTGACCCCCACCCCTCTGCACACCACTGCCACCCATGCTTCACACCCATATAAGAGCACTGATATAACTATACTCTCATACATTTCCTTCTTTGCTTCCCTGGACAAAGTTCTTTGTCTCCACAGACTCGTAAGTGCACCACTCGCCTTTTTCCCCTCATCAATTCTATGATTCACCTCATCTTTCATAGACCCATCTGCTGACATATCCACTCCTAAATATCTGAATACATTCACCTACTCCATACTCTCTCCCTCCAATCTGATATCCAATCTTGTGTTATCTAATTCTTTTTGTTATCCTCATCACCTTACTCTTTCCTATATTCACTTTTAATTTTCTTTTACATATCCTAACAAACTCATCCATTAACCTCACACTCTTGCCAACACCCAAGCATTCATTTCAACCATGGTGACATCACACATCCTTGTCTCCTGTATACATTACTAAAGTTAGGAAGAAAATTTTAGGGCCACTCTGCCTCGGTGGGATACAGCCAGTTTGTTGAAACGAGAATAAGGTAAATAAAAACAGGCAACCTAGCCTTTGTTCTCAAGATTTCTTCAATTGTTCATTTAAAAACAAAACGAGAAATCAAAATATTGAAAACTGAGCCTGACATTTTAACAGTTCCAGAAAAGTTGGTAATCACAAACTACTGACATAAGTAAAAACTATACACCTGAAAAACTGTAAGAGAAGTTATTTCCAACTTAATTTTAAAAAAAAAATAGGGTAGTAAAAATATTTCATAAGATATTTAGGATATATAAAATTTAAAAAAAAATATATTAAAAATAAGATAATGGCATTTTTTTTTTTAATACAAAATACATTAAGAATGTTTTTGGGCATAAAGGAGGTTTTTTTTGCAGTTTAAAACTAGTGTAAGCACCCTTTGGCAAGACAGTGATGGATGATGTGGTGCAAAGTTTTCTTTTTCGGCCACCTCCTGGTGGAATCGGCCATGTAATAATAAAAAAAAAAAAAAATTTCATAAGTAATGGCATTTTGCTCTGTATTTATGACCAAAAATACATTTAGAAAATATGGTAAACTTCAATAATTTGTTTACACTCCATTGCCTTATGGTTTGCTTGAGAAACATTCCATACATTATTTTCTTTTTTAACACATCGGTTTTTTCACTGAGGCAGGGACCCCCGCAACAAAAAAAAATCCGTCCTAATGCATAGGCACTCATATAACAGTTTAAATGTCACTCCAAACAGGCAATATCCCAACCCCTCCTTTAAAGTGTAGGCATTGTACTTCCCATCTCCAAGGACTTAAGTCCGGCTAACTGGTTTCCCTGAATTCCTTCACAAAATATTACGCTGCTCACACTCCAATAGCTCATCAGGTCCCAAAAATCATTCATCTCCATTCACTCCTATCTAACACACACACACACACTTGCTGCAGTTCAAGCCCCTCACACACAAAACTCTTTACCCCTTCCCTCCAACCTTTCCTAGGATACCCTGCCCCATCTTCCTTCCACTACAGATTTATGTACTCTCCAAATCATTCTACTTTGTTCCATCATCTTTAAATGACCAAACCACCTCAACAATCCCTCTTCAGCCCTCTGACTAATACTTTTAGTAACTCCACACCTCCTCCAAATTTCCACACAATGAATTCTCTGCATAATATTTACACCACACATTGCCCTTAGACACGACATCTCCACAGCCTCCAGCCTCCTCCTTGCTGTAGCATTTATAACCAATGCTTCTTGCCCATATAAGAGTGTTGGTACCACTATACTCTCATACATTCCTTCTTGGTCTCCATGGATAACATTTTTTTGTCTCCATAGATACCTTTTTGGGTCACCCTGCCTCGGTGGGAGACGGCCGACTTGTTGAAAAAAAAAAAAAGATACCTCAAAGCATCACTCACCTTTTTTCCTTCATCAATTCTATGGTTAACCTCATCCTTCGTAAGTCCATCTGCTGACAAGTCAACTCCTAAATATCTGAACTCATTTACTTCTTCCATGCTCCCTCCCTCCAATGTGATATACAATTTTTCTTTAAATCATTTGATACCTTCATCACCTTGCTCTTATCTAAGTTTGCTTTCAACTTTCTTCCTTTATACACCCTCCCAAACTCATCTACTAATCATTGCAACTTTTCTTTAGAATCTCCCAAAAGCACAGTATCATCAGCAAAAAGTAACTGTGTCAACTCCTATTTGATTCCCCATAATTTAATCTCTCCCCAACACCCTAGCATGTACTTGTTTTACAACCCCATCTATAAATATGTTTAACAACCATGGTGATATTACACATCCCTGTCTAAGACCCACTTTTACTGAGAAGTAATCTCCCTCTCTCCTACGCACCCTAACCTGAGCCTCACTATCCACATAAAAACTCTTTACAGCATTTAGTAACTTACTACCTATTCTATACACTTGCAATATCTGTCACATTGCTCCCCTATCTACCCTATCATATGCCTTTTTTAAATCCATAAATGCAATGAAAATTTTCTTACCTTTTCAAAATATTGTTCACTTATATGCTTCAATGTAAACACTGATCTACACATCTACCCATTGTAAAGCCTCCTTATTCATGCTGTATCAATCAAATACAGTGGGCCCCTGCCTTACGAATGCATCGCGTTACGTTAAATCCACCATACGAAGCATTTGAACACAAAAATTTTGCCTCGCCTTACGTAATTCATCCGGGACACGTCCCATGTGTGGCCTCAGCACCAGTGTTTACAAGCCAGCCAGTGCGGTACATTTCACATTATCTCAGTGTTTTTAGTGCTTGTAACTGCAAAATAAGTCACCATGGACCCCAAGAAACCTTCTAGTGCCATCCCTGTGGTAAAAAGGGCGAGAATTAGTATGGAATTGAAAAAAGAGATTAAGGAAATGTGTGCAAAGTGGGCTGAACTGCAAACCTTTATGAATGAAAATCACCCTGACACAGCTACTGCAAGCCGTGTTGGCAACCTGTACAATGACAATGTTATGGCCCATTTTAGGAAAGTCTTGAAGGAACAGGAGGTACAGAGCTCTATGGACAGATTTGTTGTGCGACAGAGGTCTAGTGATTCTCGAACTGGTCCTAGTGGCATTAAAAGAAGAAGAGAAGTAACCCCGGAAAAGGACTTGCTACCTCAAGTCCTAATGGAAGGGGATTCCCCTTCTAAACAATAATTTCCACACTCTCCCCTCCTCCCATCCCATCAATCATCACCAGATCTTTGATAAAGGTGTCACGTATTCTATTCTTAGTAGAGTAGTAATTGTGCATGTCTTCTTCAGTTTGTGTGTATTAAAATTAATATTTCACATGGTAAAAATTTTTTTTTTTTTTCATACTTTGGGGTGTCAGGAACAGATTAATTTGATTTCCATTATTTCTTATGGGGAAAATTAATTTGGCTAACGATAATTTCGGTTTATGATGAGCTCTCAGGAACGGATTAATATCGTAAGGTGAGGGTCCACTGTATGTTATTCCCAGTCACTAGACAGTATCAAAACATTATATTTAATCCATATCTGTATTACTGTATCTTGCTGTCCATGTTTATGGAAAAGTCACCGACATATAAGTGGTGCACTCAGTACTGGTATGTTCTCAACATCATTTTTGTGTGACAAGCCAACAGAAAAATTTTGATTATAAAATAAACAAAAATATATCTTTCCTTAATATACCTTAAGATCTAATTTATTCTAATAATGACTGTTAGCTATAACATAAAGTTTCATATGAAGTTAGCTGCCCATGACAAACATCTATTAAATGTGCAACACCACATGATGGGTTACAAGGTATTACTTCACCAATGTACTGAACAGACTAGCCAGCATAAACTCATGGTTACAAGGTATTACTTCACCAATGTACTGAACAGACTAGCCAGCATAAACTCGTGGTTACAAGGTATTACTTCACCAATGTACTGAACAGACTAGCCAGCATAAACTCGTGGTTACAAGGTATTACTCCTCCACTGTACTAAATAAGACTAGCCAGTGTACACTTATGGATACATGATAATGCACGACAGATCTTGGATAAGCTAATGACATTTACAAAGTACAAACACCTTATACATGCTAATCACAGAACCTCTTACTCTTATGTTCTGTAACACTTGAACATAAAATTGACACTAGTCTGTATATCATCTAGCAACACTAAAAAGTATTTGTTTATTGTAAAATGTCTCAGTTATTAAACAAAGAAAATTACTGTTCCACAAATGCTGTAAGTCCCTTTCAACAGCAACTGCAAAACATATGACAGTGAATGTGTTTCATTTGTTTGGTCACCCTACCTTTGTGGGAGAGGAGGCCATTGAGGAAATAATCAACAAAATACTGTACAGTATTGTAGGAAGACACTTGGTGCAGAACAGGCCTTTATTATAGACAACATTTTGCAAAACTTGGTCAATAATACAGGTTTGTTCTGTAGCAAGTGTGTGTCCGTCACACTTGTTGACAATACCTGTAATCTTTCAAGTATCAGTAATAAATTAAGATAGCAGTAAGCTTAAGCCAAAATCATCACTTGACTTGCACTTATCATAGTGGCATTCATAGTGGCAACACATTAAAATATATTAATTTCAAGAGAATTAGCTTACAATGGGTTCAGCATCCCATTATGTATTAATATTCCATGTATAGAACAAAATTTTGAGTATCGTCTCCCAAAAGTTTATAATGTACAGTAATAAACTGAGGCTCTGAAAAGCAAACCAACAAACTCATCAGTGAGCAAAAATTGCATTTTCTATATCAAAATGTTCATCAATCTTTCTAGTATTATATATATCACTCAGACTGGTAAGTTCGTCAATATTATCCTACATTTACCCATGGAAAATAAAGGGATATTTGACCATGTGGTCATTTCCATGTATGCTTCCTCATAGACAAATAATCCAGGGATTTCACGCATACTGCCTTGAAGCTCATTAAATCTGTTTTCAAATGACACCAGTTTGATTGAAATAGATTGGTTGGTTACCAAGATATTGTTACAAACATGATGCAAAACTTTGTAAGCAACTTTTCTCAAAAGTGACATTTTGATGAGTTAGTCAATTTGCTTCTCAGCAACTCAATATCAAGAATTACTGCACATTGTTCTTCGGCATACCAAAAATATTTTAAATTTTTTGGGACGAAACTAAATTGCATATAATACCTTGATGTTGATGATGCATTCATGTACAAAAAAAATAATAGATGCTCTACATGATAAAATATCTAATATAAATTGATATGGAAGGCACAGCAATAGCCTGAGTTCTGAGTCTAGAAATTCTTATACCTTATTATAATATTAATTTTACCTGTACAGTTACAGGTATAATTTTTTGTTGTGCACTTACAAAGTACTAATGCTATACATACAAACACAGTGAACAGCAATATAACAATCATATAAATAAGCACTGTGCTCTCTGTACACTACAATATGTTAAAATAAATTATGGTGATAGAGAACAGCATTTATATCAATATCTTCTCATGCAGCTGTCTTCTACTTCACCTTATTTATGCTGTGTGTAACAACCTCCGACCAGTTCCAAAAATTTTTCAACTCTGAAAGGATTGCCTGGTCAATCAGATGATTTTCATCTTTCATCTATGATTACCGAGTGTGAAGATTTGCCTTTGTTGTGACCTATGTTTCAAAACTTAATGTACTAAAGGGAAACACCATAAATTCAGCTTGATAGGGAAAAAGAGGCTGCTTAAAGTTTGTATATGTTTAAAGATCACTAGCATGAAAATCTAAGGGAATTTTTTAATGAAAATTCACAAGACAAAAAAAGTAAAAATAAAAAAAATATAATAATGAAAAAATCCTGTTGTTTTTCTTCATAATATATACAGTCCTTGCCATTAATGTTTGTCAGCTCCATCTCAACAATGATTACAAACTTTAGAAATAACAAAAAAAATGGAGAGTAATTACCAACAATTTAGCATTTTGTAGGTCATTCTTTGCACATCAGGACATCCTTCAATCATCTAGGAAGTAATTCTGATAGATTCTTAAAGGGTTCTTGGGGTAAATTCTCCCATAACTCACGGGTGGCGAGCTCCTGCCGTAGGAGTGAATTAATGTCTATCCATAGATCCCTCTATCACAGCCTAGAGGTTCTCAATGGGGCCCAAGTCTGGGGAATTTCCTGGCCAGTTATCAGAAAAGGTTACCTAGCTGTCACGAAGCCAACGAACAACCAATTTAGTCTTGCATAAAAATCTTTGTACCACACTCAGTGAAAGATTAAGGCAAATGATCAGAGTAATTCCAGGTAGTTGTAATGATTCATAATGTTAGTTTATGGGCAGCATAATCAACTCACAACACTTTTGGCACTACAAGAAGCCCAAACCATTAGAGATTCAGGGTGTTTTGTGGTACCATAGGTGTAGCACAAGTTCAAGGGGGTCACAACCTGGACATCTCTCATGTTCCCACCACAGTTACAGATCACTGTGAAAGTGGCTTCATCACTCCAAAGCACCTCACTCCCCTGCTCCTTAGCCCATGTTTGTTTGTTTTTATTTTATTTTTGGCAAACATGACTAACAAGCTTCTTTTGCACAAAGCTAAAAATTGATTTCTTGACATGTATACACCTACTGTAACCAAGCTCCTTCACATACCTTTTAACAGTTCTAATGAACATATTATGAAGCAGTTCTAGAGTCTTTTATTTAATTTCCAGTGCACTCTTAGTCTAGTCTCAGGCTCTCTCTCTCTCTTACAGTTAATATACTTGGGGATGTTTTTCTAGGTTTCCCTGGACATTCTTTTGGAGTGGGCATGTTATCACCATTCTCATGGAACCAACGCAGCCAGTTTCTCACTGAACCCTCGCTTACACCATTGGATTCCCCATATTAATTCAATTACAGTGGACCCTCGCCTAATGAACGCATCGCATAATGCTAAATCTGGCTAGCGATACATTTTAACGCAAAAATTTTGCCTCGGCTAGCGCTAAAAAACTCGCCCAACATGATTCGTTCCATTTGAGATGCGTCCACTTGCGGCCTGAGCGTGCCTCACTTGTCCCGGGGGTGCCAGTGTTTACAAGCCAGCCACCGCGGTCTCATCCAAACATACAATCGGAACATTTCATATTATCACAGCGTTTTTAGTGATTGAACCTGCAAAATAAGTCACCATGGGCCCCAAGAAAACTTCTAGTGCCAACCCTACAGCAAAAAGGGTGAGAATTACTATGGATATGAAGAAAGAGATCATTGCTAAGTATGAAAGTGGAGTGCGTGTCTCCGAGCTGGCCAGGTTGTACACAAAACCCCAATCAACCATCGCTACTATTGTGGCCAAGAAAACGGCAATCAAGGAAGCTGTTCTTCCTAAAGGTACAACTTTGTTTTCGAAACAGAGATCGCAAGTGACAGAAGATGTTGAGAGACTGTTATTGGTGTGGATAAACGAAAAACAGATAGCAGGAGATAGCATCTCTCAAGCGATCATATGTGAAAAAGCTACGAAGTTGCGATGATTTAATTAGAAAAATGCCAGCAACTAGTGGTGATTTGAGTGAATTTAAGGCCAGCAAAGGTTGGTTTGAGAGATTTAAGAATAGTAGTGGCATACATAGTGTGATAAGGCATGGTGAGGCTGCCAGTTCGGACCAAAAAGCAGCTGAAAAATATGTGAAGGAATTCAAGGAGTACATAGACAGTGAAGAATTGAAACCTGAACAAGTGTTTAATTGTGACAAAACAGGCCTGTTTTGAAAGAAAATGCCAAGCAGGACCTACATTACTCAGGAGGAAAAGGCACTCCCAGGACATAAGCCTATGAAAGACAGGCTTACTCTGTTCATGTGTGCTAATGCTAGTGGTGAGGAAACTGCTCCGGAGGAGAGGATAGAGAATTTGAGGAAGTTGCCTACTTCAAAGATTAAGGAAATGTGTGCAATGTGGCTTAAAGTGCAAACCTTTTTTGATGAAAATCACCCTCCCACAGCTATTGCAAGCCGTGCTGGTGACTATTACACTGACAATGTTGTGAAACACTTTAGGAATGTCATAAAGGAAGGGGAGGTACAGGCCTCTATGGGCAGATATGTTGTGCGACAGAGGTCCAGTGACTCTCAAGCTGGTCCTAGTGGCATTAAAAGAAGAAGGGAAGTAACCCCGGAAAAGGACTTGATATCTCAAGTCCTAATAGAAGGGGATTGCTCTTCTAAACATTAACACCATCCACTCTCTCCCCTCCTCCCATCCCATCAATCATCACCAGATCTTCAATAAAGGTAAGTGTCATGTAACTGTGCATGTCTTCTTCAGTTTGTGTGTATTAAAATTAATATTTCATGTGGTAAAATTTTTTTTTTTTCATACTTTGGGGTGTCAGGAACGGATTAATTTTATTTCCATTATTTCTCATGGGGAAAATTAATTCGGCTAACGATAATTTAGCCTAACGTTGAGCTCTCAGGAACGGATTAATATCGTTAGGTGAGGGTCCACTGTATAGCCAAAAATGTCTAGACAAACCCTGAACTCAGGACCACATGATGCAGGGAGGCCACAGACACATACTTATCCGCTACACAAGCCCATAAAGGACTGAGCATGCAGCAAGTTGCCTAATGGAATTCTGAGATCTCAAACTATGATTTGCCAGACTGGCAAACATTTCTATCATCCAAAACACCTAACAGGGTTGGGTATTATTTTCAGCATTAGTTTGCCTACTGGAGGCATTAGGCAAACTTTAATAATGACATGTATGTACAGCATGAACAAAATTTTAACAAAAGGAAAAAATTTTGAGTTAAAACGATATTCTTAAAAAATACCAAAAAAATTTTCATGTTTTCTCATCGTTGTCAGATAAATAATTTTAACACTTATTTTAAAAACATTCACTACTCTTTTAAACTTATCATGTGACACAATTGATTTTTCCCATTAATCAGGGATATTTATCCAAGGTAAGGTTGGGTAGACAGCAACCCCCCCAGGGGGGTACTCCCATCCTGGGTGTAGGTTGGTACAAAACAACCACCCAGGGATACTACCATCCTGTGGTAGGGGTTTGGTAACAGCAACCCCCCGGGGGAGGTACTACCGCCCAATGAGTGTACAACGAAACTTTAAATTTGTTTTACAATGGTAGGTTTGCTGTGTCTTTTTTCTGTCTCATAAACATGCAAGTTTTCAGGTACGTTTTGTACTTTACTTGCTTTTGGTCCACTACACTTTGCTGTAAAAGCAAATATACACCCCCCTCTGGGTTTTCTAATGTTTTCTACTAATTCTTGTTTTTTATTTTCCTACCTCCATGGGGAAGGGAACAAATTCTTCCTCCGTAACCCAGCGTGTTGTGGGGCAACAAAAATCCCAGGAGAAAGGGGCTAGAAACCTTTTCTCTGTATTTTATAAATGTAAAAGGAAAACTTTCGTTTTTCCTTTTGGGCCACCCCCCCTCGTGGATACGGATGGTTGAAAAGAAAAAAAGAAAGGATTGCGGGGTCTTTTTTCTGTCCATAAAAAGAAAAGTTTTCGGGTATTTTTTTTACTTTACTCACTTAGGTCACACTACACATACATTACAAGCAAAATATACCCCCCCTCGGGTTTTTCTTCTTATTTTTCTTACTAGTTCTTGCCCTTTTTATTTTCCTTATCTCTATGGGGTAGGGGGAACAGAATTTCTTCCGTAACCCAAGGTGCATAAGAGGCGACTAAAATGCCGAAGAAAAGGCTTTTGCCCTTTTCCTTTATAAATTACAAAGTTAAAAAGAAAAATTTTGTTTTTCTTTTTGGGCCACCCGCCTTGTGGGATACAACCCTTTGTTTAAAAAGAAGAAATAATTTGCTCTGGAAACTTTGGTTTTTTCCCTTTTTGAGTTTATTATTTTTCTAAGAAAAAAATGAAAATTCTGAAAATCAGGGAAACTGTGCTTAGTTTGTGGTGTTTTTATGCAAAATAGCAATTTTTGGGAAAGGGGAAATTTTTGGAAAATATCCTTTACAAAAGAAAATGCCCTTTAAGGGGCCTGGATTGGTAAAAGTGGGAAAGAACAAGAAAGAATGCCCTCTCTTTAAGAACTCCCTTTGAGGCTTAGACATAAAATTCACTTTTCAGTTTAAAATTAGCATCCCCATGAGAGAGGCAAAAAAAAGTCTCAATGAACAAATGGATAAATTTTTAACCCTTTTTAAAAATGTATTAATACTAGGGAAAATGAGTTCAAAAAAGTGTACGCTGCACCCATTCTAACTAAATGAATACAAAAAAACGATAAGGTTCAATGTTTCAATATATTTTGATGTAACATCTTTAAATAAGAAATACTAAGAAATTTAAACCTTCAAGCTATTTATTATCACGAAATCTTTTTACCATTAATTTATCTAACACTGAATTCACAGAAAAAATCAGGGACAAAAAAACAAATGACTTCATGAATTAAAAGTGATAATGATGGGGGTTCCAGGACGTTGACAACTCGTTGATATTGTACTGCATGAAGTTCTCTACATCACAGAGTTAACAAATACCTTGTACCTAGTTGTGCAATCTCAGCTGTAGCCAAAACACAATTCATTTTACTCAAACCATTTCAATTTCCTCAGCAACAACTTGGGGGGGGGGAAAACTTCTGTCTAGGCCCCCTAAAAGTCGCTGCAAAATCACCTGAAAAAAAAAAAATTTTAATTTAAGGGGGAATTTCCCCTGGTGGGTTGTTCATGGATGACTGATGGGGACGGTTCTCCTTGGTTTAAAAAAAACATATGTCTACTTAATGTTTATTATTTCTATTTTTTTTTTTTTTTTTTTTTTAACAAATCACAGTCTCCCACCGAGGCAGGGGGTTTTCCCAAAAAAGAAAAAAATACCCAAAAAAAAAATTTTCACATCATTCAACATTTACCACACCCACATTTTACTGCTTTTTTAGAGGTGCCAGAATACAACATTTTTGAAGCATACACTATAAAGAACACAACATATCCCTCCACACTGCAAAACCCAACCCCCCTTTAAAATGCGGCATTCTAATTCCCCCTTTCCGGACTCAATCCGACTAATGAAAATAAACCGGTTTCCATGAAATTCCCTTTACTAAATATTACCCCGCTCACACTCCAACAGATCGTCAGGTTCAAGTCCATTCGTCTCCATTCACTCCTATCTACCACGCTCACGCACGCTTGCTGGAAGTCCAAGCCCCTTGCCCACAAAAACCTCCTTTACCCCTCTCTCCAACCCTTTCGAGGCGACCCTACCCCCCTTCCTTCCCCTATAGATTTATATGCTTTCCATGTCATTCTACTTTGATCCATTCTCTAAATGACCAACCCCTCAACAACCCCTCTTCTGCCCTCTGACTAATACTTTTATTAACTCCACCTTTCCAATTTCCACACTCCGAATTTTCGCATAATATTTACACCACACATAGCCCTTAAACAGGACATCTCCACTGTCTCCAACCGTCCCCTCGCTGCTGCATTTACCACCCAAGCTTCACACCCATATAAGAGTGTTGGGGACTACTATACTTTCATACATTCCCTTCTTTGCCTCCATAGATAACTTTTTTGACTCCACATATACCTCAAAGCACCACTCACCTTTTTTCCTCATTTAATTCTATGATTAACCTCATCCTTCATAAATCCATCCGCCGACACGTCAACTCCCAAGTATCGAAAACATTCACTTCTTTTCCCTACTCCTCCCCCCCAATTTTTATATCAAATTTTTCTTTATCTAAAAACATTTGATACCCTCATCACCTTACTCTTTTCTATGTTCACTTTCAACTTTCTACCTTTACAAAATTTCCCAAAAATCACCCCACAAACCCTTTTGCAATTTTTCTTTAAAAATCCCCCATAAGCACAGTATCATCAGCAAAAAGAAACTGCATCAATTCCCTTTTGAATTTGTTTTCCCCAAAAATTTAATCCCACCCCTCCCAAAACACCCTAGCATTTATTCCTTTAAAACCCCATCTAAAAATTTATTTTAACCTTTTGATGTTTCAGGTCCTTTCGGGAAACTGTCATTCTATGTCCCCAAAAATTAAAAAAAAAAAAATTATTTTTTCTTAGGGAAAATGTTAAGATTATTTTTCTGGTGTTTTAGCCCCCCAAAAAAAAAATTTTTTTGCCATCGGTACTTATGAGATATAGGGGCCGTGAAGTTTGCAAAAAATGGCCGGTATGGCAAAAAGGGCGATGCGCTAAACCAGTAAACTTTGGGTTTACTTGTATTTAAAGGGTTTTTTGTTTTTTTCACTTTTTTTTTTTTTCAAAATAACTTATGGGGGGGGGGCCCTTTTTGGGGAGACCAAAGAAAGGTGCAAGTACTTTTTTTATAAAACTCGTTGTATACAAACAAAAAGCACACAAATAATTATCAAATTTGTTTAAAAAAACTTGTTTACAAAACAAAAAAAACAATCATCCTCCTCCCTCCTCCCCCTTTTCCCTCCTTCTCCCCCTTTCCCTCCTCCCCCTCCTTTTCCCCCCCTTTTTCCTCCTTTTTTTTTTTTCCTCTCCTTCTCCTCCCCCTTTCCTTCCCCTCCTCCCCCTTTTCTTCTCCTCCTTCTTCCTCCTCCTTTCTCCTTTCTCCCCCTCTCCTTCCCCTCCTTCTCCCCCTCCTTTTCTTGTGGCGAGGGTGTGGGCCTTATAATTTTTTTGAGTCAGAAGTCGGCGGGCTGTAAAAGTGACATATTGTTCATTACTCACCCCCCCTCCCGCCGCCCCCCCCCCCCCCCAAAACCCAAAAATTGGGGTCGGATGTGTTCCCCCTTTCCTCCATTCTATCAAATTATTTTTCCCTCCCTCATTCTAATTTTTAAAATTGTTCTTTTTTTCTACTGTCTGCCTATCTCTGTCTAAACAGGTACACAAAAATTTACAAGTATAAATAGTTTTAAAATTACCTAGGAAAACCCCAAGAAACCCAGCCCAAAGTGTATATTTTGCTTGAAGATGTGAGTAAACGGGAGGGACACAGTTTGTGGCTCTCTTGAGACAGAGAGCTAGAGGGCCCGACAGGGAGATTGGGACGGGGACAGAAAAATAGACAGACAGAAATGCTTTTTGTACCAGCAAAACAAAGGGGGGCGATGGTCATTTTAATATTACCCTCGTTTAGGCTCATAAAAGTCAGTTTATCAGATGTTATCTCCCCTTATCTTGTCACTGTAGGGGTGGTTTTTTTTTTTCTGGCTTAGGGAAAAAATTTTTACATTTCTTCCTCCCCCCCTCCTCCCCCTCCTCCCTCCCCCTCCTCCCCTTTTTTTTTCCTTCCTCCTCCTCCTCCTCCTCCTCCTTTTCCCTCCCCCCCCCCCTCCTCCTCCCATTGTTTTTGGGTTTCCCCAAAACCCCTTTCCAAATCATAAAATTGTCTTCCTGAATTCCATCTGTTTTTAGGGGCACATTTGGGGAAAGAGAAGACCCCCGGATTTGCGGGGGGAATCATTTATTTCTTCCCGCTGGACATGCTGAAAAAGGGACAACTGAAATGGCTTTTCCCCAATGCCCCACGGGCCCCCCCCGATTTTTTTTATAGGGGGCACCCCTGCCATGGAGCCCCATTTCCACATGTGGGCCTCCCAGTTTTTCCCCTTCTTGATTTGAAGCTGTTTAGAATTTTTGCTTTAAAAATACGTCAAAAAATTGGCTCGAAAGACGAAATTTATGTGGGAAAAAAAGTAAAAAGGGTTTAAAACAACCTTTGGTGACTTTACCCCCCTGCCCTTAAAAACCTACTTTTACCGGAAGTAGTCTCCCTTCTTCTAAAACCCTTTAACCTGACCCTCACACCCTCATAAAAACTCTTTACGCTTTAAATAATTTACCACCTATTCCTATACTTGAAACATCTGCCCATTGTTCCTCTATCCACCCTATCATATGCCTTTTCTAAACCATAAATGCAAAAAAAAACTTCCCTACCTTTATCAAAATTTAACTGTTCAATATATTTTTTCTTCAATGTAAACACTTGATTAACATCCCCTACCAGTCCAAACCCCCTTTGGGTCATCCGCAACCTACATTTTGTCTTACCTCTAATTCTTTCAAATTTTAACCCTACCGACACTTTTTCCTTTGGGATCTCAGTAAACTTTTCCTCTATAAATTTTTTCCGCTCTTTTTTCCCCCTTTCCCCTTTTTTAAAGGGGGTCACATGTCCCCTTTCCAATCCTAGGTACCTTTCCCCCCCTTTATACCCTTTTTTAAAAAAAAATACCAACCCCTCCAACATATATCCCCCCCCGCTTTTAACATTTCTTATGATCCCCTCAGTTCCGGGTGCTTTACCCCCTTTCATTCTACGTAATGCCTCACATAAACCCCCCCCACACTTACATTTGCTTTCTTCCCCTCCAAAAAAATGGTATACCTCCCTGACCCGGGCATTTAAAATTTCTGCCTCTCTTCTTCCCTTAAAAAATTTAAAAAATTCCTCAAAATAAATTTTCGCCATCTACCCAAAACCTCCCTTAAATTTTTTTATTTTATTAAATTTTAAAATGATACGTAAGTACAAGGAAAACCGTTATTTCAGTGGGAAAAATGCCCAAAGGGGCCCCCTTTTAGCCCGAGCATTATGGGCAGGCTTAAAATTTAAATTTTGATTAACTTTAAACCCAAAGATATATTCAGTGGTAAAAAAAAATTATTCCCAGGGAGTAGGTTGGGAGACAGCAACCCCCCGGGGGGGTACTACCATCCTGCCAAGTGAATGTAAAACGAAAGCCTGTAATTGTTTTACATGATGGTAGGATGCTGGTGTCCATTTTTCTGTCTCATAAATATGCAAGGTTTCAGGTACGTCTTGCTACTTCTACTTACACTTAGGTCACGCTACACATACATGTTTTTTTTTTTTTTTTTTTTCAACAAGTCGGTCGTCTCCCACCGAGGCAGGGTGACCCAAAAAAGAAAGAAAATCCCCAAAAAGAAAATACTTTCATCATCATTCAACACTTTCACCACACTCACACATTATCACTGCTTTTGCAGAGGTGCTCAGAATACAACAGCTTAGAAGCATATACGTATAAAGATACACAACATATCCCTCCAAACTGCCAATATCCCAAACCCCTCCTTTAAAGTGCAGGCATTGTACTTCCCATTTCCAGGACTCAAGTCCGACTATATGAAAATAACCGTTTCCCTGAATCCCTTCACTAAATATTACCCTGCTCACACTCCAACAGATCGTCAGGTCCCAAGTATCATTCGTCTCCATTCACTCCTATCTAACACGCTCATGCACGCTTGCTGGAAGTCCAAGCCCCTCGCCCACAAAACCTCCTTTACCCCCTCTTTCCAACCCTTTCGAGGACGACCCCTACCCCTCTTTCTTTCCCCTATAGATTTTATATGCTTTCCATGTCATTCTACTTTGATCTATTCTCTCTAAATGACCAAACCACCTCAACAACCCCTCTTCTGCCCTCTGACTAATGCTTTTATTAACTCCACACCTTCTCCTAATTTCCACACTCCGAATTTTCTGCATAATATTTACACCACACACATTGCCCTTAGACAGGACATCTCCACTGCCTCCAACCGTCTCCTCGCTGCTGCATTTACAACCCAAGCTTCACATCCATATAAAAGTGTTGGTACTACTATACTTTCATACATTCCCTTCTTTGCCTCCATAGATAACGTTTTTTGACTCCACATATACCTCAACGCACCACTCACCTTTTTTCCCTCATCAATTCTATGGTTAACCTCATCCTTCATAATTCCATCCGTCGACACGTCAACTCCCAAGTATCTGAAAACATTCACTTCTTCCATACTCCTCCTCCCCAATTTGATATCCAATTTTTCTTTAATCTAAATCATTTGATACCCTCATCACCTTACTCTTTTCTATGTTCACTTTCAACTTTCTACCTTTACACACATTCTCAAACTCATCCACTAACCTTTGCAATTTTCTTTAGAATCCCCATTAAGCCACAGTATCATCAGCAAAAAGTAACTGTGTCAATTCCCATTTTGAATTTGATTTCCCCATAATTTAATCCCACCCCTCTCCCGAACACCCTAGCATTTACTTCTTTTACAACCCCATCTATAAATATATTAACAACCATGGTGACATTACACATCCCTGTCTAAGACCTACTTTTACCGGGAAGTATTCTCCCTCTCTTCTACACACCCTAACCTGAGCCTCACTATCCTCATAAAAGCTCTTTACAGCATTTAGTAACTTACCACCTATTCCTATACTTGCAACATCTGCCACATTGCTCCTCTATCCACTCTATCATATGCCTTTTCTAAATCCATAAATGCAATAAAAACTTCCTACCTTTATCTAAACACTGTTCACATATATGCTTCAATGTAAACACTTGATCTACACATCCCCTACCCACTCTGAAGCCTCCTTGCTCATCCGCAATTCTACATTCTGTCTTACCTCTAATTCTTTCAATTATAACCCTACCGTATACTTTTCCTCGTATACTTAGTAAACTTATTCCTCTATAATTTCTACAATCTCTTTTGTCCCCTTTCCCTTTATATAAAGGGACTATACATGCTCTCCGCCAATCCCTAGGTACCTTCCCCTCTTTCATACATTTATTAAACAAAAGTACCAACCACTCCAACACTATATCCCCCCCTGCTTTTAACATTTCTGTCATGATCCCATCAGTTCCAGCTGCTTTACCCCCTTTCATTCTACATAATGCCTCACGTACCTCCACCACACTTACATTCTGCTCTTCTTCACTCCTAAAAGATGGTATACCTCCCTGGCCAGAGCATGAAATTACCGCCTCCCTTTCTTCCTCAACATTTAAAAGTTCCTCAAAATATTCTCGCCATCTACCTAATACCTCCCTCTCCCCATCTACTAACTCCCCTACTCTGTTTTTAACTGACAAGGCCATACTTTCCCTAGGCTTTCTTAACTTGTTTAACTCACTCCAAAATTTTTTCTTATTTTCATTAAAATTTCTTGACAGTGCTCTCCCACTCTTTCATCTGCTCTCCTTTTGCACTCTCTCACCACTCTCTTCACCTTTCTTTTACTCTCATATACTCTGCTCTTCTTATAACACTTCTGCTTTGTAAAAACCTCTCGTAAGCTACCTTTTCTCTCTTTTATCACACCCTTTACTTCATCATTCCACCCAATCACTCCTCTTTCCTCCTGCCCCCACCCTCCTATAACCACAAACTTCTGCCCCATATTCTAATACTGCATTTTTAAAACTATTCCAACCCTCTTCAACCCCCCCACTACTCATCTTTGCACTAGCCCACCTTTCTGCCAATAGTTGCTTATATCTCGCCCGAACTTCCTCCTCCCTTAGTTTATACACTTTCACCTCCCTCTTACTTGTACAAGCATATATATATACACACACCCCTCTGGGTTTTCTTCTATTTTCTTTCTAGTTCTTATTCTTGTTTATTTCCTCTTATCTCCATGGGGAAGTGGAATAGAATTCTTCCTCCGTAAGCTATGCGTGTTGTAAGAGGCGACTAAAATGCCGGGAGCAAGGGGCTAGTAACCTCTTCTCCTGTATATATTACTAAATGTAAAAGGAGAAACTTTCGTTTTTCCTTTTGGGCCACTCCGCATTGGTGGGATACGGCCGGTGTGTTGAAAGAAAGAAGAAGAAGAAAAACATTATTGTAAACAGATAACAATTTAGCACAAATGAGTATTACAAAGACAGGTCATATGGTTATTTACCGTGTTGCTGAGCATTCAGTAGAATGGAGTATTCTGTTAGGTAATGTAATTAAAAAATAAAGTTTGATTGGGTCACAGGTTAGACATTTATGAGATACAATAATGAGAAACATTTACGAGATACAATTTATGAGATACAATTATTCAGTATTTATTTAGTTGTGGGTGAGTAAGTGATTTTTGAGAAGAGACTTGAATTTATAAACAGACAGTGTTTTTTTTTATATTCACAGGTAATGAATTCCAGATTTTAGGGCCTTTTATGTGCATTGAGTTTTTGCATAGCATGAGATGGACTCTGGGAACATCAAAGAGTGATCTGTGCCTTGTGTTATGGTCATGTGTTCTGTTGAGGTTGGTAAGGAGACGTTTGAGGGGAGGGTTTATATCAGAGTTAAGTATTCTATGAATGTAGTAGGTGCAGTAATAAGTAAGGATGTTTTGTATGGTGAGTAGGTTTAGAGTTTTGAATATTGGTGGAGTGTGCTGCCTGTTCTAGTTGGGTACAAGTAGATGATACATCTGTTCCATGATTAGTAGACGGCTGACTCAGCCTCTACCATTTTTACATTGAAAACACAGCATTAAAAACGAGCAAATGGAAATTTAACCCTTTCAGTGTCCAGAGGCCAAATTTCAAAGTGTGCACCAGTGTCCAAGAATTTTCAAAAAATAATTTTATTATTTTTTCTTATGAGATGGTAGAGAATCTTTTTCTGAAGGTAATAAAACAAAAAGTAAGAAATTTGATGGAAAACCGACGAAATTATGCTCTCGCGAAGTTTGATGTGTCAGCGATATTTACGCATCAGCGATTTTGCAGAATTTGACTCCCATTTTAGGCCAATTACGTTATTCCAGTCGACCAAATTCTTAGCTATTTCACTAGTATTACTTCTATTGTATCGATTGAGCACAAGAATTCGCCAAGTCAACTGTTTCAACTACAAAATAAAGTGATCGGAAATTGGTAATTTGGCCAATTTAATGCAAAGTTCAAAATACAGTGGACCCCCGCATACCGTACGCATCGCATACCGCTCAATCGCATAACAATCAGCCCTCTTGCACGGATTAAAGTCGCTATGCAGGGGTCCACTGTACTCCAATTTCAAAATAGGGTCCAGAATAAACCTGGCACTAAACTAACATTTCCTCTGTTCATTAGTTACATTTTCAGGCTTTACTAATGAATTCCATTTTGATTTTTTATTCACATAATGAATTTTTATTCAAACCAAAAAATGGAAGATTTACTGTTATGCAATATTGTAATAATTGTATAAATAATATCAGCACATTTGTGACTGTATATTAGACCCACCAGCAGGAGTGTATTAGACGTGTGAGGTCATTTGTTTACTCTTGAACATCGGCAAAAATTTAACATTTCTGCTACTTTGAGCTCAGTTTCAAGCCATTTCCAATCAAAATCATCTCTATTTCTGTAATATATCTTCCATTCTATCAAATAATACCAAGAAATCGTAAATACAACTATAAAAAACATACGAAAAAGCACTGCAAGTCGGTTTTAATCAAAAATTACGGCCTCAGTTTTTTTCTCTCATTATGCACTGTTGCTGCAGGATTTGTTTTTTGTGATGCACACATACCACATAGATGTATTCTCTCATATCAAGGCCAAAATTTACCGCTCACAGCTTATCAGAGTGAGCTGAGCTCATGACGTAGATCTACGGTTTGGACTCTCAACGTAAAGCTGTAGATCTACGGCACGGACCCTCAAGGGGTTAAATGTCATCAAAAATCAAATATCTTCCCCACAGCAATATATAAAAAAAAAAAAAAAGGTTTCAGTGAAAAGTGCACAACATGTAAACAGGTAGAAGGTTGAAAGTGATGATAGATAAGAGTAAGGTGATGAGGGTATCAAACAATTTAGATGAAGAAAAATTGGATGTCACAATGGAGGGAGGGAGTACAGAAGAAGTAAATGTTTTCAGATATTTGGGAGTTAACTTGTGAGCGGATGGGTTTATGAAGTATGAGGTTAACCATAGAATTCATGAAGGGAAAAAGGGGAATGGTGCACCGAATGAAATCCGGGGTTCCACTGTACGTAGAATTTTGCTTAAGATGTATGTTTTAAGGGAGGGGTGAGCCATTTTTCAGTAATCAGGAAATTAAGATTGAAAAATTATGGAAAAAATGTTTTCTTAGTGAAAAAAGTGCATAATTCTGGCAACATACTGATGTAGTCAGCTTGTTTCTATCATATTTCTAAGTACGTTTTTCATTAAATGTAATTTTTTTGTTCTTGCTGGCAGCAAGTGGACATGTTGGCAATTAGTGTTTTTCTTTTTCCTCCAAAAATTAAGATTTTTATGATTGTGTCATTCTAAAACAGTGGACCCCCGATAGGGGGCCTTAATCCGGCAAGAGGGGGGTTTTTATGTAAATGTTGGTATGCAAAAATTTTTTCCCCCATAAGAAATTAAAGGAAATCAAAAAAATCCCAAGAACCCAAAAGTATAAAAAAAAAAAATTTCCCATGAAATATACATTTCCAAAACACAAAGAAAGGATACATGCACAATAGTAAGTAGTACTGCACAATATAATTGTGCATGTAACTCAAATAAATAAGAATAAAGACACTTCCCTTTATTGAAGAGCAGAAATGACGATGGGACCTGTGTCCGGGAGTCCCTTTTTCCCCCCTGAGTACTGTGGGCCCCTTTTTTGGCATTTTCTTCCAGAACAGCTTATCACACGTGTATCCACTACGATTTTAAAATTCTAAACCCCCAAACTTGGTGGTTTAAAATTTCACCAATTGAGCACTATTCCAGCATTTTTCCCTGTTCCCGGGGTGTTAGTCGATGGTGTGGGTTCATCCTGGGAAAAATTTTAAAGGACCCCAATGAAAAAGTTAAATCTTCGATGAACTGATTTTTTTTGGGTTATCCTGGGGGGGCAAACCCTTTGGGGGTTAATTGTTTCTTGGATTCTCAATAAGCCAACCAACAGGGTGCTACAGCACAGCAAGTGACGGTGGTACAGCACAACAGAGATGTACAGCAGCAACAGACGATCTACAGCAGACAGCGATTTACAGCACAAAGACGATGCTACAGAGCAGCAGACGATGCTACAGCAGCACAAGATGCACAGCAGCACAGACATGCTAAGAGCAGAGACTGCTACAGCAGCACAGCATGACAGCCAGAAGCATGATGGGGGTACAACGCAGCAGACTGACAGGCGCAGCAGCTGCCCACCAATAGTAGCGAGATTGTTTGGGGTTATTATAAAACCGGGCCAGCTCGGAGACAGCATTTCCCTTTAAACTTATCAATGATCTTTTTTTTCTCTATATAATTCTCCCCCCTTATTGCTGTGGGGTTGGCATAGAAGCTTTCTTGGGGGCCCCTGGACTTATTTTTTCCCGAAAAAAATCACCAAAAACACTGTAATAATACAAAATGTTTCCCATTGTATCTTGGGGTTTTCCACGGAGGCTGGGGTGGTAAAAAATGCCACCGCGGAACATGTGAGCAGGCTCAGGCCGCACATGGAGCGTCTCGGGCAAGGGGGGGTAGGGGTTTTTGGGCGGTAGCGAGGCAAAATTTTGCGATCAAAAACGACCAGTATGGGGTTGACGTATGCATGCGTATGGTATCGGGGGTCCATGTACTCTAATGGCAACTTCTGTGCGGCTAAAGTGTGAGCGCAGTGAGTGTCTCCTTTGTACCTGCAGGGTGTCAACAAGGAAGGGGTTTTTGGTGAGGGAACAACTCCCGAGTACCGTCAAGACGGTAAGACGTTGTGTAGTTTTAAAAATAGGTTGGATAAATACATGAGTGGGTGTGGGTGGGTATGAGTTGGACCTGACAAGCTTGTGCTGCTAGGTCAGATGCAGTGCTCCTCCCTTCAGTGCTGCTAGGTCAGATGCAGTGCTCCTCCCTTCAGTGATGTGTCTGACATCACTAGGTCAAGGCATTGGCTTAAGCCGGTGGGAGAATTGGAGCTGCCTCGCACAGACCAGTAGGCCTGTTGCAGTGTTCCTTCTTTCTTATGTTTTTATGAGGGCAAATATTCTATTAGTGGGATAGCTTTGTGAAGGACTTGCCTAGTATGGGCCAGCAGACCTGCTGCAGTGTTCCTCCTTTCTTATGTTCTTATGTTAACACACTGAGATTTGGCGTGTTGTAACCATAGAGTTTCACACTAAACAAAAAAAAAACACACACAAACAAGTTAGTGACATTGTTTTCCATTTTCTGCAATAAGTAATAATAGGATTGTTGTGATTTTTGCACAAGTTATTGAGAAATGATGGTTCTACAAACACCCGGGGAATATTTGTGATATTATTTACAGCTTTGTTTTTAATTATTTTTTTTCCACAAAAAAAAAATTAACTTCAACATTTCCTTTATGGAATCTACTGACATTATCGCTGAAACGGCTGAGGTTAACAATAATCTAGCCTTCATCTTTCATCTGATGTTAACTAGAGCTTTGTACATCTTCCCAATTTAGTAGAAAAAGGAAAGTTTTATGATCCATAAAATTGTGCCTAATTTATGTTTTTCTATCTAACTTGAAGGCTAACAGTCAAAACAAACACAGTCTATACATTTTTTATGCTGCTTAATCCACTTTCAAAATCTCATTGAAATCTGAAAAAAAAAAAAAGTGATCTCATTTGCCCCTCCCTTAAGCATTTGCTTTATTAATTCAGTCGTAACTCTTACCTCTTCAGGATCTGCCAAATCTGCCAAGTCTACTGCCATCACAGGAAGGAAATCATCAGGGATAAAAATCTGGAGCCAGGGACCACGACTGGCATATGGACAAGTGGCATCAACAAATGCACCAGCCACAGCAGGCGGGACAAGCGTCACGGCCCCAATGTCAACAACGGATTTGAAGGTGAAGTGTCGACCATGCTTCAACCGTCCCCTGTACAAAAACAAAATTAACAAAGAATACATGATTAGGAAATTAATGCTATTTAACCCTTCAACTGTTTTGGTCTTATATATACGTCTTACGAGCCACCGTGTTTGATGTATACTCAAAAATTCTAGCGGCTTCAAATCAAGCAGAAGAAAGCTGGTAGGCCCACTTGTGAGAGAATGGGTCTGTGTGGTCAGTGTGCACCATATAAAAAAAATTCTGCAGCACGCAGTGCATGAGAAAAAAAAAAACTCCGACCGTTTTTTTTGGATTAAAATGCCGACTTTGTGGTGTATTTTCATATAGTATTTATGGTTGTATTCTCATTTTCTTGATTGGTTTTACTATGAAAAGAACTTTGAAATGGAGTTCAAAGTAGGGGAAATGTTTGATTTTTGCCAATGTTCAAAAGTAAACAAATGATGTCGTTTTCCAATAAATGTCCAAGTAGCCATTCTAATATGCAGTCACGAATGGGTTGACATAATTTATACAATTATTACAATATTATGGTAGTCTGCGTAACAGTAAATCTTCTATTTTTTGTTTGAATAAAAATTCAAAATAGAAAGCAAGAGTAATATCAGAGGGGCCTGGAGACGTGACTGATGAACAAAGAAAATGTTATTTTAGAGCCAGGAATGTCTGCATTGTTCATTCTGGACCCTATTTTGAAATTGGCATATTTTTTAATTTGCATGAAATTGGCCAAATTGCAAATTTCTGACCACGTTATTGAGTAGTTGAAATAAGTAAATGGGCAGTTTTTTATATCAAAAAAAAAAAGGGTTCAAAAAACGAGTTTGGTGATGGAAATGGGTTTTGAAAAGGGTATCTCAAAGTGGGGAAAAAAATCGCTTTTTTTGGTAAAATGCCGAGGTGCAACTTTTTGGAGGTATTCCCCTTTTGGTCCAATGGAAAAAACTTGAAGTTCCCCCTTTTTGGGGTTATTTTGATTTTCCCAATACTTTTGTGCCTTTTTTTTTTTAAGAGCATAATTCCGTAGTTTTCCTTCAAATTTTCTTTTTTTTTAAATGGGGGTTTTCTTTCACATTAAATTTTTTTTTTTTTTTCAAAATTTTAAAACCCGGGACACTGGATTTGGGGTTTCCATTTAAAGGGGAACCCTTAAATGAAAATTAAAGCTGATCCAATTAAATTTTGAAAACATTTTTAAAAAAAGAAAGAGTTTTGTTCACATAGCACGTCAACATGGGGATTTGTTTGGACAGTTTAAAGGGTTTTAAAAGGGAACCTTTGATTCGTAATTATCCGAGTTAATGAAAACAATTAATTTTTAATCAAAAAGTGCAAACCCCTAAGGTTAAGTTAGCAAAACGAAAACTTTAAAAAAATTTTCGGATAAAGTCCCAAATTGGGTCTGGGTCTTTCCCCAGGGCCGATCCCTTTCTTCTAAATTTTTTTTTTTAAATTTACCCAAACCCCCTTTGGGGGTAGAGGTTTAACGCAACTCCCCGGGGGGTACTATTTTAAAAAGTGAGTGAAAAACAGAAGCCGTAATTGTTTTACGGGGTGGGTTTGGGGGCTTTTTTTCGCTCATAACTGATTTTAAAAAAGGAGCTTTATTTTATTAAATAGGTCCAAAAAGAGAAAGCATTTTACCCCCCGTTTTTTTTTTTTTTTTTTTTACACAGGTTTGCAAGGTTTTAGGTCCCACTTTTTTTACAATATTTCAGGAAAGGTTTTCCTAATTTTCCCCAAAGAGTGTTTAACAGCCATTTGAAAGATTTTTATTGTTATGAGAAACAAAGGGGGAAAAGGGGAGAATTGGGCCTCTGTCCAGCATTTTCATTTGTCAACTACTTACCTTGCACATTATGCTGTACAAGTTTCACCCCCTTTTTTTTTAAAGGGTTTTTGGGAAAGGGGTAAGCCAAGTAATTGCGTTTTTCTGCCTCTTTGGCTAAAAAGTTTGTTCCACTTCTCGAAGGGATAATGTGGTATTTGAAAATATTGGCCTTGTACATCAGTAAGGATTTTACTCTCCTATGTTGAAGGCCTTGCTGAAATGACAGATTTCCGGATGGGTCCGGGCAGAGTGAGTTGTCTTCTCGTTTTTTTTTACTCTTTTTCAACGTCCCGTAAGGGGGGCAGGCCCCCCGGGGGGAAATTTCCCCTTTTGACCTTTTGTGCCCTTGTCCAGGATTTGCCCCCTACTTTCAACCGAGGGAGAGGCAAAAAGCTGAAACTTTGGCCTCCCTGTCAGGATTTACCCCCAACGTTTGGGTGGGCCCCCAACCGGGCTGCTTTTTGCTTTCACATTTTTTTCAGGGTTTATTTTGGAGTCAAATTTCACCCAAGGAAATAACTTCTTCTCCGGTTTCCAACCCCCTGGCTGACTTTGGTTTCATCCAGGGGCTGATGCCACTAGGGGGAGGGGTTTTAACAACAGATAGCGCAGAGTATATTTTCCCTGAAGCCATTTGAGATCAAAAAGTAGTGAGTGGTAGTCAAAAAACTCTGCCTTTTGTCTTGAAATTTTGTCTAAAGGGAATCTTACCGTGATTAACGGGAGTGGAAAAGGTTGTGTTGCTGATTTTGCTCTGCTTTTTTTTTGTGAACAGGGACAATCTTTTTTATATTTCTTGTTGTTTCGTCTTATCTCTGGGGAAGGGGAAAATAGTTCTTCCTCGTAACTATCTGTTTAAGAGGTGCTAAAAATCCCAGGAAAAAGGGGGGCTAGAAACCCCCTTTCCTGTATACATTAAAAATTTTAAAGCGAAATTTTTCTTTTTTTTTTGGGGGCACCTTGCTTCGGTGGGAAAAAGGGGCTGGTGATTAAAAGAATAAAAAAAGATTTTCCCCCTATCCAGGACTAAACAGGGGCTCCTTCGCTTGCGACCCAAAACATACTCCCACAAGTTACACCTTTTTGTAATTACTGAGCTTTTTTAAAACAGTAAACAAAAACTCAAGGGCATTATTTTACAGAGTAGATTATAAAGTAGATTTTTTTTCACATGGCCATTCTGGAAAGATACAAAACTTCCCCTTTCGGGTCGAGAGGCCCTTTCCTAAACTTGTTCTCGGGGAAAAAATTTTTTGGAAAAAAAAATTATTTTTTCTTGTGAAAAAATAGGAATCTTTTCCCCATTTAATGACACCAAAAAATATGAAATTTGATGGAAAACTTTGGAATTTTGTCCGCGAAGTTGCAGTCTCAATGATGTTTATGATCGGAATTTCGCCACGTGAGCCCTTTTTCGGCCAATTCCAGTGTACTAGTCTAAAAAATCATAATATTTTGCTAGAACTCCATTTATTTTTTCGATGAGTACAAGAAACCACCCATTTCGATTTAACATCCAATAAGTGGTCAGAAATTAGAAATTTTGCCAATTTCACACAAATTTCAAAAAATGCCAATTTCCCAAAAAGGGGCCCGAATAAAAAAGACAGACATTCCCGGT
The DNA here is from genome assembly GCF_026875155.1 of Cherax quadricarinatus. Taxonomy (NCBI): domain Eukaryota; kingdom Metazoa; phylum Arthropoda; class Malacostraca; order Decapoda; family Parastacidae; genus Cherax; species Cherax quadricarinatus. Next base: position 38,564,988 of record NC_069442.1, on the reverse strand, counting down.
ACTAAAATAACATTTCTTTGTTCATTAGTCACGTCCCCGGCCCCCCTTACTTTTTTTGCTTTCCACTTTGAATTTGAATTTTCAAAAAAATAGAGATTTATGTTTGCAGATACGCATTAGTGCAGAAAAATGGTATAAATAAATCAGTGCACTTGTTTTAAAGAATATTTGACTCACTGTTTATGTGATTGGACTGTGGCATGATTTGTTTACTTTTTAACTTTGGTAAAAATCGAAAATTTCTGCTACTTTGAGCCAAATTTTAAGGTACTTTTTCATTTTGAAACCAATCAAAATATCTCAATTTCTGTAATATGTCTTTCCTTCTATAAAAGAGACCCGGAAAAAGAATACAACCCTAAAAACCATATGAAAATACAGTGCAAAGTGCTGTTTTAAACCCCAAAAAACAGCAAGCTTTTTTTCTCATTACGCACTGTGTGCTGCAGGATTTTTTTTTATGTGCACACTGACCACATGACCCATTTTTTCTTTTGTGGCCTACCATTTATCTGCTAGATTTAAGGCACAGAATTTTTAGGCGTATTTGTAGTCAATTTCCCCGGTGCGTAAGCCGTACTATACGTTTGGGAAACCCCGAAAAAGGGTTAAGGCACAATTTGCAGGATTTAAAAAAAAAAAACCTCAAAAGAAACTTTGACCCCCTGTACAATGGAACCCCAGTATCGAGCAGCTCCCCACGGAAAAAGTCAGCACTCCACCAAACAATACAACCCCGCCAGAAATTCACTGTAAAATACTTGTGTTTTTTGCATTTTTTTGGGGTTTTTTGGGATGTATAAATAAGTCACCATGGGGCCCACAAAGATTAGTGATAAAAAGCCAACCAAAAAGAAAATGGTTTTTAAAAACTTGTTTGATATCAAAAAAAAAGCGGCACTCGAAAAAAGCCCTTTTGGAAAGAAATTAAGGGGCATGCTGAAGTTCCCCTGTAAGCTTTGAAAAGGCAGAGAGGGCGAGTGGCAATGATTTAACTGCCCTTTTTACTAGATTATCAAATTTTACAGAATAAATTAATAAAAAATTTGCATCTACATACAGTTGCATGGAAAGTTAGATGCTGGTGCAGTAAAAACTTTTGATCTATGAAAACATGACAACGATAGTTTAATCTGATATTTTACATTTAAATTTCAAATTTGGGCCCTGGCTTTAGAATGAGCTCAGCCCTCCCTTTGGGGAAAAATCTGCCTATGTCATTTAAGCTTGATGTGCTGAATAAAAACGTAGAGGGAGTTTTAAAAAAGTCCTTTTAAATTATTATGCATTACTGTATTATCCATTTCATGCATATTTTCGAGCTTCACATTATTATCAAAAATGTTTACCATCACATACACATCATCTGAGCTTCATGAACACAGTGCAGGTTTGGCCCCAAAAGGGGGATGAACCCACTCTAGAAGCTGCACAGTTCCACTTGTGAGTAAAGTACAAATATCCAAAATAACCCTGTGTTGCCTTTTTTCTTTTATCAAAAAGTTTGTCCAGCAGCGACATATATCTTTTGTGCAGATTGTGTTTTACAGTATATATAATTCGTATGTTTTCCTTCCAGTTTTTTCCTTTTTTGCTTAGAAAAAAGAATCCAAAAAAATTTTGGAGAAGAGAATATTTCCCGTATAAAATTGTGGAGACAAAGGAAAAAATTTCCCCTGCAAAAAAATTGTGGAGAAAAATGGGGGGGAAATTTTTTGAGAGTACAGTGGTAGAAAATTAATGGGGGTGAAGCATGGAGGCAGTGGAGATGTCATGTCTGAGGGCAATGTTGGTTAAATATTTGCAGAGAATTCATAGCTTGGAGATTAGGAGGTATGGAGTTGTAAAAAAATAAGAAATAAAAAAAAAGGAAACTGTAGCAGGCCTACTGGGCCCATGCGAGGGAGGTCCAAATTTTCCTACTGTTTAAGACAATGCCCCACTAGTTTAGGTAGGCAATTCACTAAGGAAAGGGGCACGGGGATCTGATCTAGTAGCACAAAACAAGTCAGGCCAACTCACCCACCAACCCACTATGTATTTATTAACCTCTTTTTAAAACTACAGAACGTCTTAGTTTATGACGGCACTGGGGGGTCTGTTCCCCTCATCCAAACTATTCCAAACCCAAAGCTTTCCTATTCTTCCGAACTGAATTTTTTCAACTTAAAGCCTTGTTGCGAGTCCTGTCTAAGCCCGATTTTTTTCGCACATACTTTTTTTTTTTTATTATTTTTTATTTACCGGCCCATTCCCCCAAGGCAGGGTGGCCCGAAAAAAAAAAAACTTTCCCATCATTCCTCCATCACTGTCTTGCCAGAGGGTGCTTTACACTACAGTTTTTAAACTGCCACATTAACACCCCTCCTTCAAGGCAGGCACTGTATTCCCCCTCCAGGACTCAAGTCCCGGGCCCGCCCGGGTTTCCCCCAATCCCCTTTATAAAATTTCTTTGCTCACACTCCAAAAGCCGTCAAGTATTAAAAAACCATTTGTCTCCATTCACTCCTATCAAACCGCTCAGCATGCTGCTGGAAGTCCCAAACCCCTCGCACACAAAAACCCCTTTACCCCCTCCTCCAAAACCCTTTCCAGGCCACCCCTACCCCCCCTTCCTTCCCTACAGATGATACAATCTTGAAATCATTTTTTGTTTCGCTCCTTTTCTCACTGCCGAACCACCCCAAAACCTTCCTCAGCCCCCTGGACACAGTTTTGGTAATCCCCCACCCCCTTCTAAATTCCAATACGAATTCTTGCATTATATTCACACCACACATTGCCCCCAGACATGACATCTCCACTGCCTCCAGCCTTCTCCTCGCTGCAACATTCATCACCCACGCTTAAACACCCATATAAGAGCGTTGGTAAAACTATACTCTCATACATTCCCCTCTTTGCCTCCAAGGACAAAGTTCTTTGTCTCCACAGACTCCTAAGTGCACCACTCACTCTTTTTCCCTCATCAATTCTATGATTCACCTCATCTTTCATAGACCCATCCGCTGACACGTCCACTCCAAATATCTGAATACGTTCACCTCCTCCATACTCTCTCCCTCCAATCTGATATTCAATCTTTCATCACCTAATCTTTTTGTTATCCTCATAACCTTACTCTTTCCTGTATTCACCTTTAATTTTCTTCTTTTGCACACCCTACCAAATTCATCCACCAATCTCTGCAACTTCTCTTCAGAATCTCCCAAGAGCACAGTGTCATCAGCAAAGAGCAGCTGTGACAACTCCCACTTTGTGTGTGATTCTTTATCTTTTAACTCCACGCCTCTTGCCAAGACCCTCGCATTTACTTCTCTTACAACCCCATCTATAAATATATTAAACAACCACGGTGACATCACACATCCTTGTCTAAGGCCCACTTTTACTGGGAAAAAATTTCCCTCTTTCCTACATACTCTAACTTGAGCCTCACTATCCTCGTAAAAACTCTTCACTGCTTTCAGTAACCTACCTCCTACACCATACACTTGCAACATCTGCCACATTGCCCCCCTATCCACCCTGTCATACGCCTTTTCCAAATCCATAAATGCCACAAAGACCTCTTTAGCCTTATCTAAATACTGTTCACTTATATGTTTCACTGTAAACACCTGGTCCACACACCCCCTACCTTTCCTAAAGCCTCCTTGTTCATCTGCTATCCTATTCTCCGTCTTACTCTTAATTCTTTCAATTATAACTCTACCATACACTTTACCAGGTACACTCAACAGACTTATCCCCCTATAATTTTTGCACTCTCTTTTATCCCCTTTGCCTTTATACAAAGGAACTATGCATACTCTCTGCCAATCCCTAGGTACCTTACCCTCTTCCATACATTTATTAAATAATTGCACCAACCACTCCAAAACTATATCCCCCTGCTTTTAACATTTCTATCTTTATCCCATCAATCCCGGCTGCCTTACCCCCTTTCATTTTACCTACTGCCTCACGAACTTCCCCCACACTCACAACTGGCTCTTCCTCACTCCTACAAGATGTTATTCCTCCTTGCCCTATACACGAAATCACAGCTTCCCTATCTTTCATCAACATTTAACAATTCCTCAAAATATTCCTTCCATCTTCCCAATACCTCTAACTCTCCATTTATAACTCTCCTCTCCTATTTTTTAACTGACAAATCAATTTGTTCTCTAGGCTTTCTTAACTTGTTTAATCTCACTCCAAAACTTTTTCTTATTTTCAACAAAATTTGTTGATAACATCTCACCCACTCTCTCATTTGCTCTCTTTTTACATTGCTTCACCACTCTCTTAAACCTCTCTCTTTTTCTCCATATACTCTTCCCTCCTTGCATCACTTCTACTTTGTAAAAACTTCTCATATGCTAAACTTTTTCTCCCTTACTACTCTCTTTACATCATCATTCCACCAATCGTCCTCTTCCCTCCTGCACCCACTTTCCTGTAACCACAAACTTCTGCTGAACACTCTAACACTACATTTTTAAACCTACCCCATACCTCTTCGACCCCATTGCTATGCTCTCATTAGCCCATCTATCCTCCAATAGCTGTTTATATCTTACCCTAACTGCCTCCTCTTTTAGTTTATAAACCTTCACCTCTCTCTTCCCTGATGCTTCTATTCTCCTTGTATCCCATCTACCTTTTACTCTCAGTGTAGCTACAACTAGAAAGTGATCTGATATATCTGTGGCCCCTCTATAAACATGTACATCCTGAAGTCTACTCAACAGTCTTTTATCTACCAATACATAATCCAACAAACTACTGTCATTTCGCCCTACATCATATCGTGTATACTTATTTATCCTCTTTTTCTTAAAATAGTATTACCTATAACTAAACCCCTTTCTATACAAAGTTCAATCAAAGGGCTCCCATTATCATTTACACCTGGCACCCCAAACTTACCTACCACACCCTCTCAAAAGTTTCTCCTACTTTAGCATTCAAGTCCTACCACAATTACTCTCTCACTTGGTTCAAAGGCTCCTATACATTCACTTAACATCTCCCAAAATCTCTCTCTCTCCTCTGCATTCCTCTCTTCTCAGGTGCATACACGCTTATTATGACCACTTCTCGCATCCAACCTTTACTTTAATCCACATAATTCTTGAATTTACACATTCATATTCTCTTTTCTCCTTCCATAACTGATCATTTAACATTACTGCTACCCCTTCCTTTGCTCTAACTCTCTCAGATACTCCAGATTTAATCCCATTTATTTCCCCCCACTGAAACTCTCCTACCCCCTTCAGCTTTGTTTCACTTAGGGCCAGGACATCCAACTTCTTTTCATTCATAACATCAGCAATCATCTGTTTCTTGTCATCCGCACTACATCCACGCACATTTAAGCAACCCAGTTTTATAAAGTTTTTCTTCTTCTCTTTTTTTAGTAATTGTTTTCCATTTATACACCTCGATCACATCCCCCCTAATTCTACACCTTTCTACAGAGTGCAGATTCAGGGCTCTCAGTCTATCCTCACAGAGAAGATTTCTGATACATGGGATAAACTCTGTCATCCTCCTTTGTACCTTTTTCAGTGCATTTATATCCATTCTGTAATACGGTGACCGGAACTGTGCAGCATAATCTAAATGAGGACTAGCCAAAGATATATAGAGTTGAAGAACAACCTGAGGACTGCTATTATTTATACTTCCTGATATAAAGCCAAGAATTCTATTCACTTTTTTGCGAACACTTAAGCAATGTTGTCTCGGTTTCAGATTACAGCTAACCAGAACTCCTAAATCCTTTTTGCAATCAGTAATATTAAGATCTACATTATTTAGTTTATATGTGGCATGTTTATTTTCCTGTCCAACATTTACAACTTTGCATTTGTCTATATGTATTAAACTGCATCTGCCACTTCTCTGATCACTACATCAGTCTATTCAAATCATCCTGGAGTGTTCTAATGTCCTCATTAGAATGAACTGGACAGCCTATTTTGGTGTCGTCAGCAAATTTGCTTATGTCACTATTTATTCCCTCATCTAAGTCGTTTATGTAAATTGTAAAGAATAAGAGGCCCAACACTGACTCCTGTGGAACACCACTTGTGACATGCCCCCATTCTGATTTCTCTCCATTTATGCAAACTCTCTGCTGCCTATTTGTCAACTTTGCCTCTACGCAGGAGAAAATTTCTCCCCCTATTCTGTGTGCCTTAAGTTTCCTCAATAGCCTCTGATGTGGAACTCTATCAAAAGCCTTACTGAAGTCAATACAGTGTATACACAATATCATATTCAATACCATGATCTACCTCCTCAAATACCTTAGTGAAAAAAGTTAGTAAATTCCTAAGACAGGAATGCCCCTTTGTAAAACCATCTATGGAAAGTTTATCCATGGAGGTAAAATGTGGAATGCATCAGAGTATAGTGGTACCAACATTTTTACATGGGTGTAAGGCATGGGCTTTGAGTATTGCAGCAAGGAGGAGGCTTGAAGCAATGCAGATGTCATGTTTGACAGCAAAGTGTGGTGTTAATATTACACAGAGAATTCAGAGCAAAGTAGTTAGAAGCCTCTGGGGTTATCAGACTTATAATTCAGAGGACTGAGAAGTGGTTTAGGCATTTATAAAAGATGGAGCAGAATAGCATGATCAACAGGGTGTATAAATTTGGAGTGGATGGAAGGAGGGGGTAGGGGCTGACCCAGAATGGGTTAGAGCGAGGGAGAGAGGATAAAGGAGCTTCTCAGTGCTAGTGGCCTGAACATTTGGCAAACTTGTGTGAGTATATTAGATTGAGTGTGTCTTTTTTTTTTTTTTTTTTTTGCTTGACATGCGTTGGGGTGAGGCAAAAAACCATGAAGGGATTCAGGAAAAAACTGGATAGCCC
>NC_069442.1:38482286-38557612 GCF_026875155.1 Cherax quadricarinatus | reverse complement strand
CAACCAAATGTTTAAGCGAAGTTTAAACCCCTAAAACCAAACACGTAAACTAAGCCCGGCCCCCCCCCAAACAGTTTCCCCAAAAAACCCCACAAAAAAAACAAACCACAAACAAAAAACAAAACACACAAAACAAAAACAAAAAACAGAAACAAGAACAAGCTTGGACAAACCCACAAAAACGATGTTAGGAAATTTCACCACAAAAACAAAAAAAAAGTTAAAAACCAACCACAAGTTTTCAAGATAAGTTTGGCCAAAAAACAAACAACAGTGAAGCTAAGTTTGGCCCACCCCCAATTTCAAACAAAGTGGACACCACACACAACAAACCCAACTTCCCCACCACACACACACACACACACACACACACCAAACAAACAATTTTCACACACACAACAGTGTTCAAACAAATTTGGGCACACACACCCCCCAAGATGTTAAAGACTAAGCGGGCCCACAAAACACACACCCCCCCCAAAACAGTGTTCAAGATAAGTTTGGGCACACACCAAAAAAAGATTTCAAGACTAAGCTTGGCACACACACCACAGTTTAAAGACTAACTTCCAAAAACCCCACAGAGTTCAAACTAAGTTTTGGCACACACAAACCCCAGATGTTCAAGCTAAGTTGGCCCAACACACCCCACAGATGTTCAAGAAAAACTTGGCAAAACACCCCCAAATTAAAAAATTTCAAAACAAACCCCCACACCACACACAGATGTTCAAGAAAGCTTGGCAAACACACCACAGATGTTTCAAGACTAAGCTGGCACCACACAAAACCCCAAACGATGTTCAAACTAAGTTTGGCAACACACCTCAGATGTTAAAGACAAAGTTCACACACCCACTACAGATGTTCAAGACTAAGTTGGCACACCCCACCACAATGTTCAAGACAAGCTTGGCACACACACAAAACAGATTTCAAGACTAATTTGGACACCACACCTCAATGTTCAAGACAAGTTTGGCACAAAACACACCCCCAAACAGAAGTTCAGACTAAGCTTGCACACAAACACAGAAAAGCCCAACCACACCCCCAAAACTTTAAAATAAGCTGGGAAAACACCTAAAGTTGCGCTTGGAAACCCCCAAACCAAAAGGGGGTTCAAAAAGGGGGCAAAAAAAAATTTAAGTAATTTGCAACAAAATGTCGGCCTGGCACCAACCCATAAGATTTCAAATAACGGGGCCCCCCAAAAAACTCAGTGTCAAATGTTCCAAAACAAAAACTAAATTTTAAATAGTTGGACCAAAAATAAATTTTTTTAAGCAAGTTCCACAAAAAACAAAACATACCAAAAAAATTTGTTTAAATTTAAATTTAAATAACCACAAAAAAAGTTTTGGAAAAATTCCAAAAACCTTCTTATAACTTAAAAAATTTTTTAAATAACGGGGAAACCCTTTTTTGTTCAAGAAAGTTTACCAAAAAATAAAATTTTTAAATAATTATATAAAAAAAAATTTAAAAATTTTTAAAAAAGTAAAATAATAATAAATTAAAAACCTAAAATATGGGGAAATTTATTTTGACCAAAAAAAAAAGTTTTTTGGGGTTTTTCCAAATTAGAACAAATTTTTTTAAATATTTAAAATTTGGTTTTTAAGGATTTTTTAAGGGTTAGAAAATTAAATTATAATTTAAAAAATAAAAAATTATTTTAAAATAAAAAAAATATTATATATTTTTAAAAAAAAATTTTTTTTATTATAAAAAAATTTTTTAAAAAAAAAATTTTAAAAAATTTATAAAAAAAAAAATTTAATAAAAAATTTAAAAAAATTAAATTTAAAAATTAATTAAAAATAATTAAAAATAAATTTTAAAAAATTAAATTTACAAAATTTAATTTTAAAAATCCAACCTAAAAAAAAATTTTCAAATTTCAAAAAAATAAACCCCCTTAAAAATTTCAACCCATTAAAAATTTAATTAAAAATTAACCCCCTTACAAAAATTTTAAATTTTTTTAAATTTAAAAATTAATTAAAAATTTCCCCCACCTCAAAAAATTCCCCCCCTTCAAAAATTTTTCCAAAAACCCCACCACCTTCAAAAAACTTCCCCCACCTTCACAAAACTTCACCCCCTTAAAAAAACTTCCAACCCCCTTTCACAAAACTTCCCCCCCTTTACAAAACTCCACCCCCTTCAAAAAATTTCCACCACCTTCAAAAACTTCCACCACCTTCAAAAAACTTCCCCCACCTTCCAAACTTCCACCACCTTCCAAAACTTCCCCACCTTCACAAAATTTCCACACCTTCAAAAAACTTCCACACCTTCACAAAACTTCCACCCCCTTTCACAAAATTTTCCACCCCTTTCACAAAACTTCCCCCCACCTTCACAAAACTTCCACCCCTTTCACAAAATTTCCACCCCTTCACAAAACTTCCCCCACCTTCACAAATTTCCCACCACCTTTCACAAAACTTCCCCACCTTCAAAAAAATTCCCCCACCCCCTTTCACAAAATTCCCACCCCCAAAAAATTTCCCACCCCTTCACAAAACTTCCCCACCTTCACAAAACTTCCACCCCCTTCAAAAAATTTCCACCCTTAAAAAACTTCCAATTCCCCCCCCTCACAAAACTTCCACCCCTTAAAAAAATTTCCCACCCCCTTTCACAAAACTTCCCCCACCTTCACAAAATTCCACCCCCTTTTCCAAAACTTCCACCACCTTCACAAAACTTCCCCACCTTCAAAAAACTTCCCCCCCTTTCAAAAAACTTCCACCACCTTCACAAAATTCCACCCCCTTCCAAAACTTCCAACCCCCTTTCACAAATTTCCCACCCCCTTCACAAAATTTTCCACCCCCTTCACAAAATTTCCACCCCCTTTACAAAAACTCCCCCCCACCTTCACAAAACTTCCACCCCTTCACAAAATTCCACCACCTCACAAAACTTCCACCACCTTCACAAAATTTTCCACCACCTTCCCCAAAATTTCCCACCACCTCCAAAAAAATTTCCCACCACCTTCACAAAACTTCCACCACCTTCAAAAAATTTTAACCCCCTTCAAAAACTTCCACCCCCTTTACAAAATTTCCCCCACCACCTTCACAAAACTCCAAACACCTTCCAAAAAATTCCACCCTTCCCAAAACTTCCACCCCCTTCCAAAACTTCCCCCACCTTCCAAAATTTCCAACCTTCACAAAACTTCCCAAACCACCTAACAAAATTAAACCCCTTTCCCAAAAACTTCCACCCTTACAAAATTCCACCCCCTTTCACAAAACTTCCACCACCTTACAAACTTTTCCCAACCACCTTCACAAAACTTCCAAAACCACCTTCAAAAATTCCACCCCCTTTTCACAAAATTCCACCCCCTTCACAAAATTACCCCCTTTCACAAACTTCCCCCACCTTCACAAAACTTCCACCACCCACAAAACTTCCCCACCTTCACAAAACTTCCACCCCCTTCAAAAAACTTCCAACCTTCAAAAATTTCACCCCCTCACAAAATTTCCCCAATCAAAAAAATTCCCACCACACAAAATCCACCACCTTCAACAAAACTTCCACCCCCTTCACAAAATTCCCCCCCCACCTACACAAAATTCCACCCCCTTAAAAATCCACCCCTTCACAAAACTTCCACCCCTACAAAACTTCCCCCCACCCAAAAAAATTCCCAAAAACCCCCCCCACCTCACAAAACTTCCACCCCCTTTCACAAAACCTTACCCCTTCACAAACTTCCCCCCCTTTCCAAAACTTCCAACCCCACCTACAAAAAAATTTACCCCTTACAAAATTTCCCCACCCCCTTACAAAACTTCCACCCCTAAAAAACTTCCACCCCCTACAAAAATACCACCTTCACAAAACCCCACCACCTTCACAAAATTTTTCCACCACCTTACAAAACCTTTTCCCCATTTTTCACAAAATTACCACCTTCACAAAATTTCCAACCCCCTTTCAAAAAAATTCCCCACCACCCCCCCCCTTTAAACAAATTTCCACCACCTTCCAAAACTTCCACCCCCCCCCTCACAAATTTCCCCACCACCTTCAAAAAAACTCCACCACCCACAAAATTTCCCACCCCCTTTCACAAAACTTCCCCCAAACTCACAAAACTTCCACCACCTTCACAAAATTCCCCACCTTAAAAAAACTTCCACCCCCCCACCTACAAAAAAACTTCCACCCCCTTTTCACAAAATTTCCAAACCACCCCAAAAAACTTTTCAAAAAATTTTCCCCACCTCACAAAACTTCCCCCCCCACCCCCCCTTTTACACAAAATTCCCCCCCCCCCCTTCACAAAACTTCCACCCCCTTTCAAAAAATTTCCACCCCCCCCCTCCAAAACTCCACCACCTACACAAAATTCCACCACCCCCCCTTACAAAACTTCCACACCTACACAAATTCCAACCCCCTACCAAAATTCCCCCCCATTTCAAAAAACTTAAAAACCCCCTTCCAAAACCCCCCCCCCTACACAAAAATTCCCCTCAAAAAACCCCACCCACCCCAAAAAAACCCTACACAAAATTCCCCCCCCAAAACCCCACCAATCAAAAAACTTCCACCACCTTCCAAAATTTCCACCATTACCAAAAACTTCCCCCCCCCACCTACACAAAACTTCCACCACCTACCAAAAAACTTTCCCCACCCCCACCTACACAAAATTTACCCCTCCCCTTTACACAAAAAACTTCCACCACCCCACCTACAAAATTTCCAACCTCACAAAATTTCCACCCCCCCCTCACAAAACTTCCACCACCCACAAAACTTCCCACCACCTTCACAAAACTTCCCCCCACTACACAAAATTTCCCCACCTTCAAAAACTTCCCCATTTTCACAAAATCCACCACCTCAAAAAATTTTCCCCACCTCACAAAATTTCCCCCCCCCCACCTTCAAAAACTTCCCCATTCCAAAACTTCCACCCCCCCTCACAAAAACTTCCCCCACCTTCACAAAACTTCCCCACCCCCCCCAAAAAATTCCACCATTTCACAAAATTTCCCCCCCTTCCAAAATTTCCACACCTCAAAAATTCCCCACTCACAAAACTTCCCCCACTCACAAAATTTCCACACCTTCACAAAACTTCCACCACCTACACAAAATTTCCCACCACCTTCAAAAATTTCCACCACCTTCAAAAAACTTCCCCCCCCACCCCACCTTACACAAAACTTCCACCCCTTACAAAATTTCCACCACCTCACAAAATTTCCCCCACCCACCTACAAAAAAATTCCACCCCCCACACAAAATTTCCCAAACCACCTAAAAAAAACTTCCACCACCCCACCTACAAAAAAACCCCCACCCCCCACCTTCCAAAACTTCCACCCCACACAAAATTTTCCACCACCCCCCCTACACAAAATTCCACCACCCCCACAAAACTTCCACCACTCACAAAACTTCCCCCATCCCCCAAAACTTCCACCCCCTCAAAAAACTTCCACCCCCCCCTTCAAAAACTTCCACCACCTCACAAAACTTCCACCACCCAAAACTTCCACCCCCTTTCACAAAACTTCCACCCTTCCAAAACTTCCACCCCCTAAAAAAATTTTCCCCCACCCAAAAAAAAAAATTCCACCCCCTTCAAAAAACTTCCCCCACCTCACAAAACTTCCCCCCACCTCAAAAAAACTTCCACCCCCTTCAAAAAACTTCCCCACCTTCACAAAACTTCCACCACCTTCACAAAACTTCCACCACCTTCAAAAACTTTCCCCACCTTCCAAAACTTCCACCCCCTTCCAAAACTTCCCCCACCTTCACAAAACTTCCCCACCACCCCCCCCCAAAATTCCACCACCTTCACAAAACTTCCACCACCCACAAAATTCCACCACCTTCACAAAATTTCCCACCACCTCACAAAACTTCCACCCCCTTCACAAAACTTCCACCACCTACCAAAATTTCCAACCTTCAAAAAAACTTCCACCACCTAAAAAAAATTTTCCACCATTTCCAAAATTCCCCCACCTTCCAAAACTTCCACCACCTTCACAAAATTTTCCCCCACCTTCACAAAACTTCCACCACCTTCACAAAATTTTCCACCCCCTTAAAAAACTTACCCCTTCAAAAAACTTCCACCACCTTCACAAAACTTCCCCACCTTCAAAAAACTTCCACCCCTTCACAAAACTTCCACCCCTCACAAAATTTCCACCCCCTTAAAAAATTTCCCCCACTAAACAAAACTTCCCCCCTTTCAAAAAACTTCCACCACCTTCACAAAACTTCCCCCAACCAAAACTTCCACCCCCTTTCACAAAACTTCCACAACCTTACAAACTTCCCCCCCTTAAAAAACTTCCACAACCTTCACAAAATTTTCCACCACCTTCAAAAAATTTCCCACCCCCTTCACAAAACTTCCCACCTTCAAAAAAACTTCCACCACCTTCCAAAACTTCCCCCACCTCACAAAATTCCACCCCCTTTACAAAACTTCCCCACCCCCCTTTCACAAAACTTCCCCCCACCTTCCAAAACTTCCCCCTTTCCCAAAAAACCACCCCTTCACAAAACTTCCACCACCTTCAAAAAACCCCCCCTTAAAAAATTTCCCCCACCTTCACAAAAATTCCACCCCTTCACAAAACTTCCACCACCTTCCAAAACTTCCCCCCCTTCAAAAAATTCCACCACCTTTCCAAAATTCCACCACCTTCACAAAATTTCCCCCCCTTTCACAAAACTTCCACCACCCCAAAAATTTTCCCACCCCCTTTCAAAAACTTCCACCACCTTCACAAAACTTCCACCACCTTCACAAAACTTCCACCACCTTCAAAAAAATTTTCCACCCCTTTCAAAAAATTTCCACCCCCTTCACAAAACTTCCCCCCACCTTCACAAAACTTCCACCACCTTCACAAAACTTCCACCCCCCTTTCCCAAAAAACCTTCCCCCCACCTTCACAAAATTCCACCCCCTTTCACAAAACTTCCACCACTACCAATCTTGGGTAACTATATTATTCATAACTAAACTATTTTTTTTAAAATGATCAACCTTTTATACGTTATTTTTTGATGCAAAAATTAGTATTCTTGAAGAAAGTCCAGGAGAATAAGATAAAGCACCAAATAAAGTTAAAGGGTTTCTTGAAGGAGGATAAGTACGATGTATATCGGTACCAAAACAATGATGACCGAGATGATGTGCAGGAGATTTTTATATGTACCCCCCCCCTGGGAGTTACTGCAGGTTCGTCATTAATAAAGACATCCCCGAGAGCCCCCTCTGGCACGTGGGCCCAGGTTTCTACATGGTCACAGAATCACTGCAGAATTTAGTGCTCACTGTGTATCAGTGTACCGCGCTGGGGTGGTCAATATCTACTTCGACCCACACCCGATCCCTAACTGCTACTTTTTAGATATCTGGCTCTTCACAACATCCCATTTACCCGTGACCAACGTGACAGCTGTGACCCCCGAAGCCCAATTTCAGACATGTGCTTTCCCCTGGTTCCTTTCCGACTACGCCACAACTTGCCATATTTAAAAACTCTCACCCCCTTTTTAATGAATAATTCCCCCTACTTGGGGCACAACCAATGGGCCGCTGTGAAACCCGTCTGGAGATGATTACAGAATTTTTCCCCTACAATGCCTGGCTACACGTTATGAGGAGCTGAGTGACTGCCACCGGAAAGACTCTTATCCGCACCAGATTAAAGCCCCGGAGCCCCAACCGTAATAAAATTACCCGAAGAAACCAACTAAGAGTGCAGGCGACGCTTCACCCTGAGAAAACACAATCATCCCCGGGGTTAATCAGTAACCTTTTTCAGGAAAACGAATTTCAAAAAAAAACAAAGCGCTAAAAATACAAAGGGGGATACAGCACCGCCGGGGAAAGGAAAAATGCAGGGGGTTTGGGTAAACAAAATTATGGAGAAAGGGCTTGAGAGTATAGAGACATCATATCATCAGATTTGTGTTAAATCAGTTGCGTCAAAAATCAACGAGAATCGGGGTTTCAGGGAAACCATACAAAGGGAAGGTAAAATAAGGCGTAGAGCACTGACCACCTTGATGGTCAATTCTGCGTGTAAGGAAAAATACAGGGGTCAATGGGTGGGAAAAAAAAGAGGTATAGAAAACAGTGACAGAATGTCAGTATAGTGGGGTATTGTGTAGGATAGTATTGTGTAGTGACAGTATTGTGATGATAGTGGTTTTTATTGTGTAGTGATAGTATGTGTAGTGAAAAAATTTTGCATTTTAGTGGTGGTATTGTGAGTGAAGTATTGTGTAGGAAGTATTGTGTAGTGGGCATATTTTGGGAGTGACAGTATTGTTTTAGTGACAGTGGTGGTATGTGTTGATAGTGGTGGATTGTGCATGATAGTGGTGGTATTGGTAGTGAAGTATTGTGCATGATAGTGGGGTATTGTGTTTACCCGGGGAGGTTCGGGGGGCAACGCCCCCCGCGGCCGGCTGTGACCCGGCCCCCCTGGGGGGATGAGCCCGACATCCACCCGTTTGCGGCTGCACGCAAAAACCAAAAGTACGAGCCACACCCGGCTGATAGGAATACTTTTGGTGCTTGTCCATGCCAGCTTGAAGACTGCCGGGTCTGTTGGGGAATCCCCTTTTGTAGTGGGAGGCAGTTGAACATCCGGCCCCTGAATTTTTGTATGGTCTCTTTCGGCTAGTGACACCCCTCTTTTATTGGGGGATGGTGCATCTCTGCCCAAACTTTTGCTTTCGTAAAAGGTGATTTCGGGCAATTCGGTACTGTCCTTCTAGGGTTTTCCCAGGGGTATTAATCATTATCCTCCCTCCTGCGTTCCAGGGAAACAGTTAGGACCTCAAGCGCTCCCCTAAAGAGGGGTTTTTCTCCGTTATGCGCGCCCTGAAGTTCTCTGTACATTTTCTAGGTCAGCAATTTCACCTGCCTTGAAAGGGGCGTAGTGTCAGCAAACCAGCCTAGATAGAACAAGTGCCGAAGATGTATCAGGGGTTGGCATCCCCATTTTGAAGGTTCTCATTACCATCCCGCATTTTTCTACCGATGCGATTGATACAATGTTATGGGCCTTTAAGGGGAGATCCCCGAATGACACCCCAGGTCTTTTACGTTGGGGTTTCGCTCTGTTTTGTGGCCCGAATTTTTTTTGTACCTGATAAGATTTTAAATTTTCCCCATGTTTCCCAAACTGAGTAATTGAAAATTTTCATCGTTGAAATTCATATTTTGTAGTGATGTGGGGGTATTTGCAGGTAGTGGGGTATTGGTAAGGTTATATGGTAGTGATAGTATTGTGCAGTGTAGTACTGTGTAGTGATGTATTTGTAGTGAAGTATTTTTGTAGTGATAGTTTGTGTGTGATAGATTTTTATGATATATTGTGTGTGATGATTGTGTAGTGATAATATTGTTGTGGAAAAACTATATTAAAATTTTTCCCAAAAAACAGAAGTTTAATGTAAAAGAGGCCATTTCTGTATTTAATAAAAAAAAAAAATGTTAAAAAAAGGGAAGCTGCACCTGCAAAGAAGACTCGCCATTTTTTTTTTGAACTGACACAAACGTTTTGTGAATAAGGGAAAGTTTTTCATGCTCTAGGGTTAAATTGGGGTTGACACCTTCAAAAAAGGAGCGAAATTGTGAAATTTCCCCTTCCTGCATAACTTAGATATCAGGGGACGGGGCAAACAGCCCAAACCTCAAAAAAGTTTATTTATAACTCTGGCCAGTGTTATTTTTTATAGATAGACAGTGAGGTTTTTGAGTTGATACACCTTAACTCCCGTCAAATTTTGAGTGATATTAAGATATATTCTCCTTCTGTTTGTATAGTGTATATATATAATCATTTTTTATTTTTAATATTTAGTCCACAAACTTTTATATTTTTCCAAATTCTTGTTGATGTCTTTCATTTTTAATTAATAGGGCTAAAGGCAACTTTGGATAAGACAGTTTAGGGATCGAAGGGGGGCTTTTTTTCCACCAAAGGGGTCCCCAAAACCCTTTTCTACGTAAAAGATAAATAATAATTATCTTTTTTACATTTATGTTATTTACAAATGACTTACATTCAGATAAGTTATTTTCCGCAATTGTGTAGGGTAAATTGTGTTGATATATTGTGTAGGATGTATTGTGAGTGATAAAAATTTTGGGAGTGAAATATTGGTGTGATATATTGGAGTGATAATATTGTGTGGGGATAATATTTTGAGTGATAATATTGTTGGTTTTAAAATTGTGTAGTGTAAAATTGTGTAGTGATAATATTTGATGATAAAATTTTTGTATGATATTTTGTGTGGTGAAATATTGTGTGTGATAATATTGTTAGTGATAAAATGTGTGGTGAAATTTGTGTAGTATAATATTGTGTGGGGAAATATTGTTATGTAATATTGTGTAGTGATAAATTGGTGGGGGATAATATTGGGGGGGGGTTTAAAATTGTGTAGGTAATATTGTTGGGGATAATTTGTGTGTGATAATATTGTGTATGATAATATTGTGTATGAAAAAATTGTTTAGTGATAGTATTGTGGTATAATATTGTGTAGTATTATTGTGTGTGATAATATTGGTAGTGAAGTTTGTGTTGATAAATGTGTAGTGTAATAGTTAGTGGGTAAAATTGTGTAGTGTGTATTGTTTATAAGTTCACTAAGTGTTATTTGTTGGTGTTGGTTGTTGAGTGTTGGGTTTTGAGTGTTGGTTTTGGGTTTGTTTTTGAGTGTTGGGTGTTGAGTGTTGGTTGTGGTGTTGGTTTTGAGTGTTGGTTTTTGAGTGTTGGTTTTTTGGTGTTGGTTTGGTGGTTTGGGTTTTGAGTGTTTGGTTGTTGAGTGTTGGTTGTGATGTTGGTTGTTGAGTTTGGTTTTGAGTGTTGGTTGTTTTTTTTGTTTTGGTTTTTTTGAGTGTTGGTTTTTTGAGTGTTTGGTGTTATTTGTTGTTGAGTTTGGTTGTTGATGTTGGGGTTTTTGAGTGTTTGGGTTTTGAGTTTGGTTTTTGAGTGTTTGGGTTTTTGATGTTTGGGTTTTTGAGTGTTGGTTTTTTGAGTGTTGGTTTTTGAGGGGGGTTGTGGTGTTGGTTGTTGGGTTGGGGTTTTTGATGTGGTTGTTGAGTGTTGGTTGTTGGTGTTGGGTTTTATGTTGGTTTTGGTGTTGGGTTTTTAGTGTTTTGGGTTTTTGAGTGTTGGTTGTTGAGTGTTGGGTTTTTGAGTGTTTGGGTTTTTGAGTGTTGGTTTTTGAGTTTTTTGGGTTTTTGAGTGTTGGGTTTTGAGTGTTTGGGGGTTTTATGTTGGTTGTTGGTGTTGGTGTTGAGTGTTGGGGGTTGAGTGTTGGGTTGAGTGTTTGGGTTTTTGAGTGGTTTTTGTTGAGTGTTGGTTGTTGAGTGTTGGTTTTGGTGTTGGTTTTTGATTTTTGTTGGTTTGGTTGTTGAGTGTTGGTTGTTGATGTTTGGTTGTTTAGTTTGGGTGTTGAGTGGGTTTTTGAGTTTGGGGGTTTTGTGTTTTGGGTGTTTAGTGTTGGGGGTTGATGTTGGTTGTTGATGTTGGTTGTTGAGTTTTGGTTTTTGTTGGGTTTTTGAGTGTTTTTTGTTTATTTTGGGTTTTTTGAGTGTTGGGTTGAGTTTGGGTTTTTGAGTTTGGTTTGGGTTGGTTGGTTTTGTTGGTGTTGGTTTTTTAGTGTTGGTGTTTGAGTGTTGGTGGTGAGTGTTTTGTTGTGTTTTTGTTGATGTTTGGGTTTTTTGAGGTTGGTTTTTGAGTGTGGTTTTGTTGGTTTTTGGTTGTTGTTTGTTGGGGTTTGGTTTGGGTGTTGGGTTTTTGATGTTGGGGTTTAGGGTTTTTTTGGTTGGTTTTTAGTGTTGGGTTTTTGAGTGTTGGTTGTTGAGTGTTGGTGTTGAGTGTTGGTTGTTGAGTGTTGGTTTTTGGATGTTGGGTGTTGGTGGGGGTTGAGTGTTTTTTTGTTGGGTGGTGGTTTTTGGGTTGGGTGGGTTTGATGTGGTTTTTTGAGTGTTGGGTTGAGGGTTGGTTTTGAGGTTTGGTTTTGAGTGTTTTTTGTTGATGTTGGGTTTTTGATGTTGGGTTGGTGTTGGTTTTGAGTTTGGGGGGGGTTTGGGGGGGGGTTGGGGGGGGGGGGTGGGGTTTTGGTTTTTGAGTGTTGTTTGTTGAGTGTTGGTTGTTGACTGTTGGTTGTTGAGCGTTGGTTGTTGAGTGTTGGGTGTTGAGCGTTGGTTGTTGGGTGTTTGAAACGTTGGTTGTTGAGTGTTGGTTGTTGAGTGTTGGGTGTTGATGTTGGTTGTTTAAACGTTGGTTGTTGAGTGTTGGGTGTTGAGCGTTGGTTGTTGAGTGTTGGGTGTTTTAGCGTTGGTTGTTGAGTGTTGGGTGTTGAGCGTTGGTTGTTGAGTGTTGGGTGTTGAGTGTTGGGTGTTGAGTGTTGGGTGTTGAGTGTTGGTTGTTGAGTGTTGGGTGTTGACTGTTGGGGTTGTTGAGCGTTGGTTGTTGAGTGTTGGTGTTGAGCGTTTGGGTTTTTGGGTTTTTGAGCGTTGGTTGTTGAGTGTTTTGGGGGTTGAGCGTTGGTTGTTGGGTGTTGAGCGTTGGTTGTTGAGTGTTGGTTGTTGAGTGTTGGGTGTTGAGCGTTGGTTGTTGAGTGTTGGGTGTTGAGCGTTGGTTGTTGAGTGTTGGGTGTTGAGCGTTGGTTGTTGGTGTTGAGCGTTGGTTGTTGAGTGTTGGGTGTTGACTGTTGGTGTTGAGCGTTGGTTGTTGAGTGTTGGTTGTTGAGTGTTGGGTGTTGAGCGTTGGTTGTTGAGTGTTGGGTGTTGAGCGTTGGTTGTTGGGTGTTGAGCGTTGGTTGTTGAGTGTTGGGTGTTGAGTGTTGGGTGTTGAGTGTTGGGTGTTGAGTGTTGGGTGTTGAGTGTTGGGTGTTGAGTGTTGGGTGTTGAGTGTTGGGTGTTGAGTGTTGGGTGTTGAGCGGTTTGGGTTTTTGAGTGTTGGGGTTGAGTGTTGAGTGTTGGGTGTTGAGCGTTGGTTGTTGAGTGTTGGGTGTTGAGTGTTGGGTGTTGAGTGTTGGGTGTTGAGTGTTGGTTGTTGAGTGTTGGTTGTTGAGTGTTGGGTGTTGAGTGTTGGGTGTTGAGTGTTGGTTGTTGAGTGTTGGGTGTTGAGCGTTGGTTGTTGAGTGTTGGGTGTTGAGCGTTGGTTGTTGAGTGTTGGGGGTTGAGTGTTGGTGTTGAGCGTTGGGTTGAGTGTTGGGTTTCTAGTGTTTGGGTGTTGAACTGTCTTGGGTGTTGGGTGTTGAGCGTTTTGGGTTTTTGAGTGTTGGGTACTGATTGTTGGGTGTTGAGTGTTGGTACTGAGTGTTGGTTGTTGAGTGTTGGGTGTTGAGTGTTGGGTGTTGAGCGTTGGTTGAGTGTTGGGTACTGAGTGTTGGGTGTTGACTGTTGGGTGTTGAGCGTTGGTGAGTGTTGGGTGTTGTGCGTTGGTTGAGTGTTGGGTGTTGAGCGTTGGTTGTTGAGTGTTGGGTCTGAGTGTTGGGTGTTGAGTGTTGGGTGTTGAGTGTTGGGTTGTTGAGCGTTGGTTGAGTTTTTGGGTTGAGGTTGGTGTTGATGTTGGGTGTTGAGCGTAGGTTGTTGAGTGTTGGGTACTGAGCGTTGGTTGAGTGTTGGGTCTGAGCGTTGGTTGTTGAGTGTTGGGTACTGAGTGTTGGGTGTTGAGCGTTGGTTGAGTGTTGGGTACTGAGTGTTGGTTGTTGACTGTTGGGTGTTGAGCGTGGTTGTTGAGTGTTGGATGTTGAGCGTAGGTTGTTGAGTGTTGGGTACTGAGTGTTGGGTGTTGAGTGTTGGGTACTGAGTGTTGGTTGTTGAGTGTTGGGTGTTGAGCGTTGGTTGTTGAGTGTTGGATGTTGAGCGTAGGTTGTTGAGTGTTGGTTGATGTTGGCGTGTTGTTGAGTGTTGGGTACTGAGTGTTGGTTGTTGAGTGTTGGGTGCTGAGTGGTTGTGGTGTTGGATGTTGAGGTTAGCGTTGGTTGTGGTCTGAGTGTTGGATGTGGTTGGCGTAGGTTGTTTGAGTGTTGGGTACTGAGTGTTGGGTGTTGAGTGTTGGGTACTGAGTGTTGTGCTAAAGGAATGACGAAAAATTGGTAGATGGATCTATAATTTCCTCACTAACAGAACACAGAGAGTAGTCGTCAACAGAGTAAAGTCCGAGGCAGCTACGGTGAAAAGCTCTGTTCCACAAGGCACAGTACTTGCTCCCATCTTGTTCCTCATCCTCATATCCGACATAGACAAGGATGTCAGCCACAGCACCGTGTCTTCCTTTGCAGATGACACCCGAATCTGCATGACAATGTCTTCCATTGCAGACACTGCAAGGCTCCAGGCGGACATCAACCAAATCTTTCAGTGGGCTGCAGAAAACAATATGAAGTTCAACGATGAGAAATTTCAATTACTCAGATATGGTAAACATGAGGAAATTAAATCTTCATCAGAGTACAAAACAAATTCTGGCCACAAAATAGAGCGAAACACCAACGTCAAAGACCTGGGAGTGATCATGTCGGAGGATCTCACCTTCAAGGACCATAACATTGTATCAATCGCATCTGCTAGAAAAATGACAGGATGGATAATGAGAACCTTCAAAACTAGGGAGGCCAAGCCCATGATGACACTCTTCAGGTCACTTGTTCTATCTAGGCTGGAATATTGCTGCACACTAACAGCACCTTTCAAGGCAAGTGAAATTGCTGACCTAGAAAATGTACAGAGAACCTTCACGGCACGCATAACGGAGATAAAACACCTCAATTACTGGGAGCGCTTGAGGTTCCTAAACCTGTATTCCCTGGAACGCAGGAGGGAGAGATACATGATTATATACACCTGGAAAATCCTAGAGGGACTAGTACCGAACTTGCACACGAAAATCACTCATTACGAAAGCAAAAGACTTGGCAGACGATGCACCATCCCACCAATGAAAAGCAGGGGTGTCACTAGCACGTTAAGAGACCATACAATAAGTGTCAGGGGCCCGAGACTGTTCAACTGCCTCCCAGCATACATAAGGGGGATTACCAACAGACCCCTGGCAGTCTTCAAGCTGGCACTGGACAAGCACCTAAAGTCAGTTCCGGATCAGCCGGGCTGTGGCTCGTACGTTGGTTTGCGTGCAGCCAGCAGTAATAGCCTGGTTGATCAGGCTCTGATCCACCAGGAGGCCTGGTCACAGACCGGGCCGCGGGGGCGTTGACCCCGGAACTCTCTCCAGGTAAACTCCAGGTACTGAGTGATGGGTGTTAACTGTTGGTTGTTGAGTGTTGGTTGTTGAGTGTTGGTTGTTGAGTGTTGGTTGTTGAGTGTTGGTTGTTGAGTGTTGGTTGTTGAGTGTTGGTTGTTGAGTGTTGGTTGTTGAGTGTTGGTTGAGTGTTGGTGTGAGTGTTGGTTTGAGTGTTGGTTGTTGAGTGTTGGTTGTTGAGTGTTGGTTGTTGAGTGTTGGTTGTTGAGTGTTGGTTGTTGAGTGTTGGTTGTTGAGTGTTGGTTGTTGAGTGTTGGTTGTTGAGTGTTGGTTGTTGACTGTTGGGTGTTGAGTGTTGGGTGTTGACTGTTGGGTGTTGAGTGTTGGTTGTTGAGTGTTGGTTGTTGAGTGTTGGTTGTTGAGTGTTGGTTGTTGAGTGTTGGTTGTTGAGTGTTGGTTGTTGAGTGTTGGGTGTTGAGTGTTGGTTGTTGAGTGTTGGTTGTTGAGTGTTGGGTACTGAGTGTTGGATGTTGACTGTTTGGGTGTTGAGTGTTGGTTGTTGAGGTTGGGTACTGAGTGTTGGTTGTTGAGGTGTTGGTTGTTGAGTGTTGGTTGTTGAGTGTTGGGTACTGAGTGTTGGGTGTTGACTGTGGGTGTTGGACTGTTGGTGTGTTGAGTGTTGGGTACTGAGTGTTGGGTGTTGAGTGTTGGGTACTGAGTGTTGGGTACTGAGTGTTGGGTGTTGACTGTTGGGTGTTGAGTGTTGGTTGTTGAGTGTTGGGTACTGAGTGTTGGGTGTTGAGTGTGGGTACTGAGTGTTGGGTGTTGACTGTTGGGTGTTGACTGTTGGGTGTTGAGTGTTGGGTTGTTGAGTGTTGGGTACTGAGTGTTGGGTACTGAGTGTTGGGTGTTGACTGTTGGGTGTTGAGTGTTGGTTGTTGAGTGTTGGGTACTGAGTGTTGGGTACTGAGTGTTGGGTACTGAGTGTTGGGTGTTGAGTGTTGGGTACTGAGTGTTGGGTGTTGACTGTTGGGTGTTGACTGTTGGGTGTTGAGTGTTGGGTGTTGAGTACTGAGTGTTGAGTGTTGGGTACTGAGTGTTGGGTGCTGAGTGTTGGGTACTGAGTGTTGGGTGTTGAGCGTTGGGTGCTGAGTGTTGGGTACTAAGAGTTTTGTGTTGAGTGTTGGTGTGAGTGTTGGTGTTGAGCGTTGGTGCTGAGTGCTGGAGCTGTTTGGTATGAGTGTTGGTACCGAGTGTTGGGACTGGTGTTGGTACTGAGTGTTGGGTACTGAGTGTGGGTACTGAGACTACTGGGTGCTGAGTGTTGGGAGCTGAGTGTTGGGTACTGAGTGTTGGGTACTAAGAGTTTTGTGTTGAGTGTTGGGTGCTGAGTGTTGGGTACTGAGAGTTGGGTGTTGAGCGTTGGGTGCTGAGTGCTGGGAGCTGTGTTGGGTACTGAGTGTTGGTACCGAGTGTTGGGTACTGAGACTACTGGGTGCTGAGTGTTGGGTACTGAGTGTTGGTACTGAGTGTTGGGTACTGAGTGTTGGGTACTGAGTGTTGGGTACTGAGTGTTGGGTACTGAGACTACTGGGTGCTGAGTGTTGGGTACTGAGTGTTGGTACTGAGTGTTGGGTACTAAGATACTGGGTACCATAGTACCTTATGTTCACTGAGAGTGTTGTGTGCTGAGACTGTTAGGTGGGTGAGAGCCGGGTAGCAGGTAGCGGGTAGAGGGTACCTGGGTTTGGGGTACCTGGGTAGGGGTACCTGGGTAGTGGGTACCTGGGGAGAGGTTAGCGGGGTGCCACCAGTCTCAATATAGAGGAGTGGGGAGAGTGGTGGTAGAGTCTGATGATGGACTGGAAGGAAGGTCTGAGTGGGGGGGTGCACTTGCTGGATGCTGCACCTCCTTCAGGTGAGGTGGTGGGTGGTGCAGCAGGTGAGGTAGTGGGTGGTGCAGCAGGTGAGGTAGTGGGTGGTGCAGCAGGTGTGGTGGAGGCACTGGCACCCATACCTGCAGGTCTGGAGGCACTCTATGCAAGATGTCGCAGCATCTACCCTGACCAGCCCAACCCTCTGCAAGTTACTGCACTTGTCAAGTACTGGTAATGTTAACTTTGTTAATAATACTGCTTTATTACTGCTTTAATACTGCTTTAATACTGCTTTAATACTGCTTTATTACTCTGCAAGTTACTGCACTTGTCAAGTACTGGTAATGTTAACTTTGTTAATAATACTGCTTTATTACTGCTTTAATACTGCTTTAATACTGCTTTATTACTGCTTTATTACTGCTTTATTACTGCTTTAATACTGCTTTAATACAGCTTTAATACTGCTTTATTACTCTGCAAGTTACTGCACTTGTCAAGTACTGGTAATGTTAACTTTGTTAATAATACTGCTTTATTACTGCTTTAATACTGCTTTATTACTGCTTTATTACTGCTTTATTACTGCTTTAACACTGCTTTAATACTGCTTTATTACTGCTTTATTACTCTGTAAGTTACTGCACTTGTCAAGTACTGGTAATGTTAACTTTGTTAATAATACTGCTTTATTACTGCTTTAATACTGCTTTATTACTGCTTTATTACTCTGCAAGTTACTGCACTTGTCAAGTATTGGTAATGTTAACTTTGTTAATAATACTGCTTTATTACTGCTTTAATACTGCTTTATTACTGCTTTATTACTGCTTTATTACTGCTTTAATACTGCTTTAATACTGCTTTAATACTGCTTTAATACTGCTTTATTACTCTGCAAGTTACTGCACTTGTCAAGTACTGGTAATGTTAACTTTGTTAATAATACTGCTTTATTACTGCTTTAATACTGCTTTATTACTGCTTTATTACTGCTTTATTACTGCTTTAATACTGCTTTAATACTGCTTTATTACTCTGCAAGTTACTGCACTTGTCAAGTATTGGTAATGTTAACTTTGTTAATAATATTGCTTTATTACTGCTTTAACACTGCTTTATTACTGCTTTAATACTGCTTTATTACTGCTTTATTACTGCTTTAATACTGCTTTAATACTGCTTTAATACACCTTTAATACTGCTTTAATACTGCTTTAATACTGCTTTATTACTGCTTTATTACTGTTTTAATACTGCTTTAATACTCCCTCACAGCTTTAATACTTCCTCACAGCTTTAATACTCCCTCACAGCTTTAATACTCCCTCACAGCTTTAATACTCCCTCACAGCTTTAATACTCCCTCACAGCTTTAATACTCCCTCACAGCTTTAATACTCCCTCACAGCTTTAATACTCCCTCACAGCTTTAATACTCCCTCACAGCTTTAATACTCCCTCACAGCTTTAATACTCCCTCACAGCTTTAATACTTCCTCACAGCTTTAATACTTCCTCACAGCTTTAATACTCCCTCACAGCTTTAATACTCCCTCACAGCTTTAATACTCCCTCACAGCTTAATACTCCTCACAGCTTAATACTCCCTCACAGCTTTAATACTCCCTCACAGCTTTAATACTCCCTCACAGCTTAATACTCCCTTACATCTTTAATACTCCCTCACAGCTTTAATACTCCCTCACAGCTTTAATATGAGTAATGCATTTATTTCGAGTTCCATTTTGATTATAAACTCGCCACTGTAAATTAGTCCAGTTAAAGACCCCAATGTTAATGAATCACTGTCTTGACATTTTTGGTTATCCTGGGTAATTTATACTGATACTTCTACAATATATCTACAGCATGCTAGTGGCTTTTGTGTCTAACAATATCTTATTATATGTAAACTACATTACTTATATACTACAGAAAATGTGTAAATTTATTACTGCTGACTCGGTAAATCACATGTTCGTAAAGGATACATTATTATTTAGTTTGAATTTTTGTTAGGAGCTCTTGATCCAGATGATTGGAGTTGACCTCAGTAGAAACGAGGAATGCCAGTGATCGTACCAATGTTCCCAGGATGTTAATGAGTTTATTTAAGCACAGGTACATGTATGTACAATTATCATGCATAGTATAAATTACCCAGGATAACCTAAAAAAAAGTCAGTCACAAGTCTCCATAGTTTCTTACTGGTAGAAATTCTCTCATATAAATTTAGTAAAGGTACTGGTAAACGATACCCTGTCTTGTATGTAAATTACTTTGTTGAATAACTTGTGGTTATATTTTAACATTGTCCAAGCTGCTGTCTGGATAACTCACTGATGTCGGTGATTTTATAAGTCAGAGGCTGCTGAACATCAAAGTTGAACAATGATGCTTCTGATTTCTTGGGTTATCCATGGTTAAATTTGAATTACTTGCCACTAGTGTGTTTGAGGGTAGCTATGTGTTTATTAAACCTATTTAGATTTGAAGAATAGATTTTCTAAAATACATGTATTATACATGCTAAGGTGTGTATCTCTTACATACACTGTAAGCTAACCTCAAGATTAAAGTATCCTTGACTGGACATGTAAAAGTAATAGTATGCAACTTTAATGACTCATAAAGTTGATAGGCTTTAAACCTAATAGGTTTAGCATTTTATTTTGATAATTGTGGTACCTAAGAATTAATATTACAAAGTTCTGACAGCAACTGAAATCTTTTGGAAGTAACTTAACTCAAAAGATAATTTGAATGTTGTGTTAAATATTTGTGAGGAATAGTACAATATATGACGATACACCTAAAGTAGTACACTTAGAAAAAATTGAAACCGTGAACCATGAAATTCACTAAAAATAAAATAAAATTATTAATGTAGGATCAGTCGATTGATTCCTGTCATATGTAAACAACTGAAAAAATTATTAAATCTAAGATACAATTTTGTTCAGATTTTTAACCCAGAGGGTCAGATTAGATTTTAGATTTTGCCACCGAAGTGGCTAGTTTATTGTGCACCCCATATCCATCCTGTGGACGGTAGCGCGAGAGCATATGGATACACAAAAGGCCTAGGAACTAGGCCCCAAAGGGTTAACAGGAATACATATGGATTTATATCTACATATCTATAGTTCACTTATCTGTTACAAGCAAATTTAGGAAATTTGCTTAGTATATCTGGTATCTTATTTTCATTAATAAGATATCTTGACATGTCACATAGGTTATTATACTGTCTGTCTCTGTATTCTTCAATAAGTGGACAATTAAGCACATAGTGTTCAAGACAGTGACCATATGCCTGATCACATAATTTACATTTAGTTTGATCATCATCTGTGTGTCTCCCAAACTGCCAGAAGTACTTGTAACCAAGCCTAAGCCTGGCCACTACAACATCAGTCAGTCTGTTCACATTGCAAGTTGCTCCATAAACATACTTATCTACGTTCATGTTATCATAGTGGGTTATAGATCTACTCAGGCTTCTAACTGCATTCCTATAACAATAATTTTCATTATTTACTTCTCTCCTAATATTATTCCTAATGCTAGACACAGTTATACCAAAGTTATATTCTACATTCTCCTTCTGGATACTCTTCTTGGCTAACATATCAACTTTATCATGAAGGAGTAATCCAATGTGTGATGGGATCCATAGCATTTGTACATTAGAGGGTCAGCCACCCAGGATAACCTATTAAAGTCAGTGTGTTATCAGGGACTGTTTGTCTTATTTCTATTGGGTTCCTTTAATCTTATTCCCCAGGATGCAACCCACATCAGTCAACTAACACCCAGGTATCTACTTCTAGGTAAACAGGGGGCAGCAGGTGCAAGGAAACAAACCCATCATTTCCAACCATGCCAGGGATTGAACCATGGACACTGTTTGTGAGCTGAGTGTGCTATCAATCAAGCCTCAGGACAACCCTAACAACAGTAAATCAAAATACGTAATTTTATTTTTGGAGTTCCACGAGTAATTATTTTTGGTCCCTTGCTGTTCTGCTATGTAACTGAGACTCCCATTAAAGTTAAATTCAGACTCTTATTGTATGCTGATTATGTTTATAAAATTGCTCACAAGCAGTGTCCAATATCGCTACAAATTTTGCCAGTTTAGGGTGCTTGTGGCTTGGTTGGTACCATACTCAGCTCACACATTGAGGGTCTAGGGTTGATCCCCAGCATCGGTGAAACATTGAGCATGTTTTCTTACACCTGCTGCCTTTGTGCACTAAGCAGTAAATAAGTATAGAGGACACTCCCTCAGTTACCTAAAATCTTATCTTAGTGATAGACACCAGTATGTATACACAAATGGCGTGACTTCCACTACTCAGCCTGTAGTTGTTGGAGTACCACAGGGAAGTGTCCTAGGTCCTCTACTCTTTCTTTTTTATGTCAATGACCTCCCAAATGCATCTTGACTCCTTAAACCGCTTCTGTTTGTAGATGACACCACTTACATCTTCTCCTACCCAAACTCAGCTATACTTAGTGACACTGTAAACAGCGAGCTACACAAAATATCAAACTGGATGATGACCTACAAACTCATGCTCAATATAGACAAAACCTACTTTATGCTTTTTTGGAAACAGAGCATTAAATATCCAGCTAAACATACTGATCAGTGGTTCCCCCATTACAAGACACACTGCGGGCAAATTTCTAGGTCTCCACCTTGACTGTAATCTTAAATTTCAGACCCACATCCTGCATATAACTAAGAAAGTTTCCAAAACTTTAGGCATCCTTTCCAAGATACGATACTATGTACCCCAAATGGCGGTCCTTACTCTATATCACTCTTTTATATACCTTACCTCACCTATGGTATTTGTGCTTGGGGATCTACCACAGCCAATCACCTTAAACTTTTAATAACCCAACAAAAAGCTGTGGTGAGGATCACAAACTCCCGTGCCAGACACCACACCCCACCACTCTTCAAGAGCTTGAACTTACTTAATATACAAAATATACACACTTATTATTGTGCCTACTATATATACAGGACATTAAACTCCAATATAAACCCTCTGCTCAAACTTCTACTAGACAGCTACAACAGAACACACAGGCATAACATGAAGCACAAAACACTTTTTTGACATCCCTCATGTCCATCTCACACTATGCAAAAATTCAATGCACATGAAGGGCCCGAAGATCTGGACCTCTTTGCTCGAACCAGCAAAAGGTCCCCTGCCCGCAAATCAATTTAGGACTATACAGTGATACTTTGACCTATGAGTTTAATTCATTCCATGGCTGAGCTCGTAACTCAATTTGCTCATATATCAAATCAATTTTCCTCTTTGAAATTACATAATTGAAATGCCATTAATCCGTTCCAGCCCCCAGAAAAACCACCCCAATTTTTTTATTATGGGTTTTTAAATAAGAAAAATGTATTTATAAATAAGAAATGTTGTATAAAAATATAAAACATAAAAGAAAATGTAGAGAAATAAACTATTTTTATAAAGTGTATTTACCTTGGAGATGAGACATTTGTTTATGTTGGCGGAATTCTCGAGTCTCGAGGGGGCAGGAGAAAATACTTCAATATAACGCTAATATCAACTCTACGGCTTATTTATCTATCAGAATTGATCTAATATGACATGATAAACACTATATGTAACATAGAAACATGATATATACTCTAGAATGAATAAAATAGACCATAATATGGCAAGTGTCCAGGACCAGTCCGAACATATACAATCATTACTGCTCCTCCTTATACAGTGGACCCCCGGTTAACGATATTTTTTCACTCCAGAAGTATGTTCAGGTGCCAGTACTGACCGAATTTGTTCCCATAAGAAATATTGTGAAGTAGATTAGTCCATTTCAGACCCCCAAATATACACGTACAAACGCACTTACATAAATACACTTACATAATTGGTCGCATTCGGAGGTAATCGTTATGCGGGGGTCCACTGTACAGTGGACCCCCGCATACCGATTTTAATCCGTGCAAGAGGGGTCATTGTTATGCGAAATAATCGGTATGCGAATGAATTTTCCCCATAAGAAATAATGGAAATCAAATTAATCCGTGCAAGACACCCAAAAGTATGAAAAAATTTTTTTTTTACCACATGAAATGTTAATTTTAATACACACAAACTGAAAAAGGCATGCACACTTACATGACACTTACTTTTATTGAAGATCTGGTGATGATTGATGGGATGGGAGGAGGGGAGAGAGAGTGTTAGTGTTTAGAAGGGGAATCCCTTCCATTAAGACTTGAGGTGTCGAGTCCTTTTCTGGGGTTACTTCCCTTCTTCTTTTAATGCCACTAGGCCCAGCTTCAGAGTCACTGGACTTCTTTTCGCACAACATATCTGTCCATAGGGGCCCTTTTACCTCTCGTTCCTTTATGACTTCCCTAAAGTGTTTCAAAAACATTGTCAGTGTACAGTTCCCAAACACGGCTTGCAATAGCTTTTGTGAGGGTGATTTTCATCAAAAAAGGTTTGGACTTCAAGCCACTTTGCACACATTTCCTTAATCTTTGTAGTAGGCAACTTCTTCAATTTCTCTCTCCCCTCCTCTGAACCAGTTTCCTCAGGTCTGGCCTCTTGCTGTTGAAGTTGATCTATCACCTCATCAGTGGTTAGTTCTTCATTGTCCTCCTCCACCAACTCTTCCACATCCTCCCCACTACCTCCAACCAAGGACTTTCCCAATGCCACAATGGATTCCTCAACTGGCATAATCCTCTCAGGGTTAGCCTCAAACCTTCAAAATCCCTTTTGTTACACATTCTGGCCACAGTTTCTTCCAAGCAGAGTTCAAGGTCTTCTTAGTCACTCCCTCCCAAGCCTTACCTATAAGGTTTACACAATTGAGGATATTAAAGTGCTCTCTCCAAAACTTCTTAGAGTCAGTTTTAGTTTCTGAGGTCACTACAAAGCACCTTTCAAACAGAGCTTTTGTGTACAGTTTTTTGAAGTTTGCAATAACCTGCTGGTCCATGGGCTGCAGGAGAGGAGTGGTATTAGGAGGCAAAAAACTTGATGTTAATGAATTTCATGTCCCCATAAAGTCGCTCTGCCACGTCTGTAGGATGACCAGGGGCATTGTCTAACACCAGGAGGCACTTAAGTTCTAATTTCTTTTCAGTTAGGTAATCTTTCACATTGGGGGCAAATGCATGGTGTAACCAGTCATAGAAAAAGTCCCTAGTGACCCATGCCTTACTGTTTGCCCTCCACACCCACACACAAATTCTCCTTGAGGACATTCTTTTGCCTGAATGCTCTGGGAGTTTCAGAGTGATACACTAATAAAGGCTTAACTTTGCAATCACCAGTAGCATTGGAACACATCAACAAAGTAAGCCTGTCTTTCATAGGCTTATGTCCTGGGAGTGCCTTTTCCTCCTGAGTAATGTAGGTCCTGCTTGGCATTTTCTTCCAAAACAGGCCTGTTTCATTACAATTAAACACTTGTTCAGGTTTCAGTCCTTCGGTCTCTATGTACTCCTTGAATTCATGCGCATATTTTTCAGCCGCTTTGTGGTCCGAACTGGCAGCCTCACCATGCCTTATCACACTATGTATGCCACTACGCTTCTTAAATCTCTCAAACCAACCTTTGCTGGCCTTAAATTCACTCACATCAGCACTAGTTGCAGGCATTTTTTTAATTAAATCCTCATGCAACTTCCTAGCCTTTTTGCTTATGATCGCTTGAGAGACGCTATCTCCTGCTAGCTGTTTTTCATTTATCCACACCAATAAGAGTCTCTCAACATCTTCCATCACTTGCGATCTTTGTTTCGAAAACACAGTTAAACCTTTGGCAAGAACAGCTTCCTTGATTGCCTTTCTGGTGCCCCACAATAGTAGCGATGGTTGATTGGGGTTTCTTGTACAACCTGACCAGGTTGGCGATACCCCACTCCACTTTCATACTTATCAATGATCTCTTTCTTCATCTCTATTGGAATTCTCACCCTTATTGCTGTAGGGTTGGCACTAGAAGCTTTCTTGGGGCCCATGGTCACTTATTTTCCAGAAAAAGCACCGAAAACACTGTAATAATACGAAATATTCCGATTGTATGCTTGGATGTTACCGCGGAGGCTGGCTGGTAAACAATGCCACCGGCGGCACATGTGAGGCTGGCTGAGGGCGCACATTGGACGTGTCTTGGACGAAAATCGGTGAGCGGGTTTTTAAGCGGTATGCGAGGCAAAATTTTTGCGATTAAAGCAAGCGGTATGCGGATTAATCGTTATGTGATGCCATCGGTATGCGGGGGTCCACTGTAATGTGTTCTTTGGTCCTGGGTAAGAGAAAACGGAGTTTTTGAGAGGCTATCTGCACTAGATCATGGGAGGCCAGCCCGCGTTCTCGGTGAATATCTCGGAAGTAAGTTATTGACTTATTTCATGAAGCCCACTATTTATTATCGAAGTAAATGCAATAATATTGACAGGCATCATAAAAAATAAAATGATTGTTCTACAGTTGGCTTGTGGAATATTGGAAATATTGGAAATATTTTGAGATTTGTATGGGAGTAAAGGGCAAGATATTTTGCAAATGTCAAAAACTTAGCAACTTTATTTTTTTGTAGAATAACTAAAGATAATTACACGATTACCTCCAGTAAGAACATCACACTAACATTGTTTTATAAGTACCAAGTCCCAAAACCACCTTTCGTTGTGCCATTTAGGCCGCGGTTCTTGCCAAATGTCATTTTCAGTAAATTTTTTTTTTCATTTGCTTTTTGGCAAAATAACTACGTGCTTGTAACTCGGATTTTAGCTCGCAACTCAAAGCAAAAAATTGACTGAGCGACAGCTTGTAATTCAGAAAACTCGTAAGTTGTGGCACTCATAAGTAAAGGTACCACTGTACTTAAAAATCATCTCATCTCTCAATAATAACCATACCCACACTATGCTATTCTCTAACCAAATTTGAAGTAACTCTCCCATATATTTTATTATCCCTTATCTGTTCAACCATTATTGCAAACCTAAATACAGTGGACCCCCGCTTAACGATCACCTCCAAATGTGACCAATTATGTAAGTGTATTTATGTAAGTGCGTTTGTACGTGTATGTTTGGGGGTCTGAAATGGACTAATCTACTTCACAGTATTCCTTATGGGAAAAAATTCGGTCAGTACTGGCACCTGAACATACTACTGGAATGAAAAAAGTTCGTTAACCGGGGGTCCACTGTATATATGTTTGTATCATAAATTGTAATACCTCATGTTGAAAATTGAGTAAAATGTTGAATATTTGAAGTTTGTCTAGACTGTAGTATTAAGTTAAGTCTGCCCGAAATGCCTTAGCATGATAGTGACCAAGGTAACCAAAAATAATTTTTTTATTTTGATTTGATTTTGAATTACCCATGTTAGCTGACTGTTGCTTGTCACATCCTGGGGAATAAGATTAAAGGAACCCAATGGAAATAAGACAGAGTTCCCAGTGACACACTGGCTTTATTGGGCTATCCTGGGTGCCGAACCTTCCGGGTTAAAAATCCAAATAAAATCTTATTTTAAACCAATATGATAATAGGGGAAGTGAACACAATTTTATGGTACCAAAAATACGTGGTCAGGTTCTAAACACCTTTTATTATGAAGCAATAAAGAGTAGAACTGATTGCCTGAGCATGTCATCTTACACACTGAGTGTCCATGGTTCACCTAGCAGTAAGTAGGTACCTGGGTGTTAGTCAGCTGGTGTGGGTTGTACCCTGGGGGGACAGGATTGAAGGAGCCTAATGGAAATAAAACAGACAGTTCCCAATGATGCAATGACTATTGGGATATCCTGGGTGACTGACCCTTCGGTTTAAAAATCGAAACAAATCTTATCTTACATATACGTAATTAAAATGAACTGAGGTTATAAAGGAAGTGCTTAGCAACAAATACATGTATTTCTTTATTTTAATATACGTACAGTGGACCCCCGCATAACGATGGCATCGCATAGCGATTTTTCCGCATAACGATTACTTTTATCGCAAAATTTTTGCCCCGCATACCGATTAAAAACCCGCATACCGATTTTCGTCCGAGACGCGTCCAATGTGCCCTCACATGTGCCGGCCGTCCCATTGTTTACCAGCCAGCCTCCGCGGTAACATCCAAGCATACACTCGGAATATTTCGTATTATTACAGTGTTTTCGGTGGTGTTTCTGGAAAATAAGTGACCATGGGCCCCAAGAAAGCTTCTAGTGCCAACCCTGTGGTAAAAAGGGTGAGAATTAGTATGGAAATTAGAAAGATTTTGAAGGGTTTGGGGCTAACCCTGAGAAGCCTATGCCAGTTGTGGAATCCATTGTGCCTACTTCAAAGATTAAGGAAATGTGTGCAGAGTGGTTTGAACTGCAAACCTTTATAGATGAAAATCCCCTGACACAGCTGTTGCAAGCCGTGCTTGTGACTATTTCAATGACAAATGTTATGGCCCATTTTAGGAAAGTCTTGAAGAAACGGGGAGGTACAGAGCTCTATGGACAGATTTGTTGTGCGACAGAGGTCCAGTGACTCTGAAGCTGGTCCTAGTGGCATTAAAAGAAGAAGGGAAGTAACCCCAAAAAAGGACTTGCTACCTCAAGTCCTAATGGAAGGGGATTCCCCTTCTAAACAGTAAGAAGATAATGCTCTCCCCTCTCCCATCCATCAATCATCACCAGATCTTCAATATAAAGTAAGTGTCATGTAGTGTGCATGCCTTTTTCAGTTTGTGTGTATTAAAATTAACATTTCATGTGGTAAAAAAAATTTTTTTTCATACTTTTGGGTGTCTTGCACGGATTAATTTTATTTCCATTATTTCTTATGGGGAAAATTAATTCGCATAACGATTATTTCGCATAACGATGAGCCCTCTTGCACGGATTAAAATCGTTAACCGGGGGTCCACTGTATATGTAATGAAGAGCTGTTCTCGATGATAATTTTTGTAAAATATTTAGGGCTATCCTTAGTGCTAGGGTAAAATTCCTCTATAGGCAGGTGCAATACTAGCTCATGATCTTATACATTGTCATGTAGTCTGCTGCTTCTCATCATACTACTATACTCAGGTCTCACATAAATTTGAATAAAAACTACTTATATGTTACTCAGAATATGATGTGAAGCTTTATTCTAGATATGGATGAAAGGAAATTTATAGGACAGGAAGTGCAGTGGAAACTCACTTGTCGAACTTAATTCGTTCCAGATGTTGGTTCGACAACCAAAGCAATTTTTCCCATGAAGAATAAAGTAAATAGAATTAATTTGTTCCAGACTCCAAGTGACACTATAATTATTAAAAATGTACTACATGAAGCTGTAAAAATTAATACTAAAAGAAATTAACTGACATACTGTATGGTAAATAAAAATTTAACTGTCTTGTACTTGTCAGAGGAGAGCTGATGGCATACTGGAAGCAGGAGGTGGAGGAGAGGAGGGAGTATGTTACTACTTGGAAGGAGAGTCACCTGTCTTTCATTGGCTTGTGTCCTGGCATTGACTTTTCCTCTTCAGTTATGTAGGTTCTCTTGGGCATTTTCTTCCAGAAGAGGACTGTCTCGTCACACTGGGGAGAAATCCCTCAGCCTCTATATATGCAGGAGTCTCTGTAAAAAGTGCTGGGTTGGCAAGACGTAGGCAGCTCTATAAAATGTCATATAATTACGCTATTTTTAGGAAGAAAGTGTATCTACCTATCACATTTATTAAAAAATTATAATAAGTATAAGAGAAATAACATAGAAGCATAATAAAGAGGGATACTAAATGTTACAGTAATATCAAGATAGGTTTGTTTAAATTTTTAACCAGGAGGGTTAGCCACCTAGGACAACCCAGGAAAGTCAGAGCGTCACCGAGGACTGTCCATCTTTCCATTAGGACCATTTAATCTTGTCCCCTAGGATGTGACCACACCAGTCAACAAACACCCAAGTACCTACTTACTGATAGGTGAACATGGACAGCAGGTGTAGGGAAACAGTTCTACGTTTCCACCCAGACAGGGGATTGAACCACAGACACTCAGTGTGTGAGGCGAGTGCATTGCCAGCCAAGCCACAGCTAATATTAATTCATATTTTCAAGCAACTGTAGTAAGAAGTTCGATTCCCATTCAACTTTAAAAATTAAACAAGGTTTTTTAGAGCAACTAGGAAGAATTGGAAGGCACTAGCCATGAAGTCAAAGTGTAAAGATATTATCTATAAAAGAAAGCGAGAGAAAAAACATACAGTGGAACCTCGGCTTACGAGTTTAATCCGTTCCATGACCTTGCTCATATCCCAATCTGCTCATATGCTGAGTCAATTTTCCTCATTTAAATTAATTGAAATGCCATTAATCCGTTTCAGTGGAATTTCTGCTCTCAGGAGGCAGGGCAAAATACTTGAATGTGATGCTAATATCAACTCTACAGCTTATTTATGTATCACAATTCATCTATTATTACATAATAAACAATATAAATAACGTAGAAACCTGATGTATACTCTAGAATGAATAAAATATGTCATTATGTGACAAGTGAGAATCTTTCCACCACGAGGTGCACTGCCATCCCCCGACACCCCCGACACCACCATCCCAGCTTTCGTGAATACTGTTCAGTTCCACTTTTCTCCTACCAACTAGCTGTGTTTGTGAATTGTGTTTTAACTTACTGACTTACTGAATGACTTACTGACTTGACTGATTTATTGACTGATGTGAGTGAGTGACTTACTGACTTCATTGACTGACTTACTGAATGTTATAGTGGAGAAACACTAAACTCATAGGATTATACAGTGCCTGTGGGGGGGAGGGGATGGAAGGTATTCAGGCTTAATTTAGGGTACTGGAGCACAGATACAATTCCCTAGATCAAGAGCCCTTCACCAGTGTCAAGGAACCTCCCTTGAGGGGGAAGCTTGCATCCTGAATTTTTGCTTGTATCCAGAAACAAAAAATCGACCGAGCGACTGCTCGTATCCTGTTGTTAGGTAAGACACATATGGAACAGTTAGGTATCTTTATTTCGAAACGTTTCGCCTACACAGTAGGCTTCTTCAGTCGAGTACAGAAAAGTTGATAGAAGCAGAAGAGACACGAAGACGATGTAATCAGTCCATCACCCTTGAAGTTTTGAGGTGGTCAGTCCCTCAGTCTGGAGAAGAGTATTGTTCCATAGTCTGAAACAATATGGAGTTGAAGTAACAGGATGGAGCCTTATATACTGCTAGGAGGTGAGATATAGGCCACTAGTAGAGGTAAGAATGTAGTTGTTGGAAGGTCATGTCCCTCTCAAGTCCAGCCATTCTCACTAGTAGAAGTTGTCCATGTTGTTTTCTGTTCTGTACCAAGATACCATTGTGTTGCAGTCAGACACTGCTCATATCCTGAAAAACTCATATGGTGGGGCACTCATAAGCCGAGGTTTCACTGTATATAGTGTATACCAATAGTAGTTGGAAACTGAAGACTCAAAGTAATACCATGCAGTACATGCTTTATATATTCCCTTTTTGACAGCAACTGATTTATTACACAAACTTTGATTATACTTCCTTTCTTTCTTTAGCACTTTACACCACCCTTACCAACTCTACCTCTATTATTCTCTCTACCTTTGCTAATCTCTGAGCAAGCACATTAAACCTTTAGCAAACCCTGCAGTGCTGTATGACCCATGAGTTTAGCGTTTAGTTATGATTATAATAATGTATATTATTTTTATTAATATTTTCTTTACTAAGAGGCATGGAGTTAAAAGATAAAGAATCACACATAAACTGGGAGTTGTCACAGTTGCTCTTTGCTGATGACACTGTGCTCTTGGGAGATTCTGAAGAGAAGTTGCAGAGATTGGTGGATGAATTTGGTAGGGTGTGCAAAAGAAGAAAATTGAAAGTGAATACAGGAAAGAGTAAGGTTATGAGGATAACAAAAAGATTAGGTGATGAAAGATTGGATATCAGATTGGAGGGAGAGAGTATGGAGGAGGTGAATGTATTCAGATATTTGGGAGTGGACGTGTCAGCGGATGGGTCTATGAAAGATGAGGTGAATCATAGAATTGATGAGGGGAAAAGGGTGAGTGGTGCACTTAGGAGTCTGTGTAGACAAAGAACTTTGTCCTTGGAGGCAAAGAGGGGAATGTATGAGAGTATAGTTTTACCAATGCTCTTATATGGGTGTGAAGCATGGGTGATGAATGTTGCAGCAAGGAGAAGGCTGGAGGCAGTGGAGATGTCATGTCTGAGAGCAATGTGTGGTGTGAATATAATGCAGAGAATTCGTAGTTTGGAAGTTAGGAGGAGGTGCGGGATTACCAAAACTGTTGTCCATAGGGCTGAGGAAGGGTTGTTGAGGTGGTTCGGACATGTGGAGAGAATGGAGCGAAACAGAATAACTTCAAGAGTGTATCAGTCTGTAGTGGAAGGAAGGTGGGGTAGGGGTCGGCCTAGGAAAGGTTGGAGGGAGGGGGTAAAGGAGGTTTTGTGTGTGAGGGGCTTGGACTTCCAGCAGGCATGCGTGAGCGTGTTTGATAGGAGTGAATGGAGACAAATGGTTTTTAATACTTGACGTGCTGTTGGAGTGTGAGCAAAGTAACATTTATGAAGGGGTTCAGGGAAACCGGCAGGCCGGACTTGAGTCCTGGAGATGGGAAGTACAGTGCCTGCACTCTGAAGGAGGGGTGTTAATGTTGCAGTTTAAAAACTGTAGTGTAAAACACCCTTCTGGCAAGACAGTGATGGAGTGAATGATGGTGAAAGTTTTTCTTTTTCGGGCCACCCTGCCTTGGTGGGAATCGGCCAGTGTGATAATAAAAAAAAAGTAAAAAAATTTCTTTACTAACACATCAGCCGTCACCCACCAAGGCAGGGTGGCCCAAAAAATAAAAACTTTCATCATTCACTCCTCCACTGTCTTGCCAGAGGCATGCTCACACTAATTATAAAACTGCAGCATTAACACCCTTCAGAGTGCAGGCATTGTACTTCCCATCTTCAGGACTTGAGTCTGGCCTTCTGGTTTCCCTGAATCCCTTCATAAATGTTACCTTGCTGACACCCCCAACAGCATGTCATGTCCTAAAAATCATTTGTCTCTATTCGCTCCTATCCAACACGCTCATGCACGCTTGCTGGAAGTCCAAGCTCCTCGCACACAAAACCTCTTTTACCCCGTCCCTCCAGCCTTTCTTAGGCTAACCCCTACCCCACTTTCCCTTCACTAAAGATTTATACACTTTCTATGTTTATGTCAGTTTTTATACTGTCTGTATATATATCATGTTTGTATGTTATGTAACTTGCTTCTTATATAATTTTGAAAAAAATTTCATAGATGGATTAATGGAAATGTCTATATTAACATAATATATGACATTTAATGTGCCCAAGAGATTATTGTTGTTATTATTATTATTATTATTATTATTATTATTATTTTGTTGTTGTTATTATTATTATTATTGTTATTATTATTATTATTATTATTATTATTATTATTATTATTTATTATTATTATTATTATTATTATTATTATTATGGCATCTTCAAGAATAGAGAGAAACTCAATGATTTTAACCCTTTCAGGGTCTGTGCCGTAGATCTACGGCTTTATGTTCTGGGTTCAAACTGTAGATCTACGCCATGAGCTCAGCTCACTCTGATAAGCTGTGAGCAGTAAATTTGAGCCTAGATATGAGAGAATAGATCTATGTGGTATGTGTGCGCCTCATAAAACAAATCCGGCAGCACACACTGCATAATGAGAGAAAAAACTGAGTCCGTAATTTTCGATTAAAACAGCGACTTTGCAGTGTTTTTCGTATGTTTTTTATAGTTGTATTTGCAATTTCTTGGTCTCATTTGATAGAATGGAAGATATACTGCAGAAATATAGATGATTTTTATTGGTTTTAGTACTGGAAATGGCCTGAAACTGAGCTCAAATTAGCAGAAATGTTAAAGATTTGCCTATGTTCAAGAGTAAACAAATGACCTCACAAGTTTAATACATGACAGCTGGTGGGTCAAATATACATTCACTAATGTGGTGATGATATTTATACAATTATTACAGTATTGCATAACAGTAAATCTTCTATTTTTTGGTTTGAATAAAAATTCATTATGTGAATAAAAAATAAAAATGGAATTTATTTGTAAAGCCTCAAAATGTAACTAATGAACAGAGAAAATGTTAGTTTAGTGCCAGGAATACCTACATTGTTTATTCTGGACCCTATTTTGAAATTGGAATAGTTTGAACTTTGTGTGAAATTGGCCAACTTACTAATTTCCGGTCACTTTATTTTGTTGTTGAAACAGTTGACTTGGCGATTTCTTGTGCTCGATCGATAGAATAGAAGTAATACTAGTGAAATAGCTAAGAATTTGGTTGACTGGAATACCGTAATTGGCCTAAAATGAGAGTCAAAGTCGGCAAAATCGCCGATGTGTAAATATCGCTGACACATCAAAATTCGCGAGCATAATTTTTTCAATTTTCCATCAAATTTCGTACGTTTTGTTTTATTACCTTCAGAAAAAGCTTCTCTACCATTTCATAAGAAAAAATAACAAAATTATTTTTGAAAATTCATGGACCTTGGTGCACACTTTGAAATTTGGCCTCTGGACCCTGAAAGGGTTAATGTGTAAGTATATTTAGGTACAGGTACATATATGCAATAACCTTAAAACACTTGAAATTTTAGAAAGTTTCCAGACATAATAGAGAGATGTGCTCATGGAGAATGTAAACAAACCAGGTGGGGTGCAGTGACCGTATTAGAAAGACAGGTGAGGGGAGCTGTATAGCGAGTTTTGGTCATAATTGGAAATGTCTGTATTAGAGGAATGCCGTAAAGCAAAACACCGTAAAGCAGGACCCTACTGTATATGCATGTGCATGCCTATGTAGTGTGACCTAAGTGTAAGTAGAAGTAGCAAGATATACCTGTTATCCAGAAAAAGGACACCAGCAATCTTAGCATCAGTTACAGGTTTCTGTTTTACACTCACTTGGCAGGAGGGTAGTACCACCTTGGGTGGTTGCTGTCTACCAACCAGCAGGTAGTAGGTTGTATATATTCCATAGAAAGGTTAGCATATACAGGGGACAAGAGAAAGTGTATCATCTGAGCATGTCTTTTCACTTCCCATTCCTCTCACCTGATTTCTAACTTTCTCCTATTTTTTCCACACATTTCTTGATGATGTTTTTAAGCTGATTGAAATGTTGTTCAGTTTACATTCCCACTTTGTGGGTTAGCCATGAATAGCTGTTACTGTAGTGTGACTTACTTGACTGGGGTATTAACTGAGAAGATTTATCTCCGATCAGTCTTAACTATAACCTGAAATTTGGTGTCATATGTTAAATCTGCATAATTCTAATTTAAATAATTATATTGCAGGTTGGGTGGACCAGACCCTCTTGATTATATTAGCATGTATGCCAACCCAGGAAACCCTAAATTAAATATACCTTCTCATTGGCATTATGTCAGGTAAGATACTGTTGTTTGTATTTTTATTATCAATCTTTTAAAGTTAGTTCATTTTGCAAGAGTATGTATTGTAAACTGTTTTCTATACTGGAGATATTGTATGCATTATACATTACATACCATATTGAGTACTGTGTTGATGTTTTTTTTACATAAATTGCTATCGGATTGTAATTAAAAGGTTCAATTATTTTTGTATTAAGTTATTATTCAGTAAGGTATTACAGTAAACCATTTATTTAACAGAGTAGTTTGGGTGATCAGGTGGCTGGCAGTGGCAGTTGTGGCTAGAGATGAAACTGTTACTGTGATCCTAACAATCACACACAGTTCTGTAACCAACTGACATTGTTCGTTGTTTCTGATTCAGTTGACACTGAATTCTGTCCCACATTTCTCAAGTCCATTACCTCGAGGGCTTTCTACTTTTATGTTTTAATTTGTTTAAGAATGTTAAATTAACTGTGATTACTAGGTACCATAATTAAATATAATTTATTTAGAAAAATAATGTCTGCTCACTTCTGGCAAGTTATCAATTAAATGAATGATGATTAATATATTTCCTTCTTTTGGTGGTTTACACTGTCTTCTATATTCAAGTGTTTTGTGGA
Source organism: Cherax quadricarinatus (assembly GCF_026875155.1). Taxonomy (NCBI): domain Eukaryota; kingdom Metazoa; phylum Arthropoda; class Malacostraca; order Decapoda; family Parastacidae; genus Cherax; species Cherax quadricarinatus. The sequence continues at coordinate 38,522,299 of NC_069442.1, read as the reverse complement.
TAAAATGAGGCAATATAGCACAAGCCTATATTATAATGTTTCATTCATTATTACTATAACAAAATGTTACATTAAAGGTAAATGTGTGTTATCTCCTTCACTTCTCACCTTGCAACCTCTTCCACCTACCATCTCTGTCAGTATTTTAATTGTATATCTAGTTGCAGTAATTATTATTTTATTATTATCACACTGGCCGATTCCCACCAAGGCAGAGTGGCCCGAAAAAGAAAAACTTGCACCATCATTCACTCCATCACTGTCTTGCCAGAAGGGTGCTTTACACTACAGTTTTTAAACTGCAACATTAACACCCCTCCTTCAGAGTGCAGGCACTGTACTTCCCATCTCAAGGACTCAAGTCCGGCCTGCCGGTTTCCCTGAACCCCTTCATAAATGTTACTTTGCTCACACTCCAACAGCACGTCAAGTATTAAAAACCATTTGTCTCCATTCACTCCTATCAAACACGCTCACGCATGCCTGCTGGAAGTCCAAGCCCCTCGCACACAAAACCTCCTTTACCCCCTCTCTCCAACCTTTCCTAGGCCGACCCCTACCCCGCCTTCCTTCCACTACAGACTGATACACTCTTGAAGTCATTCTGTTTCGCTCCATTCTTCTACATGTCCGAACCACCTCAACAACCCTTCCTCAGCCCTCTGGACAACAGTTTTGGTAATCCCGCACCTCCTCCTAACTTCCAAACTACGAATTCTCTGCATTATATTCACACCACACATTGCCCTCAGACATGACATCTCCACTGCCTCCAGCCTTCTCCTCGCTGCAACATTCATCACCCATGCTTCACACCCATATAAGAGCGTTGGTAAAACTATACTCTCATACATTCCCCTCTTTGCCTCCAAGGACAAAGTTCTTTGTCTCCACAGACTCCTAGTGCACCACTCACTCTTTTCCCCTCATCAATTCTATGATTCACCTCATCTTTCATAGACCCATCCGCTGACACGTCCACTCCCAAATATCTGAATACATTCACCTCCTCCATACTCTCTCCCTCCAATCTGATATTCAATCTTTCATCACCTAATCTTTTTGTTATCCTCATAACCTTACTCTTTCCTGTATTCACCCTTTAATTTTCTTCTTTTGCACACCCTACCAAATTCATCACCAATCTCTGCAACTTCTCTTCAGAATCTCCCAAGAGCACAGTGTCATCAGCAAAGAGCAGCTGTGACAACTCCCACTTTGTGTGTGATTCTTTATCTTTTAACTCCACACCTCTTGCCAAGACCCTCGCATTTACTTCTCTTACAACCCCCTCTATATATATATTAAACAACCACGGTGACATCACACATCCTTGTCTAAGGCCTACTTTTACTGGGAAAAAAATTTCCCTCTTTCCTACATACTCTAACTTGAGCCTCACTATCCTCGTAAAAACTCTTCACTGCTTTCAGTAACCTACCTCCTACACCATACACCTGCAACATCTGCCACATTGCCCCCCTATCCACCCTGTCATACGCCTTTTCCAAATCCATAAATGCCACAAAGACCTCTTTAACCTTATCTAAATACTGTTCACTTATATGTTTCACTGTAAACACCTGGTCCACACACCCCCTACCTTTCCTAAAGCCTCCTTGTTCATCTGCTATCCTATTCTCCGTCTTACTCTTAATTCTTTCAATAATAACTCTACCATACACTTTACCAGGTATACTCAGCAGACTTATCCTCCTATAATTTTTGCACTCTCTTTTATCCCCTTTGCCTTTATACAAAGGAACTATGCATGCTCTCTGCCAATCCTTAGGTACCTTACCCTCTTCCATACATTTATTAAATAATTGCACCAACCACTCCAAAACTATATCCCCACCTGCTTTTAACATTTCTATCTTTATCCCATCAATCACGGCTGCCTTACCCCCTTTCATTTTACCTACTGCCTCACGAATTTCCCCACACTCACAACTGGCTCTTCCTCACTCCTACAAGATGTTATTCCTCCTTGTCCTATACACGAAATCACAGCTTCCCTATCTTCATCAACATTTAACAATTCCTCAAAATATTCCCTCCATCTTCCCAATACCTCTAACTCTCCATTTAATAACTCTCCTCTCCTATTTTTAACTGACAAATCCATTTGTTCTCTAGGCTTTCTTAACTTGTTAATCTCACTCCAAAACTTTTTCTTATTTTCAACAAAATTTGTTGATAACATCTCACCCACTCTCTCATTTGCTCTCTTTTTACATTGCTTCACCACTCTCTTAACCTCTCTCTTTTTTTCCATATACTCTTCCCTCCTTGCATCACTTCTACTTTGTAAAAACTTCTCATATGCTAACTTTTTCTCCCTTACTACTCTCTTTACATCATCATTCCACCAATCGCTCCTCTTCCCTCCCGCACCCACTTTCCTGTAACCACAAACTTCTGCTGAACACTCTAACACTACATTTTTAAACCTACCCCATACCTCTTCGACCCATTGCCTATGCTCTCATTAGCCCATCTATCCTCCAATAGCTGTTTATATCTTACCCTAACTGCCTCCTCTTTTAGTTTATAAACCTTCACCTCTCTCTTCCCTGATGCTTCTATTCTCCTTGTATCCCATCTACCTTTTACTCTCAGTGTAGCTACAACTAGAAAGTGATCTGATATATCTGTGGCCACTCTATAAAACATGTACATCCTGAAGTCTACTCAACAGTCTTTTATCTACCAATACATAATCCAACAAACTACTGTCATTTCGCCCTACATCATATCTTGTATTCTTATTTATCCTCTTTTTCTTAAAATATGTATTACCTATAACTAAACCCCTTTCTATACAAAGTTCAATCAAAGGGCTCCCATTATCATTTACACTTGGCACCCCAAACTTACCTACCACACCCTCTCTAAAAGTTTCTCCTACTTTAGCATTCAGGTCCCCTACCACAATTACTCTCTCACTTGGTTCAAAGGCTCCTATACATTCACTTAACATCTCCCAAAATCTCTCTCTCTCCTCTGCATTCCTCTCTTCTCCAGGTGCATACACGCTTATTATGACCCACTTCTCGCATCCAACCTTTACTTTAATCCACATAATTCTTGAATTTACACATTCATATTCTCTTTTCTCCTTCCATAACTGATCATTTAACATTACTGCTACCCCTTCCTTTGCTCTAACTCTCTCAGATACTCCAGATTTAATCCCATTTATTTCCCCCACTGAAACTCTCCTACCCCCTTCAGCTTTTTTTCGCTTAGGGCCAGGACATCCAACTTCTTTTCATTCATAACATCAGCAATCATCTGTTTCGTGTCATCCGCACTACATCCACGCACATTTAAGCATCCCAGTTTTATAAAGTTTTTCTTCTTCTCTTTTTTAGTAAGTATCTACAGGAGAAGGGGTTACTAGCCCATTGCTCCCGGCATTTTAGTCGCCTCATACGACACGCATGGCTTACGGAGGAAAGATTCTTTTCCACTTCCCCATGGACAATAGAAGAAATAAAGAAGAACAAGAGCTATTTAGAAAAAGGAGAAAAACCTAGATGTATGTATATATATATATGCATGTGCGTGTCTGTGAAGTGTGACCAAAGTGTAAGTAGGAGTAGCAAGATATCCCTGTTATCTAGCGTGTTTATGAGACAGAAAAAGAAACCAGCAATCCTACCATCATGCAAAACAGTTACAGGTTTCTGTTTCACAGTCATCTGTCAGGACGGTAGTACTTCCCTGGGTGGTTGCTGTCTACCAACCTACTACCTATACTTGCAATAATATAGTAGTAATATAGTAGACAAATATATCACTCTTTAATAATAAAATTACTATTTATCTTGATGTGTCATTAGAGTGAACAAACTCCCATGACTAAAATATTTCCTATTTTCTTTTAATAAATCTCCATGATCATATTACAGCATGGTAATTCTTTTCATCCAGTGTGACTTGGAGAGTGGATGGAGAACCACCTGCTTTACTATCTTGACCTCATATGTTTAGCTAAAATTCCCTCCCTCTTTTATTTACTCTGACATAATTTTTATTTTTTAGCTTTGGCTGCTCAGATCTTCATGGTGATGGTCGGGTTCACGAGCAGACAGGGCCAGAGAGCCCCAGTGGGTTCGGCTTCGAGTTAACAATGCGCTTGAAAAAGGAAGAGGGTGAGAAGAGTCCACCCACGTGGCCCGCAGCGATCATGCAGGCCCTCTCCAAATATGTCTTCCAGTCTGGTAAGCCATGGGTGGAGGATTGGCTCTCACTATTCTCTAACTCCTCTATTGGCAGCTCAAGCAACACCAGTTCTGCTGTTACATTGTGTGCAGTTTGCTATATGTTATTAGTTCAAATATTTTTAAAATACTTGAGCATAGCTTGACTTTGTGTATAAGTAGACCTTGACTTTTGATCCCAAAATCCTTACCTTTTAGTATATATCTGCCCTGTTTCTTGAGGGAGAGTAAAACAACATTTGAGAATAAAATACACTACTGTATTGGGTGTTAGTACAGTATTGTGTTGGAGTCACTATAATGAAAGTCAGTTGGGTCACATGATTTGTTTAAAAATGTATTTAATCTTGCAATCCAACTGGGAGCAAATGGACTTGGCAGTTAAAAATGAAGTAGAGGAGACTTGAAACATCTGGGTACAGTATATTTTAAAGATATTTTTCTAACCAACGGCTTTTTCAGTTCAATACTGAACAAAGATAATCAAGCATTGAACCTGTGTCCAATGCAGCAACTAGTCAGTATTGTATGCCATTATTTTGATGAGAGAGGCAATATGTTAGGTGGGGAGGTGGATGTACTCAAAAGTTGGAGAGAATATTTTCAGGATTTGTAGAAAGCTGGTGATAAAAGGGACATAATAATTTCATGCATTCTGCAGGGAGGTTGAAAAGGGATGAAACAGCTGCAACAAATGGGATTAAGATTAGAAATGTTTGAGACAGGTGTGTGTATGTAGTTTTAGATTAGTTGGTGGATTTGTTCAGTGTATGTAGTGAGTGTGCATTGTTCTTTTATATAGGACAGCAGACTAAAAATTATAGGGAAAAAACATGTTGAGTGTACCAGGTAAAATGTATGGTATCATTATTATTAAAATATTTATGGGTAAAGCAGGGTAGGATTACAGAATAAGGAGGATTTAGGAAGGGTGTGTAGACCAAGTGTTTACATTGAAGCTTTTAAGTGAACAATACTACTTATAAGGATAAGGAACTATTTTAGGTAGTAGGTTGGTAGACAGCAACCACCCTGGGAGGTGCTACCGTCCTGCCAAGTGAGTGTGAAATGGAAGCCTGTAATTGTTTTACATGATGGTAGGATTGCTGGTATCTTTTTTCTGTCTCAGAAGCATGCAAGATTTCAGGTATGTCTTCCTACTTCTGTTTACACTTAGATCACACTACACATGCATAGACAAGCATATATATACACATGCCCCTCTGGGTTTTCCTCTATTTCCTTATTAGTTCTTGTTCTCGTTTCTTTCCTCTTGTCTCCATTGGGAAGTGGAACAGAGTTCTTCCTGCATGAGCCATGTATGCCATAAGAGGCAACTAAAATGCTGGGAGCATGGGGTTAGTAACCCCTACTCCTGTATAAATTACAAAATTTAAAAAAAGAAACTTTCGTTTTTCTTTTGGGGCCACCCTTGGTGGGATGTGGCCAGTTTGTTAAAAGAAGAAGGAACTACAGTGGCCCCTTGCATAACGTTGGCATCGCATAGTGTTAAATCCGCATAGTGATACATTTTATCGCTAAAATTTTGCCTTGCATAGTGCTAAAAAATTTGCTCAACTCGATTCGTCCAAGACACGTCCATGCGGCCTGAGCCAGCCTCACTTGTTCTGCCAGTGACATTGTTTACAAGCCACCCTCCGCGGTAACATTCAAGCATACAATCGGAACATTTCATATTATTACAGCCTTTTTATAGTGATTTCACCTGAAAAATAAGTGACCATGGGCCCCAAGAAAGCTTCTAGTGCCAACCCTACAGGAATAAGGGTGAGAATTACTATGGAGATGAAGAAAGAGATCATTGCTAAGTATGAAAGTGGAGTGCGTGTCTCTGAGCTGGCCAGGCTGTATAGTAAACCCCAATCAACCATCGCTTCTATTGTGTCCAAGAGAACGGCAATCAAGGAAGCTGTTCTTGCCAAAGGTTTAACTGTGCTTTCGAAACAGAGATCGCAAGTGATAGAAGATGTTGAGAGACTGTTATTAGTGTGGATAAACGAAAAACAGATAGCAGGTGACAGCATCTCTCAAGCGATCATAAGTGAAAAGGCTAGGAAGTTGCATGAGGATTTAATTAGAAAAATGCCAACTAGTGGTGATGCGAGTGAATTTAAGGCCAGCAAAGGTTGGTTTGAGAGATTTAAGAGGTGTAGTGGCGTACATAGTGTGATAAGGCATGGTGAGGCTGCCAGTTCGGACCAAAAAGCAGCTGAAAAATGTGTGCATGAATTCAAGGAGTACACAGACAGTGAAGGACTGAAACCTGAACAAGTGTTTAATTGTGACGAAACAGGCCTGTTTTGGAAGAAAATGCCAAGCAGGACCTACATTACTGAGGAGGAAAAGGCACTCCCAGGACATAAGCCTATGAAAGACAGGCTTACTATTCTCATGTGTGCCAATGCTAGTGGTGATTGCAAAGTGAAGCCTTTATTAGTGTATCACTCTGAAACTCCCAGAGCGTTCAGGTAAAAGAATGTCCTCAAGGCTAATTTGTGTGTGCTGTGGAGGGCAAACAATAAGGCATGGGTCACTAGGGACTTTTTCTATGACTGGTTACACCAAGCATTTGCCCCCACTGTGAAAAATTACCTAACTGAAAAGAAATTAGACCTTAAGTGCCTCCTGGTGTTAGACAATGCCCCTGGTCATCCTACAGACTTGGCAGAGCGACTTTGTGAGGACATGAGCTTCATTAAGGTGAAGTTTTTGCCTCCTAATACCACTCCTCTCCTGCAGCCCATGGACCAGCAGGTTATTGCAAACTTCAAAAAACTGTACACAAAAGCTCTGTTTGAAAGGTGCTTTGTAGTGACCTCAGAAACTCAATTGACTCTAAGACAGTTTTGGAGAGATCACTTTAATATCCTCAATTGTGTAAACCTTATAGGTAAGGCTTGGGAGGGAGTGACTAAGAAGACCTTGAACTCTGCTTGGAAGAAACTGTGGCCAGAATGTGTAGACCAAAGGGATTTTGAAGGATTTGAGGCTAACCATGAGAGGAGTATGCCAGTTGAGGAATCAATTGTGGCATTGGGGAAGTCCTTGGGGTTGGAGGTTAGTGGGGAGGATGTGGAAGAGTTGGTGGAGGAAGACAATGAAGAACTAACCACTGACGAGCTGCTAGATCAACTTCAACAGCAAGAGGCCACACCTGAGGAAATTGCTTCGGAGGAGAAGAGAGAGAAATTGAAGAAGTTGCCTACTTCAAAGAGTAAGGAAATCTATGCAAAGTGGCTTGAAGTGCAAACCTTCATGGATGAAAATCACCCTCAGACAGCTATTGCAAGCCGTGCTGGTGACTATTACACTGACACTGTTGTGAAACACTTTAGGAAAGTCATAAAAGAACGAGAGGTACAGGCCACTATGGGCAGATATGCTGTGCGACAGAAGTCCAGTGACTCTGACGCTGGTCCTAGTGGCATTAAAAGAAGAAGGGAAGCAACCCCTGAAAAGGACTTGACACCTCAAGTCCTAATGGAAGGGGATTCCCCTTCTAAACACTAAAACCATCCAGTCTCCCCTCCTCCCATCCCATCAATCATCACCACATCTTCAATAAAGGTAAGTGTCATGTAACTGTGCATGTTTTCTTAAGTTTGTGTGTATTAAAATTAATATTTCATGTGGTAAAATTTTTTTTTTTCATACTTTTGGGTGTCTTGCACGAATTAATTTGATTTCCATTATTTCTTATGGGTAAAATTAATTTGCATAATGATAATTTCGCATAACATTGAGCTCTCAGGAATGGATTAATAGCGTTATGCGGGGGTCCACTGTATTTGTTGCATTTTTGGCTACAGAAAAGTCATGTGATAAGGTAGGTAGGGAAGTAATGTGGGAGATGTTTCACATGTATGGAATAGATAGTGGGTTACTAAAAGCTTTTAAGAGATTTTATATGGAGAGTGAGACTTAAGTTTGGGTATAGAGAAGAAAAGGCAACTATTTTTCAATAAAAGTAGACCTTAGGAATGTGTGATGTCACTATGATTTTTTAATACATGTACTGTATATTTATAGATGAGTGTAAAACGAAAGCCTGTAATTGTTTTACATGATGGTAGGATTGCTGTGTCCTTTCAGGTATGTCTTGCTACTTCTACTTACACTTAGGTCACACTACACATACATGTACATATATATACACACCCCTCTGGGTTTTCTTCTATTTTCTTTCTAGTTCTTGTTCTTGTTTATTTCCTCTTATCTCCATGGGGAACTGGAACAGAATTCTTCCTCCGTAAGCCATGCGTGTTGTAAGAGGTGACTAAAATGCCGAGAGCAAGGGGCTAGTAACCCCTTCTCCCGTATAAATTACTAAATTTAAAAAGAGAAACTTTCGTTTTTCTTTTTGGGCCACCCTGCCTTGGTGGGATATGGCTGGTTTGTTGAAAAAAAAAAATTATAGATGAAGGTAGTAGGTTGGTAGACAGCAACCGCCGAAGGAGGCACTACTGTCCTGCCAAATGAGTGTCAAATGGAAGCCTGTAATTGTTTTACACGATGGTAGGATTGCTGGTATCTTTTTCTGTCCCATAAGCATGCAAGATTTCACGTACCTCTTGCTGCTTCTGTTTACACTAAGGTCACACTACACATGCATGTACAAGCATATATATACACACCCCTCTTGGTTTTCTTCTCTTTTCTTACTAGTTCTTGTAAGAGAAGTGAATGCTAGGGTCTTGGCAAAAGGTATGGGGTTAAAAGATAAAGAATCAAACACAAAGTGGGAGTTGTACATTGCTCTTTGCTGATGACACTCTGCTTTTGGGAGATTCTGAAGAAAAGTTGCGGAGGTTGGTGGATGAATTTGATAGGGTATGCAAAAGAAGAAAATTAAAAGTGAATATTGATAAGAGTAAGGTTATGAGGATAACAAAAAGATTAGGTGATGAAAGATTGGATATCAGGTTGGAGGGAGAGAGTATGGAGGAGGTGAATGTATTCAGATATTTAGGAGTGGATGTGAAAAATGAGGTGAATCATAGAATTGATGAGGGGACTTAGGAGTCTGTGGAGACAAAGAACTTTGTCTGTGGAAGCAAAGAGGGGAATGTATAAGAGTATAGTTGTACCAACGCTCTTGTATGGGTGTGAAGCATGGGTGATGAATGTTGCAACGAGGAGAAGGCTGGAGGCAGTGGAGATGTCATGTCTGAGGGCAATGTGTGGTGTGAATATAATGCAGAGAATTCGTAGTTTGGAAATTAGGAGAAGATGTGAGATTACCAAAACTATTATCCAGAGGGCTGAGGAGGGGTTGTTGAGGTGGTTCGGACATGTAGAGAGAATGGAAGAAAACAGAATGACTTTGAGAGTATAAATCTGTAGTGGAGGGAAGGTGGGGTAGGGGTTGGCCTAGGAAGGGTTGGAGGGAGGAGGAAAAGGAGGTTTTGTGTGTGAGGGGGCTTGGTCTTCCAGCAAACGTGCGTGAGCGTATTTGATAGGAGTGAATGGAGACAAATGGTTTTTAATGCTTGACATGCTGTTAGAGTGGGAGCAAAGTAACATGAAAGGATTCAGGGAAACCGGTAGGCCGGACTTGAGCCCTGGAGATAGAAAATACAGTGTCTACACTCTGAAGGAGGGGTGTTAATGTTGCAGTTTTATAACTGTAGTATAAAGCACCCCTCTGACAAGACAGTGATGGAGTGAATGTTGATGAAAATTTTTCTTTTTCGGGCCACCCTGCCTTGGAGGCAATTGGCCGATGTGTTAATAAAAAAAATTTAAAAAAAATTCTTGTTTTTGTTTATTTCCTCTTATCTCCATGGGGAAATGGAACAGAATTCTTTCTCCGTAAGCCATGTGTGTCGTAAGAGGCGATTGAAATGCCGGGAGTAAGGGGCTAGTAACCCTTCTCCTGTATATATGTATTACTAAATTTTTTAAAAAGAAACTTTCATTTTTCTTTTTGGGCCGCCGTGCTTCAGTGGGATACGGTTGGTGCATTGAAAGATGATGATTTATAGATGAGATTGTATAAGAAGTGAATGCTAGAGAGAGGCATGGGATTGAAAGATAATGAATCTGACATGAGGTGGGAGTTGTCACAGTTGCTCTGTACCAGTGACAGTTATTTTTTTGAAAGTTCTGAAGAGAAATTGCTAATGTTGGTGGAAGAATTTGTGAGGTTGTGTTAAAGGACATTAACCCTTTGACTGTTTCGGTCGTATATATACGTCTTACGAGTCAGTGTTACAGACGTGTACATACTCAATAATTCTAGTGGCTTCAAATCAACCAGGAGAAAGCTGGTAGGCCCACATGTGAGAGAATGCATCTGTGTGGTCAGTGTGCACCATATAAAAAAAATCCTGCAGCATGCAGTGCATAATGAGAAAGAAAAAACTCCAACCGTTTTTTTTAATTAAAATGCCGAATTTGTGGTCTATTTTTGTATAGTATTTATGGATGTATTTTCGTTTTCTTGGTCTCATTTGATAGAATGGAAAACATATTATAGAAATAGAGGTGATTTTGATTGGTTTTACTATGAAAAGAATCTTGAAATGGAGCTCAAAGTAGGGGAAATGTTTGATTTTTGAAGATGTTCAAGAGTAAACAAATGATGTCGTTTTCCAATAAATGTCCAACTAGCCATTCTAATATGCAGTCATGAATGGGTTGATATTATTTATACAATTATTACAATATTGCAGTAGTCTGCATAACAGTAAATCTTCTGTTTTTTGTTTGAATAAAAATTCAAAATAGAAAGCAAGAGTAATATCAGAGGGGCCTGGAGACATGACTGATGGACAAAGAAAATGTTACTTTAGAGCCAGGAATGTCTGCATTGTTCATTCTGGACCCTATTTTGAAATTGTCATATTTTTTAATTTTTGTGAAATTGGCCAAATTGCAAATTTCTGACCACGTTATTGGGTAGTTGAAATCGGTAAATGGGCAGTTTCCTGTACTCAATCAATAGAACAAATGGAGTTCTAAAGAAATGCTATGAGTTTGGTCGACTGGAAAAATGGAATTAGCCGAAAATAGGGCTCAAAGTGGGCAAAATCGCCGATTCGTAAATATCGCCGAGGTTGCTAACTTCGCGAGAGCGTAATTCCACCAGTTTTCCCTCAAATTTCATGGTTTTGGTGTCGTTACAATCGGGTAAAGATTCTCTCTCATTTCACAAGAAAATGTAAATTTTTTTTTCGGAAATTTTGTGACACCAGGAGACACCTCAGGATTTGGGGTTGCAACAGTCAAGGGGCTAAAAGTAAACATAGAAAAAGCAGGATAATGAGACTAATACAAAAATTTAGGCAAAAAATGATTGGATATTCGATTGGCAGGATGAAATATTGTGGGAATGAATGCATCTTGTTACTTAGGAATGGATTTGTCAGCAGATTGGTTTATGAAAGACAAGGTGAACTATAGCATAGACGAGAGAAAAATGGTGGATGAAATAGTGAGGCATCTGTGGAAAGAAAGAAGTTTATTTGTGGAGGCAAAATGGAGAATGTACTAGAGTATTGTATAATGATACCAACACTTATTTGTAGGTGGGAGGCACGGGCTGTAAACTTTGTAGCAATAGGAAGGCTGGAGACAGTGGAAATGTCATTTTTAAGAGTGATACATGGTGTGAACATTATGCAGAGAATTTACTGTATTAATTAGAAGAAGGGGCTATGAAGGGTATAATTCAAAGGATGGAGGAGGGGCTTTTGAGGTGGTTAGGCATGTAGAGTAGATGGAGCAAAATTGGATGACAGAGGGTGTTTTAGTGCAGGGTGAAAGTTAGGAGGGATAGGGATTGTTCCAGGAAAGATTAGATGGGTGTAAGGGCAAGTGGTGTTTATGGCTTAAAATGCTGTTGGAGTATGAGCAAGGTAACATTTATAAAGCACTTCAGGGAAACCCATGAGCTAGCTTGAGTCCTGGAGGTAGGAAGTGCTGTACAGTGCCATCATTTGAATTGTGATGTCTGTGTGTTTCTGGCAAGATGGCTATTGAATGAGTGATGGTGAGTGTTTCCTCTTTTGCCCACCTTATCTTGGTGGGAGATGGCTGGTGTGGTAAAAAAAAAAAAAGAAATAGAAGCAATCTTGATGAACATAATTTGATTGAGTCACCAAAGGGGGCAATGATCAAGGGTTCGCTCTTGGCACAGAATTTATTTTCTTCACCAAAGCATATGGCAGTGGACCAAGATTTAGAATTAATTGTTGCCTGGATTTTGGTTAAGCTTTTGCACGAGAATTTCCCACACAGAGACTTAAAAAATTGGGCTATATGGTGGTATTGGAAGAATAAATTGGGAATGGATTGTGGTTATAACATGACTAATAGGATGCAGCAGTTTGTGTAATTGTAGTTAAAACAAGATGGGGACCAATCACTAGTGACATTCAGTATGGATAAATTTTGGCCCTTTATTGTTCATAATTAGTGTTAATGATCTTCATGAGGGAATAAAATGCCACAAATAAATTTGCTGATAGCACAAAAATAGGCTGTGTAATAAATTCAGAGGAGGTCACCACTGAAATTTCAGATTGTTTTGGACTGTTGAATGTTGTGGTCAGAATAGTGATAGAGGCAGTTTGTTGTAGAGAAGTCTAAAATGGGGATGTTGTAGTTTGGAGGATTATCTAAACTGGTGATTTATAGAAATGGATTAGTTTGTAAGATATAGATTTTGAATAGTTTTACTTATATTGTGATTATGTAATATATCTGTAAATTGGTCATGACCAGAGGTTGGGGAACTGGGGTAAATTACCCCAGAATGGGTAAAAAATGAAAATCTTGGGAGTAATTAAGGCTCACATACTGTTTTGAATCCCTTCATCTGTGAAATTTGCTGATGGCCAGAGGAGCCTGAACAATTGGGCGATGCATACTTCTGAGCTCACAACAAGTATGCAACACATTGAATTCAGAAAAACACATATATATCTTCTCTTTGGATGTCATAGAATTGAAAACTTTTTCTATAATTGCACATGAGATGCAAAAATGTTCGTAAAGAAAAATACAGTGAGCCTTCTCTTACGAGTTTAAGCTGTTCCAGAGCTAGCTCGTAAAATGAAGATTGAGACACTTATGCAACATTAGAATCTTTATTAGGTAACTATTTCGCCACACAGTGGGCTTCATCAGTCCAATACAAAGCAGGATAGGTGTAAGGAGAGGAGGAGTTTGAAAGGTAATCAGTCCCTCAATTGGAGTCGATGTGTTCAATCCATCAGGTCTTGTAGAATGTACAGATAGTGACAGTGGGACCCCCGGTTAACGATATTTTTTCACTCTCTAAGTATGTTCATGTGAACCAGTACGGACAGTATTTTTCCATAAGGAATACTGTGAAGTAGATTTTCCTGTTCAGACCCCCAAACATACACGTACAAAACGACACTAACATAAAATACAATTACATCAATACCTGGCCGTCGCATTTGGAGGTAAATCGTTATGCGGGGGGGATTCCACTGTATTGGGCGTAGCCGTGCGCTTTTATACTGCAGTCAGGTTGCGTCGGAAAACAGGAGGAGCGGAGTTACAGTGTGGTACCGTCACATTAGTCGAAGTAGGTCTTCATTCCAAAGTTGGACAAGTTTGAAGAATGCAATTGTAACAAGATCCCATGATGATGCTCAGTGTCTGACAGTTGTGATGAATGGTTTCTGAAAACCGACAGTTGCAAGATTGAGAACACTTATGACAACCTATTGGGAATCTTTATTTAGAAACGTTTTTGCTACACAGTAGGACTTCATCAGTCCAATACAAAGCAGAAAGGTGTAGGGAGTGGAGGAGGAGTTTGAGGGTAATCAGGCCCTCAGCTGGAGTCGATGTTGATCAGTCCATCAATATTGTAAATTGTGCAGCATTGGGCCATCGCCGTCGGCTTAATATACTGCAGCCTGTAATTTTACCTAAATGTCAAAAGGTGAAACTTTTAATTTTTCTTTTGGGCCACCATGCCCTCGGTGTGGGATATGTCTGTGTGTGAAAAGAAAGAAAGAATATAAATGTGTATATATACAGTGGACCCCGGTTAACGTATTTTTTCATTCCAGAAGCTATGTTCAGGTGCCTCATGTATCTGGACCCGAATTTGTTCCCATAAGGAAATATTGTGAAGTAGGTTAGTCCATTTCAGCTAAGTAAGTAATTAGTAAGTTTATTCAGGTATTACACAAATAAGTTAGATAAAATTTTCATAACATAGCAGCATATGGTGTAGAGAACCTAGGATAACCCAAAAATGTCTGACAGAGTGACTTATTTCCATTGGGGTCCATTTTACTTTTCTTATAATATAAAGGTTATTACTATTTTCTTATTCTACAATGAAGATAACATCTTATTATCTACTTAAAAACTATCTTCTACACGCAGGGTAATAAGGACTATCTACATTACGAGGGTCCTCATTACTAGGATAAGGTAAAATCTAACGTTATGTTTAGCTAAAAAAATAGATAATCATTCCCCTCCCTTTCTTGTCGCTACATTCTCAGACACATTTTGGCACTCTCTGAATTGGTTCATGCTTTGACTGGCTTAGACTGTGAGGGGTAGTTCGTTCATTCCTTTATTGCTGTGCCATAAAAGGTGTTTGATGCCTGGCCAATGACTGTGGGTACTACAAAGTTGTGCTCCTCCCCCTTAGTACTATGATTTCTTTGGTTCCCAATCCTGACTAATTGACAGCAAGATATTCTGGACATTTGTTTGTGAGCAATTTATAAAAATGATTTATCTCAGCTTGTTTTACTCTGTCTTCAACATTTCAGCATATCCAACTTACCGTGTAATTCATCCATGGCTACTGTTCTCTTGGTCTCAGCCCAGACGACCTCTTACTATTTTGTTCTGGGTGATTTGCAGTCTATCTTTCAGTTTTTTGGTCAAGCAGAGTACCTATGAAGAGCTAAGCGTAATCCATATGGCATTGTATAAGGGCTAGGACTATAGGAGTCCTGCGAGCCTTCAGTAGGCAGACATGTGCTTGTCTATACAGGAACTTCACGTCTTGCTCATTCTCTTTCTTACTACAACTGTTCCCTATCAATTCTACTGACATGCATGGGTCAAGGGGATTCCCAGATATTTTTACTGATGAATCCCAAAGTGATTTTGGGCTCCCATACGTCTGCCCATCCCCCCAATGAAAAAGCAGGGGTGTCAACTAGCCGTTAAGAGACCATACAATAAGTGTCAGGGGCCCGAGGGATGTTCACTGCCTCCAGCACACCACATTAAGGGGGATTACCAAAAGACCCCTGGCAGTTCTTCAAGCTAGGCACTGGACAAGCACACTCCTAAGTCAGTTCCTGATCAGCGGGTGTGGCTCGTACGTTGGTTTGCGTGCAAGCCAGCCGCTACGCCTGTTGATCAGGCGCTGATCCACAGCGAGGCATGGTACAGACCGGGGCCGCGGGGGCGTTGGACCCCCGAAACCCTCTCCAGGTTAACTCAGGTTAATATCAATACTGATAATTAAATTATTTACCCTTCTCATTTATGTTTCGTGCCAAAGAGAATGGCTTCAGTTTTCCATAGGTGTAATGAGAGTTGTTTTCTACTAACCATTTGCTGCAGGACTCCCAGTTCCAGTGATTATAAAACTTAGCATTTCTCTGTGGGTCTTTACATATGACTTAACAGGAGCAATGTCATATGCATACAGTAGGAGTTTGCACTTGACACTGAGAGCATATCATTGACATAACATAAGAATAATAGGGAACCCAGAATACTGACCTTGGGGAACTCCAATGTTTTCGGCAGGGATTGATTTGGTTTTGTTGATTTTGATAGTTGTTCCATGTTGCTAAGTAGGGACTTTAATAACAGTCTACAGAACTATAACGATAGCTTGAAGTTTCTATACAGAATATATGTGTGGTTGGACAGTATCGAAGGCCTTTAGCATGTATAAGGTTCCCATACTGTGAGGTTCCCCTTTGACATTTCAGTATCAGGTATCCATCAGATTAATAAGTGAGAAGGTGTCAGTGTGTAGGATCTTCTAAAGCCCTGAATTCTAGCTGTGGTGAATGTTGTTGTCATTAAGGTACTTTAATCTACGTGAGAATACACACTCCCTCTCTGAATTTAGATGTTCTACTGAGTATACGACGGCCTGATTGTGCTTACATCAGACCTTACTGTTTTTTCGTGAGCTAGGAGTACCTTGACATCCTTGAACCCCTCACGGTACGGTATAGTGGTGATTGATGATTTATTATGTGAGCATTAGGGATTGACAGTTCAGAAGCACCATCTTTTAGGAACTTAGGACGGGATGTTAATCAGGGCCTGTCGCTCCTCGTTGGGTTTACTCCGCTTAGTCTTTTTGATATAAAATGCATGAGATACATTTCCTAGTTAAACTGTTTGGGTTACCCCTTTTTGGTATAGTATGTTTGAAAATTAATCAGAGGCTGTGTTAAAGGTTTTGATGCAGCTGCCTGGTAGTTTACTTCTAGTGTTGTGCACAACAGATGTTTAGTTAGGAATTAAAGCGCAATTTGCCACCTTAGCATGTTTCGTGGAATACCTCATTATCGATAGTGAGTACTATGTAGACCTATCTACTGGCTTATGGCCTATACCCCATACTGTTTTAGTGCTGCCGCAGTGCTTTATGGGTTATGGCTTAGACTCTTCAATTTTTGAGCAATAGTGCTTTGCCATTCGCTCCTTTTATAAGTCTCTGTACTCTGTTCTCCCTTTGGAATTCATTTATGCTGCCAATATCCTGTCTGTTGCTTTAAAATCTTTTGAGGCTGTGGTCTCTGCAATTTCCATATTATCTAATATTCTCAGTCATTCATCCATGGGTTCCAGTTTTCGTTTAATCCTATAACCTCTTTATTGGTGACCAATATTATCAAGGCTGGTAGTGAAACTTGTTTTGAAATTTTTCCCAGCGCTTTGTTTTACCATCCGTTGCAACTTGTTATCTCTGTCCAGTCACAATTGTGTAGCCCTATTTACCAGTGATTTCTTTACGGTAGTTGTAGTTGCCTCATTTTTATGTCCTGTGTAGGCCCTTATCCTATCCCTAGTGATTGTCTGGTGCAGTAAATAATGAAATGAATCACTATGACCTGTGGTAATGACGCCTGACTGCTCCATGTTCTCAGAGCTTTCTACAATTAATTATTATAATCCAAAAAGAAGCGCTAAGCCACAAGGGCTTTACAGCGCTGCAGGGTAGGGAAGGAAGCAAGGGGAATTGGATGGCAGAAGGGAGGGGGGGATGATGATCGGCAGGTTACAGAAAAACAGCGGGGCAGGGGTATAGTACGGGGGTAGAGGGTCGCAAGAGATACAAGTAGAAAGGGCGGAAAGTATCAGAATTTGTGAAGTAAGTCAGTCGTTGTCAACAAGTCAATGAGAGAGTCCGGTGAAAGGTGGGTCCATCAGCTGAGAAGGGATGGTAAAGAGAGAGCTGCGGGCGCGAGAAGACGACGACAGAGGTAAATTCTGCGTGCTCGTTGACATAACGTGGGCAGTTCCAAACAGAATGTGGCTGACTGATAATGGAGCTTGGCAATTCTCACAGAGAGGTGCAATAGACGGCTCTCCATGAATATTCCATGAGGAAGGACGGTATGGCCATTGCGAAGACGGGAGAGAGTAGTCTACCAACCTCGACACCGGTTGATAAGGTGACGGCCAGTAACCTATTACTCGGTTTAATAGACTGCATGAAGTTTTGTTTGCCGAGCATAGTAGACCAACGGTTGTTGCACAAAGGTGTGAAGGTGGGAAGATATTACAGCAAAATAGTACCGTTCATGGAATACCTCTATAGGAACTGTAGGTCATGTACTTGTGACCCGCGCTAGCAGCTGTCGCTGTTCAATTGCCCTGTACGTCAACCATGGACCCAGTGACCCACAAAAAACATATCTGTTATGTTAGCTAAAGGATGCGGCGTAGCAAAGTTGGATACCGGAGGGACTTAGGGGTGAGGTGTATTCAAAATCTTTTGTTATTGCCTGTAAAGCACTAAGGGAAGTCTGAAGACAACCAACAACATGATGACACAAGGCATAGATGCAATACGGATTAAGTGCTGTAGTGATGGACATATAATTCAGCAGTTAAACAATACTAGCTGAACGATAGTAAATGCCCTTGTAAGACTGCTGTCGGAACACTGCTGGGAATCCTCCGCCGTTCTCCGAAGACTTAGAGCCATCTGTGTACACAGCATATGGAATGAGAATGAGAGTGATAAGTGGTCAAGAAAAAAGTAAAAGAGAGCGGGGAGCGATCCGTAGACAGTTGGGCTTTCGATCAAGGGAGGGAGAAAGAAACAGATCGAAACAGCTGGTAACTTGCCCAGGGGGGTAGGGAAAAAGTGGAGAGCTACATGCTACCATGGAAAGTGGTAGTTGAAGAGAAGACAAGAGCGAATGAAGGCGAAGAGAGAAGGGACGGGATGTAAGAGGGGCCGGCGAACAAATAAAGACTGTCTATTCTAATATCAGTGGACCATTTCTATAAATGGAAGGATTGCGGAGATCATGAGGCCGTTACATAGTAGCGCAGGCTATGGGCATCACGCAGCGATCGGATCAAGGATGGCATGGACCGTTCGCTTCTGCATAGAGCTTCGACTGGGGAAGATAAGACGCGAAAGCACCAAGGCATAAACGTAATTCCTATGGCTGATGCAATGGGGGGGTTAAGGCTAGAGAGAGTTGCAGGGATGCCGTCTGAATAGATCTTGGTCACCATAATCAAGTTTTCGATAAAATAAGGGTGGATGTAGGTGGAAGGATGGGTTCGACGATCAGCTACCCCACGAAAGTGAGAAGGTTTTAAGAAGGTTAGCCGGACTGTGACAAGTTGCCTTCAGGAGGTAATGTGAGGTTTCCAGGATAAACTTACGAATCAAAGAGGGAGGCCCAGAACTTTGACTGTATCACGTTCAGGGGATACGTTGATCCATAGAGGTACAAGGATGATCAGAGTTGACAGAGCGTTAGTGGAAAGGGATTTTGTGGGTTTTAGTGCTGGACACTTTAATACCCATGTGTGGTGGCCCATTGGAAAACACGGTCTCGGTCGACTGCATGCTGGAGAGATACTGTAAGGGGTGACAGTCAGCGCCTGCACAGGCAATAGCGAAAGGTCATCAACATAGAGTGATGACCAAATACTTTGTTGGAAGACTAGAGGCAAACCATTAATAGCAAGAAGAGAAAAAGAGTTGTGCTAGAAACACATCCCTGGGGGACACCTTCAGCTTGGACAAAGTTCGGGGACGAGCACATTATTAACCCTAACACGGAAATGCCCGTACAGTTATAAAAGTTCTTAAGATGGATGGCCTAGATTGCTCGACGGCTAGGAGTGGGCTTGGGCTAAAATATTATACCTCCAAGTGTGTCATTATGCCTGCTCAAGGTCAAAAATATTGGCAATACTGAGTGGTTATTCGCAAAGGCATTACGAAACCATACGTATCCAGCGCAGAGTAAGGGGTCTATGGTAGAAACGTCCCATACGAACGCCATACTTGAGAGTGGAGAGACTGTTGTTGGGTCTCTAAATGACACACTAACGTCTATTTATAGACGTTCCATTACTTTTGCTAAACTGCACTGGTAAGAGCAAGGGGCGAAGATAGTGGGAGGTTATCCATGTTCCCGTAGTGCCTGGTTTGCGAGAAAGGGAGAACAATGGCGGAGTTCCCAGCTGTGGAAGAACTCTTGTGACCAAATAAGATTGTAAAGGCGTAATAGGGACTGCAAGGGCTGACTGATGTTAATGTGTTTGTACGATACGAATATGAATGTAGTCGGGCCAGCTGCGAATGATCCGACAAGCTGGAGAGATGTAGCCTCCAGTTTTGAAGTTGTATAAAGGCACAACATTATACTGTTCTTCTCTGAGAGAAGTAAAGGGTCCAAGGGTGCTAAACCTCTGGCAGACTTTGGGAAAGCAATGAGGGGCATTAGATGGAGTCCTGAGCTGAGAAATCGGGACCAGATGATTGCCAAATTCCATTGGCAACATCTGGGTCTGTGGCGTTTGCTATATCACACACCGGGCAACCGCCAGCACAGGAGCCGGTAGGAAGAATATTTACCACTAGTTTTAGTTACTTTTTCCAGACTGCACTCATAGAGGAAGGCAGAGGTGATGGTGGAGACATAAATCATCGCCGAAAGTGTCGTTTAGCCGTCAGGACGACACGGGACGCGATCGCACGTTCTGTTTTAAATCAAGGAGTCGGCTTGTGGGTTATATTGTACCGGTACTGCCCATGCAGAGCGTTTCATCGTTAATGCACGAGCACTATGCAGGAGATCCACCAAGGCAGCATTTCTGAGAATGCTGCCCGATGTTTGGGGTTTAGAAAGAGAAAGCTGCGGTGAAAAGGATGGACGAGAAGCGGTGTAAAAGCTCATCGATGGAGGACGAAGAAGGAACTCTTAAAAACAGTCAGGTTGTGAGTGTAAAGTTTCAATTTGCCCGATTAAATTGCCAGCGTGGGGTGCGAAAGAGGGTGGGTATATGAAGGGGAGGAAGTAAGAAAGATTGGGAAATGATCACTGTCATGTCAAGTCCGGCGAGACCAGACCAAGTAAAGTCTAATGCGGCGGAGGAGAGCAAATGAGAGATCGATGCAAGAGAGAGTATGGGAGTCCGAGGATCAAAAATTGGGTGTGAGTACTGAATTTTAAACAAACATGGATGGGGTAGGTGGCAAGAAAAGCCTCTAACTGAATTCCACGGAATCACAGTGAGACCATCCCAGAGGAAATGGTGGGCATTAAAATCACCAAGTACAGAATCGGTGGACGGTAATGACGAAACAGGAAGGAAAAATCCGGGAATAGATAAAAGCCCGAGAGAAGGAGCGGATATAAAGAAACAGAGCGTTATACACCTATGTAAGTGGATTGATACGGGCTGCTGTGTAAAGCAGCGAAGTATGAATAAACTAGTGATGGTACGCAGATTATCAGTGCGGGAGAAGAAGGGGCACTTTCATTAAAGGTCCCATCAGGAAAAGGATCTGAAGGAATAAGAAGACAATAAATTATAGCTGAGATGTTAGAAAGAAATACCAGCAGAGTGTTAATTTTGGTTCCTGTAAGACAACACCAACTGGGCGCAAACTGGGAGTGTAACATCTGAAGCTCTCCCCATTAACCCTGACGGCCGAGTATATTCCCTGTAAAAAGGCCATGATTGGCAATGATAAAGATACTTGAAATCCGCAGGGTAAGGGTTCCTCACGGACTAGAAGGCGTTAGAAAAGCCACATGCGGAGGCAGTGGAAAATGTTCACGCAGCGCAGGAAACGGTGCGCTGTGAAGAAAGGAGTTGCGCAGATGGAGCAGGGGTAGAGAGAAAGAGCGGAAGGTGGGATCAGGTCCATTGTTGGTTAGGTTTCTCTGCAATATATTCAGAGATTGCTTCATGTGTTTCGAATTACAGAGATGTGTATGGGAGGGACAAATTGGGTAATTGTAGGGGGAGGATGAGTAAGATTGGAACTGTATTGGACTGTACCACGGTAGGGGGGGGGCGAAAGGGTGGAGGGAACTGAGAAGGTGGCAGGGGACAGAAGAAGACAGGAAACCTGGGAGGTGGCGGAAAGAAGAGGAAGGAACTTGGAAGGGAACAGGGGAGGAAGGTAATTTACGAGAGGAGTGGGTTGAACCTCTGCCCTTGTACTGAAGCAGTGAGAGGGGAAAGATCTAGGGACAGAGACCGGAGGGTAAAATGAGGAGGTGGAAGATGAGGGTAGGAGGTGTACCGGAAGCCCTTTTTTTTGACTTTGAGAAGTAGAGGGACGATGGGAAGAGGTGTTCGTAGAGGTCTCGTCGATACGGAGGCTGGTAAGAGAGAACTCGAAGAAGCGAGCTTTGACTGGGCGCGTGGAAAGTAGGGGACACGTCTGAGCCGAGGACAGAAAAGGATTAGATAAGGGACGTGATTATGGGAAGAGGTAACCACAGAGGTGGGTGTAGAAATGGGATATCCAGAATGTGAGGGGGAAGTTTTGAAACACGGGAATAAGAAACATCATGGGAGTCTCCCATTGGAGGCGTGGAGCTGAGAAACACTGCCATGGCATAAGGGAGACCTTTGTCTCTTTGAGGTAACGGATATTCCCGCTCGTTTTTAAATAGACCTGACAGCGGCGAGAGACGAAGGGTGAGCCTCATGAACAGTTAAGGAAGAGGGAGATCGATTGCAAGACGTAAGAATGGTCAATCGGCAACCACAGACTGGGCATTTCGGCGATGATCTGCATTATTTCGCTGGATGGCCAAATGCCAGCAATTTCTACATGTTGTGGTGTGGGATCAACTTTCGCGAACTTGTAACCGATGTCTGGCTATATAAACGGAGGATGGGAGTTCTCGGCTGTCAAAAGTTAAACGAGCAGCACATTGCTAGGGTATCGTTCCGCCCACGGGCAGGAAGAAAGTAAGTGTTCATACTTGTGGATTGGGAGATCTTGGAGTTCCAGCTGTTCAAGAATGTCGGTGCACATGTTGGAAATTTTGTGAAATATGGTATGGGGTCTGAATAACGGTACATACAAGAATTGAGGGAATGATGTTTTTCAAGGGTGACAGGAACAGTATCTATCTGGGAAAAGATGAGAGCTCACGAGCTGGTGTAGCATTCTGCTACGGTAATGATGCGCCGTACCGTCTAAGAGCAAGAAAAGATAATATCTTTACAACATGGCTAGGAGTGCTTGCCATACTATGGTCAGAAAGATAGGCAGTAGAGGAAGTTGGTCGTTATAATAGTGAAGAATTAGTCCACTGTTCAGTCTGAAACTGAGCGTGGAAAGGTAGTGCAGGAGTGCCGACGTGTTTATGAGAGAACGAGAAGCGTGAGGTGGAGAAGTATCATCAGCACTGGTAATTGTCGTTGGACGTTTAGGCGTGGGACTCAGGTTGGTCGACGTGGAAACGGGTCGGCGATTTGAAAATTGCCGCAGCACCGTAGAGGGAGAGGTCCGGAAGAATAGTCGTGGAGAGCGAGGTCTGAAAATCGAAGGAGTCCGTCGAGGCCTCAGTACTGAGCGGGTGAGGAAACAGCACGGCAATAGGTCCAGAAGGGGCATGAGGAATGTCTGAAGAGTGGTCCAAAGACGAGGCGGGGTAAGACGGGGTGCGGTATCAAGAAGGGCCGGGGTACCAGGTTCATGGACTAGGGCTGCCCATGGTTAGGTTACTTTTTCTTTTGTTTTTCAAGAAAAAAAAAAGATGATGAAAGAAGAAAAGAAAATAAAAATAAAAAAAAGAAAAAAAAAGGGGCGGGGGACGGGAGGGATAGTTCCTACGGAGGAATGAAACGGGCCAGGAAATCTCCCTCCGCGCCCAAGAGGATCGACCCGCTAGTTAACGCAGAGGCAAGCATGGGAACCCGTGCCATACCTACCCTTATGCCAGTAAACCAGCAATCTCGGGATAGGCAACCTCACATCTGCCGAGCTTACCTCGGTGGACAAAAAGAGAGGGCGGCCGGATATCCGCACAAAAGCATACTCCTTCAGCCACCACCCCCGGAAACCGAAAGGTTGGCTCCAGAGATACACCGTGCCAAAGACACCCCAAAGTACTCCGGGTTTCCGGAGAGGGATCGGACATCCCTAGCAATCCAGAAATTCACGGCAAACTACGCCACCGCCAAGAACCATCAACGGGGAATGGGTGGGACCACGGTTGTCCTTTCCCTACCTAGGAACTAGCGCGCCTGTGGAGAAATCACGAAGGCTAAAACAGCAGGAAGGGCAACAAGGGAGGGGTGAGGAGGACGGGGGGCGGGGGGGGGAGGAGGTAAAGGAAAAGGGGAGGCGATTGGGGAGGATGGGATTGGGGATAGGGAGACGGGAGAATGGGGGGTAATTAGGTTCGGTCTGAGGAAGAGGGACCGACAGGGCTAATTCCTCAGACCATAGAGCCTCTTCTCCACGCCAAGGAGAGCCCCTTGAAGAGGCAGAGCTGTTACAAAGTATGTGGTCAGTTAGGGGGGCTGAGAACTGTGTGATCGGCGGTTGGTGTATTAATTAGTTGAGTTGTAAACTATTTAATTCTAGAATGTGCTTATACTTTGAATAGGCCCGTTATTTTGCTGCTGAAAACAGATATGACAGTCGCCAGTATTATTGTTCGCATAGTGTTTTCACTCCTGACCAAGACTCTGGAAAAGGTATTCTGAAGAAATGGTACATGGGTAGAGAGGCGGTAACTAGTTCCTACTAAGATGGTGTTTGGTTTTGGAAAGCAGCACTACAAACCCATTGAATTCTCAAGTCTTATTGTTATTTAAATCAGCGTCTGGGTTTGGTAAGCTTAAGTCATTTCTAATGTAGGGCACGTACTCCACCACCCTTTCTGTTCCTATCATAAGCATTTTATATTTGTAAAATCATCTATTTTACTCGTGTCAGTCACCGTATCATCTCAACCAAGTTTCAGAAATGGTTATATACTGCCGCACCCTAATTTGTTACGCTAGAATCCTAAATCTCTGCCCATTTAGGAAGAAGTGATCTTGCATTGACATGACTTAAAGTGAAGGCTGTTTTTCATAAAAAATCGAAATCATAAGTATATGCGAATGGGTCATTTTGTATTAAAATTAGGTAAACTCATGTCATCACTGCGAAGGGTAAACTGTGCCAAAGTGCATTTGTTACACACCCAAAATGATATTCTGGCCACCGTTGCTATAATTGTACTACATCCATCCATGCAACCCACCTTAAGCATTTTACATTACGGTGCCTTTTCTGTGTTATGCGTACTTTAGTACAGTGTAATGCACCTGTTTGGTGGTGTTTGAGATATAATGGTGTGTTTTTGTCTCACATTGACTAGGTTTGCATTGCATATGAGTTAGGGTTATCATTCCTAGCTACATGGACCGTCATTATCGCCGTCATTTATCTCGTTTTTTGCCATCTGCACAATAGTTGGAGGTCCTGGGTTGTTTAATTTTGGTTTTTCACCACTTATGGCGCTACAATAAGTGCTGTGTGCCATCTGTTTTTGTTTGGGTATGCCGGCCTGTTGCCATACCTTGCGGCGATAGTGATATTTACTTTTCTCGGTAGGATGGCAACAGTTGGGCTTGTACTGTCCTAGGGCACTGTTACTATATCACCTTTTCAGCCACATGACTGATTTTCTTTCTTCGTGGAATTGAATGTAGACAGATTAAATATAATTATGGGCAGCCTGTACCCCCTAATGCCTGCCATTTTCACTCTTCGCTCTTTTACTTCATATAACAATAATATTTAGTTCTCTTTTCCAGTCCCTAGTTACATTAGTATCTGCTTTAGCAATCTCCACTGAATTTACTGTTAAAATTTCCTCCTTCAAATCCCTCTTCACCATGCTATCTTTTCCCTTAAATCACAAAACCTACCAGGTTAACCCATGTATTACAACATCCCCTTCCCTCCTCACTTCACAGGTCTGGCTTTCACCAATTAACTTCTAACTCCTTTCCATTTGGCTAGACCAGAAAAGGTTATCAATGTTTATCCATTCCAAATCCCCTCATTCCATCTTATTGGGGTTCTTTGTGTGGTGTTGTGGACCTGACCTGTTCTGCTGTTCATCCATTTTAAAACACTGAGGGGAGGACGTAACGCCACCTACCCCAGATCATTTCCTTGAGTTTATGGATATATTTGGACGTTTTCTGCTATGATTCTCTCACTGTACATGCGTTCAGCTGGACTTATAGGTCCGCTACTAAAACTTTTAACCTTGACTGTTTTAAACCTATTCTCTTCTTTCCCATGACTGGCACTTGAGGGATTACCGACCTATAACTGGAGTGTTGTACTGTTGATTTGACGATGGCTCCTGTGTATCACTTTGTTAGCACTGGTACCGGTGATATGATGGTGGTAAGATATGATGCTACTGTCAGATGAAGTCCAGTAAAGATGAGAATTTCACTTCGTAGTTGTACGTCTGGCAGTAGCTGCTGTTGGATGCCTGTCAGCCAGGTTTAAAGGAGTGTAGAAGGGGGACCTCAATTCTTTCCCTCGTTTTGCCTGAAGAAAAAAGTCCTACGGACTGTTCATTTTCCTTGGAGATTTATTTGATCAGCGATTTTCTGCTCATTGTTGTCTTCCCGTTAATCACTGGTGCATTTGTATGGAGGTCAGTTTATTTCATTGTAGTGGACAAACGTCTCATGTCTGGTTCCGTCTAGGCAGCAGAGTCTAGGTAATTGTATGCGGTCTCTTTTTGTCATAATTTAGGTCCACTTTGTTGTTGTGTCACCATCAGTTTTTATGTCACTATAGGTTCCTTGCATGTTGTTGCAGCAGTACTTGCAAATTTGGCCACAAGGAGTTGGATAGGCCCAGGGGACGGCAAGTATAGGAGCGCCGTGTTGCCTGCTTGCAGCGGCTGCGGCTAATTTTGGCATGATAACCAACACATACTCACTTACAAAACGCATTTACATAAATTACTCTTACATAATTGGTCGCAGTGGAGAGGTCGATCGCTAAGGGGGGTCCACTTGTATATATATATCTATATATATGCACACACGCCGCACACAGCATGCACGCACCACATGCACGCACGCCACACATGCACGCACGCACACATGCACGCACGCAAACATTGCATGCACGCGCACACGCACGCCACACATGCTCGCACGCATGCATGCCGCTACCACGCACGCACAAAAACAAACACTCCACGCATGCACAATATGCATGCACAAACACCCACCACACACCCACACACACCCACACACACCAACACAGGCATGGGACCGGACTACATCTCCCGTGGGTCCTTAGAGGAGGGAGCAGATATGTTGTGATGCCCACTTACCACAATCTTCAACACGTCCCTGGAAACTGGGCAACTACCTGAGTATGGAAGATGGCAAACGAGTTTCCTATTTTAAAAAGGAGACAGAAAGAAAAGAGGCACTAAACTATAGACCTGTGTCATGAGTGTATAGTATGCTCAACATTATGGAGAAGATTATAAGGAGGAGACCCCAGTGGGGGAGCACCTGGAACGGAAAAGAGTTTATAAATGCAACCAGCCACGGATTTCACGGAAGGAATCTGTGGTCACAAACCCTTCTGGAGTTTTATGATAAAATAACCGAAGTAAAGACATTAACGAGAGAGAGGGGTGGGTTTTGATTGATCTTCTTTTGACTGCAGAAGGCCTTAGCACAGTTCCTCACAGGATTAGTGCAGAAGCTAGAGGGATCAGGCGCATTTTAACAGAAGGCACTGCAATGAATTCAGAGAATACCTGACAGGGATCGGCAACAAAGAGTCATGGTACGTAATGATGTATCACGTGGGCACCTGTGACGAGCGGGGTCCCACAGGGGTCGTCCTAGGACCAGTGCTATTTTTGGTATTCGTGAACGACATGATGGAACGGTTAGACTCAAGAAGAGTCCCTGTTTGCAGATGTGTGAAGTTAATGAGGAGAATTTAAATCTGATGAGGGGACCATGGCAGGACTTTCAAAAGAGAACCTGGACAGATGGACACCTGGTCCAGCAAATGGCTTTCGAATTTTAATCCTGCCAAATGCCAAAGTCATGAAGTAAACATAGAAAAAGCAGGATAATGAGGACTAATTATCAAAAATTTTAGGCAAAAAAATGCTTGGATATCTCGATTGGGGACGGTGAAATATTTGTGGGAATGAATGCACTTGTTACTTAGGAATGGATTTGTCAGCAGATTGGTTTATGAAAGAAAGGTGAACTTATAGCATAGACGCGAGAAAATGGTGGATGAAATAGTGAGGCATCTGTGGAAAAGAAAGAAGTTTATTTTGTGGAGGCATAATGGAGCATGTACTAGAGTATTGTATACATGTACCAACACTTATTGTAAGGGGGGTGGGAGGCCGGGCTGTAAACTTTGTAGCATTAGGAAGGCTGGAGACAGTGGAAATGTCATTTTAAAGAGTGATACTGGTGTGAAACTTATGCAGAGAATTACTGTATTAATTAGATGAGGGGCTATGAAGGGTATAATTCAAAGTGGAGGAGGGGCTTTTGAGGTGGTTAGGCATGTAGAGTAGAGGGAGCAAAATTGGATGATACGAGGTGTTTTAGTGCAGGGTGAAAGTTAGGAGGGATAGGGATTGTTCCAGGGAAAGATTAGATGGGGGTAAGCGCAAGTGGTGTTTATGGCTTAAAATGCTGTTGGAGTAGGAGCAATGCGTAACATTTATAAAGCACCTTCCAGGGAATCCCATGAGCTAGCTTGAGTCCTGGAGGTAGGAAGTGCTGTACAGTGCCATCATTTTGAATTGTGATGTCCCTGTGTGTTTTGGCAAGTGGCTATTGAATGACGTGATGAGGAGTGTTTCCTCTTTTGCCCACCTTATCTTGGTGGGAGATGGCTGGTGTGGTTAAAAAAAAAAAAAAATAGAAATAGAAGCCAATCTTGATGAACATAATTTGATTGAGTCACCAAAGGGGGCAATGATCAGGGTTCGCTCTTGGCACAGAATTTATTTTTCTCACCAAAGCTATATGGCAGTGGACCAAGTTAGAATTATTTGTTGCCTGGATTTTGGTTAAGCTTTTGCACGAGAATTTCCCACACAGAGACTTAAAAAATTGGGCTATATGGTGGTATTGGAAGAATAAATTGGGAATGGATTGTGGTTATAACATGACTAATAGGATGCAGCAGTTTGGTATGTAAATTGTAGTTAAAACAAGATGGGAACCAATCACTAGTGACTTCAGTATAGGATAAATTTTGGCCCTTTGATTCGTTCATAATTAGTGTTAATGTTCTCATGAGGGAATAAAATGCCACAAATAAATTTGCTGATAGCACAAAAATAGGCTGTGTAATAAATTCAGAGGAGGTCACCACTGAAATTTCAGATTGTTTTGGACTGTTGAATGTTGTGGTCAGAATAGTGATAGAGGCAGTTTGTTGTAGAGAAGTCTAAAATGGGGATGTTGTAGTTTGGAGGATTATCTAAACTGGTGATTTATAGAAATGGATTAGTTTGTAAGATATAGATTTTGAATAGTTTTACTTATATTGTGATTATGTAATATATCTGTAAATTGGTCATGACCAGAGGTTGGGGAATGGGGTAAATTACCCCTGAATGGGTAAAAAATGAAAATCTTGGGAGTAATTAAGGCTACATACTGTTTTGAATCCCTTCATCTGTGAAATTTGCTGATGGCCAGAGGAGCCTGAACAATTGGGCGATGCATACTTCTGAGCTCACAACAAGTATGCAACACATTGAATTCAGAAAAACACATATATATCTTCTCTTTGGATGTCATAGAATTGAAAACTTTTTCTATAATTGCACATGAGATGCAAAAATGTTCGTAAAGAAAAATACAGTGAGCCTTCTCTTACGAGTTTAAGCTGTTCCAGAGCTAGCTCGTAAAATGAAGATTGAGACACTTATGCAACATTAGAATCTTTATTAGGTAACTATTTCGCCACACAGTGGGCTTCATCAGTCCAATACAAAGCAGGATAGGTGTAAGGAGAGGAGGAGTTTGAAAGGTAATCAGTCCCTCAATTGGAGTCGATGTGTTCAATCCATCAGGTCTTGTAGAATGTACAGATAGTGACAGTGGGACCCCCGGTTAACGATATTTTTTCACTCTCTAAGTATGTTCATGTGAACCAGTACGGACAGTATTTTTCCATAAGGAATACTGTGAAGTAGATTTTCCTGTTCAGACCCCCAAACATACACGTACAAAACGACACTAACATAAAATACAATTACATCAATACCTGGCCGTCGCATTTGGAGGTAAATCGTTATGCGGGGGGGATTCCACTGTATTGGGCGTAGCCGTGCGCTTTTATACTGCAGTCAGGTTGCGTCGGAAAACAGGAGGAGCGGAGTTACAGTGTGGTACCGTCACATTAGTCGAAGTAGGTCTTCATTCCAAAGTTGGACAAGTTTGAAGAATGCAATTGTAACAAGATCCCATGATGATGCTCAGTGTCTGACAGTTGTGATGAATGGTTTCTGAAAACCGACAGTTGCAAGATTGAGAACACTTATGACAACCTATTGGGAATCTTTATTTAGAAACGTTTTTGCTACACAGTAGGACTTCATCAGTCCAATACAAAGCAGAAAGGTGTAGGGAGTGGAGGAGGAGTTTGAGGGTAATCAGGCCCTCAGCTGGAGTCGATGTTGATCAGTCCATCAATATTGTAAATTGTGCAGCATTGGGCCATCGCCGTCGGCTTAATATACTGCAGCCTGTAATTTTACCTAAATGTCAAAAGGTGAAACTTTTAATTTTTCTTTTGGGCCACCATGCCCTCGGTGTGGGATATGTCTGTGTGTGAAAAGAAAGAAAGAATATAAATGTGTATATATACAGTGGACCCCGGTTAACGTATTTTTTCATTCCAGAAGCTATGTTCAGGTGCCTCATGTATCTGGACCCGAATTTGTTCCCATAAGGAAATATTGTGAAGTAGGTTAGTCCATTTCAGCTAAGTAAGTAATTAGTAAGTTTATTCAGGTATTACACAAATAAGTTAGATAAAATTTTCATAACATAGCAGCATATGGTGTAGAGAACCTAGGATAACCCAAAAATGTCTGACAGAGTGACTTATTTCCATTGGGGTCCATTTTACTTTTCTTATAATATAAAGGTTATTACTATTTTCTTATTCTACAATGAAGATAACATCTTATTATCTACTTAAAAACTATCTTCTACACGCAGGGTAATAAGGACTATCTACATTACGAGGGTCCTCATTACTAGGATAAGGTAAAATCTAACGTTATGTTTAGCTAAAAAAATAGATAATCATTCCCCTCCCTTTCTTGTCGCTACATTCTCAGACACATTTTGGCACTCTCTGAATTGGTTCATGCTTTGACTGGCTTAGACTGTGAGGGGTAGTTCGTTCATTCCTTTATTGCTGTGCCATAAAAGGTGTTTGATGCCTGGCCAATGACTGTGGGTACTACAAAGTTGTGCTCCTCCCCCTTAGTACTATGATTTCTTTGGTTCCCAATCCTGACTAATTGACAGCAAGATATTCTGGACATTTGTTTGTGAGCAATTTATAAAAATGATTTATCTCAGCTTGTTTTACTCTGTCTTCAACATTTCAGCATATCCAACTTACCGTGTAATTCATCCATGGCTACTGTTCTCTTGGTCTCAGCCCAGACGACCTCTTACTATTTTGTTCTGGGTGATTTGCAGTCTATCTTTCAGTTTTTTGGTCAAGCAGAGTACCTATGAAGAGCTAAGCGTAATCCATATGGCATTGTATAAGGGCTAGGACTATAGGAGTCCTGCGAGCCTTCAGTAGGCAGACATGTGCTTGTCTATACAGGAACTTCACGTCTTGCTCATTCTCTTTCTTACTACAACTGTTCCCTATCAATTCTACTGACATGCATGGGTCAAGGGGATTCCCAGATATTTTTACTGATGAATCCCAAAGTGATTTTGGGCTCCCATACGTCTGCCCATCCCCCCAATGAAAAAGCAGGGGTGTCAACTAGCCGTTAAGAGACCATACAATAAGTGTCAGGGGCCCGAGGGATGTTCACTGCCTCCAGCACACCACATTAAGGGGGATTACCAAAAGACCCCTGGCAGTTCTTCAAGCTAGGCACTGGACAAGCACACTCCTAAGTCAGTTCCTGATCAGCGGGTGTGGCTCGTACGTTGGTTTGCGTGCAAGCCAGCCGCTACGCCTGTTGATCAGGCGCTGATCCACAGCGAGGCATGGTACAGACCGGGGCCGCGGGGGCGTTGGACCCCCGAAACCCTCTCCAGGTTAACTCAGGTTAATATCAATACTGATAATTAAATTATTTACCCTTCTCATTTATGTTTCGTGCCAAAGAGAATGGCTTCAGTTTTCCATAGGTGTAATGAGAGTTGTTTTCTACTAACCATTTGCTGCAGGACTCCCAGTTCCAGTGATTATAAAACTTAGCATTTCTCTGTGGGTCTTTACATATGACTTAACAGGAGCAATGTCATATGCATACAGTAGGAGTTTGCACTTGACACTGAGAGCATATCATTGACATAACATAAGAATAATAGGGAACCCAGAATACTGACCTTGGGGAACTCCAATGTTTTCGGCAGGGATTGATTTGGTTTTGTTGATTTTGATAGTTGTTCCATGTTGCTAAGTAGGGACTTTAATAACAGTCTACAGAACTATAACGATAGCTTGAAGTTTCTATACAGAATATATGTGTGGTTGGACAGTATCGAAGGCCTTTAGCATGTATAAGGTTCCCATACTGTGAGGTTCCCCTTTGACATTTCAGTATCAGGTATCCATCAGATTAATAAGTGAGAAGGTGTCAGTGTGTAGGATCTTCTAAAGCCCTGAATTCTAGCTGTGGTGAATGTTGTTGTCATTAAGGTACTTTAATCTACGTGAGAATACACACTCCCTCTCTGAATTTAGATGTTCTACTGAGTATACGACGGCCTGATTGTGCTTACATCAGACCTTACTGTTTTTTCGTGAGCTAGGAGTACCTTGACATCCTTGAACCCCTCACGGTACGGTATAGTGGTGATTGATGATTTATTATGTGAGCATTAGGGATTGACAGTTCAGAAGCACCATCTTTTAGGAACTTAGGACGGGATGTTAATCAGGGCCTGTCGCTCCTCGTTGGGTTTACTCCGCTTAGTCTTTTTGATATAAAATGCATGAGATACATTTCCTAGTTAAACTGTTTGGGTTACCCCTTTTTGGTATAGTATGTTTGAAAATTAATCAGAGGCTGTGTTAAAGGTTTTGATGCAGCTGCCTGGTAGTTTACTTCTAGTGTTGTGCACAACAGATGTTTAGTTAGGAATTAAAGCGCAATTTGCCACCTTAGCATGTTTCGTGGAATACCTCATTATCGATAGTGAGTACTATGTAGACCTATCTACTGGCTTATGGCCTATACCCCATACTGTTTTAGTGCTGCCGCAGTGCTTTATGGGTTATGGCTTAGACTCTTCAATTTTTGAGCAATAGTGCTTTGCCATTCGCTCCTTTTATAAGTCTCTGTACTCTGTTCTCCCTTTGGAATTCATTTATGCTGCCAATATCCTGTCTGTTGCTTTAAAATCTTTTGAGGCTGTGGTCTCTGCAATTTCCATATTATCTAATATTCTCAGTCATTCATCCATGGGTTCCAGTTTTCGTTTAATCCTATAACCTCTTTATTGGTGACCAATATTATCAAGGCTGGTAGTGAAACTTGTTTTGAAATTTTTCCCAGCGCTTTGTTTTACCATCCGTTGCAACTTGTTATCTCTGTCCAGTCACAATTGTGTAGCCCTATTTACCAGTGATTTCTTTACGGTAGTTGTAGTTGCCTCATTTTTATGTCCTGTGTAGGCCCTTATCCTATCCCTAGTGATTGTCTGGTGCAGTAAATAATGAAATGAATCACTATGACCTGTGGTAATGACGCCTGACTGCTCCATGTTCTCAGAGCTTTCTACAATTAATTATTATAATCCAAAAAGAAGCGCTAAGCCACAAGGGCTTTACAGCGCTGCAGGGTAGGGAAGGAAGCAAGGGGAATTGGATGGCAGAAGGGAGGGGGGGATGATGATCGGCAGGTTACAGAAAAACAGCGGGGCAGGGGTATAGTACGGGGGTAGAGGGTCGCAAGAGATACAAGTAGAAAGGGCGGAAAGTATCAGAATTTGTGAAGTAAGTCAGTCGTTGTCAACAAGTCAATGAGAGAGTCCGGTGAAAGGTGGGTCCATCAGCTGAGAAGGGATGGTAAAGAGAGAGCTGCGGGCGCGAGAAGACGACGACAGAGGTAAATTCTGCGTGCTCGTTGACATAACGTGGGCAGTTCCAAACAGAATGTGGCTGACTGATAATGGAGCTTGGCAATTCTCACAGAGAGGTGCAATAGACGGCTCTCCATGAATATTCCATGAGGAAGGACGGTATGGCCATTGCGAAGACGGGAGAGAGTAGTCTACCAACCTCGACACCGGTTGATAAGGTGACGGCCAGTAACCTATTACTCGGTTTAATAGACTGCATGAAGTTTTGTTTGCCGAGCATAGTAGACCAACGGTTGTTGCACAAAGGTGTGAAGGTGGGAAGATATTACAGCAAAATAGTACCGTTCATGGAATACCTCTATAGGAACTGTAGGTCATGTACTTGTGACCCGCGCTAGCAGCTGTCGCTGTTCAATTGCCCTGTACGTCAACCATGGACCCAGTGACCCACAAAAAACATATCTGTTATGTTAGCTAAAGGATGCGGCGTAGCAAAGTTGGATACCGGAGGGACTTAGGGGTGAGGTGTATTCAAAATCTTTTGTTATTGCCTGTAAAGCACTAAGGGAAGTCTGAAGACAACCAACAACATGATGACACAAGGCATAGATGCAATACGGATTAAGTGCTGTAGTGATGGACATATAATTCAGCAGTTAAACAATACTAGCTGAACGATAGTAAATGCCCTTGTAAGACTGCTGTCGGAACACTGCTGGGAATCCTCCGCCGTTCTCCGAAGACTTAGAGCCATCTGTGTACACAGCATATGGAATGAGAATGAGAGTGATAAGTGGTCAAGAAAAAAGTAAAAGAGAGCGGGGAGCGATCCGTAGACAGTTGGGCTTTCGATCAAGGGAGGGAGAAAGAAACAGATCGAAACAGCTGGTAACTTGCCCAGGGGGGTAGGGAAAAAGTGGAGAGCTACATGCTACCATGGAAAGTGGTAGTTGAAGAGAAGACAAGAGCGAATGAAGGCGAAGAGAGAAGGGACGGGATGTAAGAGGGGCCGGCGAACAAATAAAGACTGTCTATTCTAATATCAGTGGACCATTTCTATAAATGGAAGGATTGCGGAGATCATGAGGCCGTTACATAGTAGCGCAGGCTATGGGCATCACGCAGCGATCGGATCAAGGATGGCATGGACCGTTCGCTTCTGCATAGAGCTTCGACTGGGGAAGATAAGACGCGAAAGCACCAAGGCATAAACGTAATTCCTATGGCTGATGCAATGGGGGGGTTAAGGCTAGAGAGAGTTGCAGGGATGCCGTCTGAATAGATCTTGGTCACCATAATCAAGTTTTCGATAAAATAAGGGTGGATGTAGGTGGAAGGATGGGTTCGACGATCAGCTACCCCACGAAAGTGAGAAGGTTTTAAGAAGGTTAGCCGGACTGTGACAAGTTGCCTTCAGGAGGTAATGTGAGGTTTCCAGGATAAACTTACGAATCAAAGAGGGAGGCCCAGAACTTTGACTGTATCACGTTCAGGGGATACGTTGATCCATAGAGGTACAAGGATGATCAGAGTTGACAGAGCGTTAGTGGAAAGGGATTTTGTGGGTTTTAGTGCTGGACACTTTAATACCCATGTGTGGTGGCCCATTGGAAAACACGGTCTCGGTCGACTGCATGCTGGAGAGATACTGTAAGGGGTGACAGTCAGCGCCTGCACAGGCAATAGCGAAAGGTCATCAACATAGAGTGATGACCAAATACTTTGTTGGAAGACTAGAGGCAAACCATTAATAGCAAGAAGAGAAAAAGAGTTGTGCTAGAAACACATCCCTGGGGGACACCTTCAGCTTGGACAAAGTTCGGGGACGAGCACATTATTAACCCTAACACGGAAATGCCCGTACAGTTATAAAAGTTCTTAAGATGGATGGCCTAGATTGCTCGACGGCTAGGAGTGGGCTTGGGCTAAAATATTATACCTCCAAGTGTGTCATTATGCCTGCTCATAGAAAAGGTGGACAAAGACAGGATGTTCCAGAGATGGGAACAGACACAAGAGGCCACAATTGGAAGTTGAAGACTCAGATGAATCAAAGGGATGTTAGAAAGTATTTCTTCAGTCATAGAGTGGTCAGGCCGTGGAATGGCGTAGAGAGTGAAGTAGTGGAGGCGGGAACCATACATAGTTTTAAGGCGAGGTATGATAAAGCTCATGGGGCAGGAAGAGAGAGGACCTAGTAGCAATCAGTGAAGAGGTAGGGCCAGGAGCTATGACTCGACCCCTGCAACCACAAATAGGCGAGTACAAATAGGTGAGTACACACACACACACACTCACTCACACCAGCAGGACTTCAAAGAGACCTGGACACCTGGTCCAGCAACTGGCTTCTCGAATTTAATCCCACCAAATGCAAAGTCATGAAGATAGGGGAAGGGCACAGAAGACCGCAGACAGAGTATAGGCTAGGTGGCCAAAGACTGCAAACCTCGCTCAAGGAGAAAGATCTTGGAGCGAGTATAACACCGAGCACGTCTCCAGAAGCACACATCAACCAGATAACTACTGGAGAATATGGGCGCCTGGCAAACCTGAGAACAGCATTCCAATACCTTTGTAAGGAATCGTTCAAGACACTGTACACCGTGTACGTCAGGCCCATACTGGAGTATGCAGCACCTGTTCGGAACCCGCACTTGATAAAGCACATCAAGAAACTAGAGAAAGTGCAAAGGTTTGTGACAAGGTTAGTTCCAGAGCTAAGGGGTTTGTCCTATGAAGAAAGGTTAAGGGAAATCGGCCTGACGACACTAGAGGACAGGAAGGTCAGGGGAGACATGATAACGACATATAAAATACTGCACAGAATAGACAAGGTGGACAAAGACAGGATGTTCCAGGGAGGGGACACAGAAACAACAGGTCACAGTTGGAAGCTGAAGACACAGATGAGTCAGAGAGATATTAGAAAGTATTTCTTCAGTCATAGGGTTGTCAGGCAGTGGAATATCCTAGAAAGTGATGTAGTGGAGGCAGGAACCATACATAGTTTTAAGATGAGGTTTGATAAAGCTCATGGAGCAGGGAGAGAGAGGACCCAGTAGCAACCAGTGAAGAGGCTGGGCCAGGAGCTAAGACTCGACCCCAGCAACCACAAATAGGTGAGTACACACACACACACACAGACAGTGGACCCTCGGTTATCGGACATAATCAGTTCCAGAAGGTTGGCTTAAGACTGAAATGGCCGAAAACCGAAATATTTCCCATAAGAATTAATGGAAATACAATTAATCCATTCTAGACAAAAATATTCACAAGAAAATTATTTTTTTAACAATTATATAAGTAATACATACCTTTATTGAAGACTAATGTTGGCTTCTGGAAGACAGGGAGGAGGAAAGAGGGAGGAGTTAGTGCAGTGGTTCCCAAACTGGGGGTAAATTACCCCCTGGGGGTAATTTAACCATTTTTGGGGGGTAATGGAGGGGTGACAGAAAAAAAGTTATGAATTCTGAAAATCAAGAAAACAATGCGGTACCCGGTATGAGGATTATTGTTAACTTTGTCTTAGTATATAAAGTTGAAAGTAAAAATTAAAGTAAGTTTTAAAGTTAAACCAAAATAAAAATTTAAACATAAAAAAAACTAATATACAGTTTTTGAAAAGAAAAAAATTAATAGCAAAGTGTGGGGAAAACCCCAAAAGTTTTTTTAAACAAGTATGCTTCAGGACAAAGTCCTCAGTAGCCCGGGATCGACCTGTCCAGTGGGGCTTTCACCACTTTTTTGAGGCGCCTCTTTTTTCACCTGCCCAGTTTATCGTGAGCATCAGCCGGGAGGTGGGACTAAGCTGGTAGGGTAGAATAAGTGGAAATCTTGATGATGATTTCCTGCAAAGGAGGAGGGGAATCACAATGCAAAGCCAAGGGAAGGGCCTTGAAAATCAAATTTCCAAAAACCAAAATGCAGATTCCTTTTGGTTTTCACGACCCCTGATCCCCAACCTCTGCCCAAGGACCCTTTTGAAGTTTTTGGGGTATCTTTTCTAAAACAACGTATCTGTGCGAAAAGGGGCTTTCAACTGTGCTGGGTATGAAAACAAAAAAGAGGACTGCTTGAATGTTGCAAACGTTTCCCCGGGGGCACTTTCAACACGAAGCCAAAAATTTTCCCAAAAATAGGCTTCAAGTATGCAACCCCATCCTCCCCCTGATGTTCTTGAATCTTTGGTAATAGCATTAGAGATGCACAAAGTTCAAAAAACAATAAATAAAAAAAAATATTTCAAGGTTTTAAATTTTGCCCTTTTATATCAATAATAACAACTTTTGTTTAAAAGGGGGGGAAAATGGCCCTTTTTGTGGCATGTTAAATTGGGTAACAAGTGAAAAAGTTTTTTTGGGAAACCCCTGGGGTTAGGTTTTTGGGAAGGGGGGTTCCCCCTCCAAAAGGATTTTAGGTACTAAAAAGTCCCTCTCTGGGGTTAATTCCCTCTTTGTTTTTTACGGGCCCTGGGCCCAGCTTGAGAGTCACTGGACCCCTGTCACACAAAATTCTGTCCATAGGGGTCGTTTCTGGCATCCTAGGATTTCCCTAAAAGGGGGAAGGGTTTTGCATAACTGTTGCAGTTGGGTTTGTTTTTGCTTGGTAGGGGGTATTTCTCCCAAATGCTTTACCCGGGCCCTGCATTGCCAATTGTTTAATCTTGAAGAAGGCACCTCCTTTCTCCCTTTTCCTCCCCTCCTCTGAAGAAAGGTTCTTGAGCTGCATCTGTTGCTGTTCGAGTGAAGCTCTTGCAGCTCTCCTTTTTTGTCTTCCTTTTCCCTCCCCAACTCTTCCCATCCCGCCACCCGCCCCCAACCCCAGTGCCACAATAAGCCCTGGATCAGCCTAAACCCCCTTCAAAATCCCTTTCTGGACACAACCGCCAAAATTTTCTCCAAAAAGTTCAAATCCTGGAAGTCCCCCCTTCCCAGCCTTCCTATGGGGCTTATGAAATGGAGGTAGTGAAGTGTTTCCTCCAGACTCTCTTGGGTAAACTGATGTCTGAGGTACGTCAAAGACTGTTGAAACACTGCTTCGTGTAATTTTTTTGAAGTTAGAAATGACCTGCTGGTCCTTGGGTGGGGAGGGAATGGTGTTGGGGAGGCAAGAATTTCACTTTTTTAAAACTGAAGTCCCTAAACACTTGGGTTTTAAGTCTGGGGATTGCAGGCATTTTCCCGTTTAGGAGGCCTTGAAATGGCAATTTCTTTTCCAGGAGATATTTTTTCCCATGGGCCAAAAACATCATTAACCCACTCTTTGAAAATTTGCTTCCATCCTGCTTTAGATTTGCTTTCCCCCTCCACAAAATCTATTCTTGACAACATTGTTTTTTTGAACATCTGGGGTTTCTGAGTGATACACAAGTAAAGGGTTCACTTTAAAAACCCATACATACCCCACAAAAAGAGTAAAACCTGTC
Organism: Cherax quadricarinatus; assembly: GCF_026875155.1. Lineage (NCBI taxonomy): Eukaryota > Metazoa > Arthropoda > Malacostraca > Decapoda > Parastacidae > Cherax > Cherax quadricarinatus. The sequence goes on along the minus strand of NC_069442.1, from coordinate 38,482,798 downwards.
TTTTAAGGGTTGTGTCCCGGGAGTGCCTTTTCCCCCTGCATAAAGTAGGGCCTGTTTTCATTTTTTTCCAAAAAAAGGCCCGTTTTTACAATTGAACCCTTTTTTTGGGTTCAAATCCTTAGCCTTTTTGTCCCCCCGGTTTCTACATGAATTTTTCAGGGAAAGCTGAAAAATGAAACATTTTTTTTTTTTTTCAGAGTCGGTCTTGTGTGGGGATCCGTGTCATGGCACTGCCCCTTGGACAAAAGTGGCGCGGTTAACACAGTAAGGGTGAAAACCCACAGTTAGGGGGTGTCACAACCCAAAGGGTCCGTCCCCGTTTGTACAGATTGTTGGAGTAACTAAGAAAAATAGGGGGCTCAACAGGAATGGATTGGGGTTCTTGAAATAAAGCGAATGCCAAGGGGAAGACTTAATTTTGTGAATTTTTATTCGGCTTTGGAGCAACTTGCAATTTTGAAGTAGGAATGCTTTAATGAAAATTGACAGTTTGTATAAAATAGATTACTGTA
>NC_069442.1:38474691-38481786 GCF_026875155.1 Cherax quadricarinatus | reverse complement strand
CCCCTAATACCCAAGGCTCCTGACTTCTGGGGCTTCATCCCCCTCACACCAATAACCAAGGGTAACTGCCCCTTTTGCCCTCGTGTTAATCTGTTTCTGACTAGAATAAGTCTATAAGAGAAAACTAAGGACTAAGAACTCATCAAATTTCCTTCTGGGCTTTAACACATCAGTCAACATCAGATAAAAACACAAAGTCAAATTGAGGCTAATCACCTGCTAACAATAGCAATCAATTCTTCCAACTTTTCTTTCCCAATTTCGTGGTCCTTGTCTGAGGCATCAGCATCACGACTCCTCAAGATTGGCCTCTCATATTTTTTTCTGAATTCCTGAGCCGTTCCAAGAATCCCAGCATTGACAAAGTGCACCAGAGAGAAATATTCAAGCAGATCATTTTGAATTGGAGTTCCTGAGAGAAGAACACGACGCTTGGCTTTTAGTCCCATTAGTGCTTGATAGGTCTGGTTTTCACAGTTCTTCAAGCGATGACCCTGGAAAAAGGGATCCATATTATAGAGTAAGTAGTAAGCCAATATGCCATATTTTAAGAAATCGTAATGACACGATTGCAAACAAACCATACCCCCGGCCGGGATTGAACCCGCGGTCACAGAGTCATGGAGTTTTGAGACTATGACCGCGGGTTCAATCCCAGCCGGGGGTATGGTTTGGCATATTTTACTCTGTTCAATTAATCATTAACCCTTAAACTGTCCAAACACAGATCTACGTTCGTGTGTGTAGCACTCCGAACGTAGATCTACATTTTTTTACATGCTTTCTTATGAAGAAAATCAAGGTTGGAGCTGTACGCATGCAAATGTAGATCAATGTTTGAACAGTTTAAGGGCTAATATACAAGCACATTTATTGTACATGAACGGTATACAATACCGATAAGTTGAAAAATTAGACGTGCAACATCTGGGTATCTTTAATGAAGACGTTTCGCCAACCAGTGGCTTTATCAATACAAATATAGTTCTACTCTCTTCTAATCATGTCCTAGAATTAGTATTGATAAAGCCACTGGTTGGCAAAATGCCTACAATAAAGATACCCAGATGTTGCACATGTGTCTAATTTTTCAAGTATATTTAATGTTATTATTATTATGGTTGTCAATGTATGACAGGGGGTTATACAGTACCAACCATGGTGACAAATTGTGCTTTGAAGCACACTCATTTCTACATATCTTTTTCTTTCAACAAACCAGCCATATCCCACTGAGGCAGGGTGGACCATAAAGAAAAACAAAAGTTTCTCTTCGTAACTTTAGTATTGTACAGTGGAACCTCGGTTTTCGTGATTAATCCAGTCGAAAAAGTCTGACAAAACCCGAATCTTATGAAAACTGAAGCAATATTTCCCCTAAGAAATAATGTAAATCCAATTAATCCATTCCAGACACCCAAAAATATTAACAAAAAATACATTTTATAGAGAATAACTATAGTTTTACATACAAACTAGGGCATACGAAAACCAAGGTTTGAATGTATACAGGAGAAGAGGTTACTTGCTCCTTGCTCCCGGCATTTTAGCCGCCTCTTATGACGTGCATGGCTTATGGAGGAAGAATTCTGTTTTACTTCTGTAACAAAAATAGAACTAGTAAGAAAAAAGAAGAAAACCCAGGAGGGGGTGTATAATACATATATGCTTGTACTACATGTATATGTAGTGTGACCTAAGTGTAAGTAGAAGTAGCTAGACATACCTGAAATCTTCCATGTTTATGAGACAGAAATAACACACCAGCAATCCTACTATCATGTAAACAATTACAGGCTTCTGTTTTACACTCACTTGGCAGGATGGTAGTACGTCCCTGGGCAGTTGCTGTCTACCAACCTACTAACTAGGGCACTAAAGCTTATGATCATAATATCTAAAATTCACTTACACCTGCTCCTCCTCCTCTCATCTTTCCCACAGTTGCTCTCTCTCTCTCTCTCTCTCTCTCTCTCTGGTCTTGCACATTTCTTCTTCTTTCAATGTACTGGCCATATCCCACCAAGGCGGGGTGGTCCAAAAGGATAAACGAAAGTTTCTCCTTTTACATTTAGTAATATATACAGGAGAAAGGGTTACTAGCCCCTTGCTCCCGGCATTTTAGTCGTATCTTATGACACGCATGGCTTACAGAGGAAGAATTCTGTTCCACTTTCCCATGGAGATAAGAGGAAATAAACAAGAACAAGAACTAGAAAGAAAATAGAAGAAAACCCAATAAGAATTATTAGTGCTTCAGGATTACAACTGGTAGGCTACTAACTAGAGAAATTAAAATTTAATATTTAATAAATTTATTAATAACAAAGTCTAGAGGTATAAGATCAAAGTAAATTAAATTAATCAATTGAATATAATATAGGATACAAGTTCCTACACTTCTCTCGTGTACAGTAGTATTGTGCTGAAGGCACATATCACATTTATATGTCTTAAGTACCATCTGGTACATTAACATTTAATAATACATATACAGTGGACCCCCGCATAGCGAACGCCTTGCATAGCGAACAATCCGCATAGCGAACGCTTTGTTCGCCAAAATTTTGCCCCGCATAGTGGACAAAAACCCGCTCAGCGACCTTCGTCCGAGACGCGTCCATTGTTTACCAGCCAGCCTCCGCGGTAACATTCAAGCATACACTCGGAATATTTCGTATTATTACAGTGTTTTCGGTGCTGTTTCTGGAAAATAAGTGACCATGGGCCCCAAGAAAGCTTCTAGTGCCAACCCTGTGGTAAAAAGGGTGAGAATTAGTATGGAAATTAAGAAAGATTTTGAAGGGTTTGGGGCTAACCCTGAGAAGCCTATGCCAGTTGTGGAATCCATTGTGCCTACTTCAAAAATTAAAGGGAAAATGTGTGCACAGTGGGTTGAACTGCAAACCTTTATGGATGAAAATCACCCTGACACAGCTGTTGCAAGCCGTGCTGGTGACTATTTCAATGACAATGTTATGGCCCCATTTTAGACAAATCGTAAAGGAACGGGAGGTACAGAGCTCTATGGACAGATTTGTTGTGCGACAGAGGTCCAGTGACTCTGAAGCTGGTCCTAGTGGCATTAAAAGAAGAAGGGAAGTAACCCCGGAAAAGGACTTGCTACCTCAAGTCCTAATGGAAGGGGATTCCCCTTCTAAACACTAACACTCTTCTCCCCTCCTCCCCCTCCCATCAATCATCACCAGATCTTCAATAAAAGTAAGTGTCATGTAATTGTGCATGCCTTTTTCAGTTTGTGTGTACTAAAATTAACATTTTTTTGTGGTAAAAAAATTTTTTTTTCATACTTTTGGGTGTCTTGCACGGATTAATTTTATTTCCATTATTTCTTATGGGGAAAATTAATTCGCATAGCGAACATTTCGCATAACGACCAGCCCTCTTGCACGGATTAAGTTCGCTATGCGGGGGTCCACTGTATATATATATATACAAATAAGTTTGTGTGTATGTGTGTAAGTGCTCTAAGTAGTTCACTATGTCTCACGACTCGACTAGACTTAAACCAGTGACTGACAAAGTCCTCACATCAACTAACTTCTTGACCACCTGGCAATCAGAACAGCTTGCTTGAACAATAAAACGGCTGCTAAGCCCAATAGCAATATAACAAGCAACTGCGACACAGAATCAGGATCAAGGAGATAATATAACGACACTAAGTAGGGACCATCAGCAGATCCTCCACAAAAGTCACAAAACTCCCATACTACTGAACCTGAGTTCAGCAAAAGAAAATCCCCGACTGTGACAGTACACAGATACCAGTACAAATTAGGTCAGAAGCTACAGCTCAGAACCTGATTTTCTCAGAGTGTCTATGAGAGACAGATACAGATTACGGATTACAGAGGTACGTAATGAGTCCAGGGACTGGGCCCTCAAAGTTTTGATAGCTGAACTAGGTACAAAGGTAATGAGCTCACAGGTTACAAAGGTAATGAATTCTGTAAGAATGGTTACTTACATTTATACATGGCTACAATCATGAACAAATTATAGTGTAATGAGCAATTCACACTTCCACACCCGGTCACAACTGTAATGAGTTATTGATGCAAATATTGATTGAGTCACACACACACACACACACACACACACACGTACGTGAAGAAACTACAGAAAGTGCAAAGGTTTGCAACAAGACTAGTCCCAAAGCTAAGAGGTATGTCCTACGAGGAGAGGTTAAGGGAAATCAACCTGACGACACTGGAGGACAGGAGAGATAGGGGGGACATGATAACGACATACAAAATACTGAGAGGAATTGACAAGGTGGGCAAAGACAGGATGTTCCAGAGATTGGACACAGTAACAAGGGGACACAGTTGGAAGCTGAAGACACAGATGAATCACAGGGATGTTAGGAAGTATTTCTTCAGCCACAGAGTAGTCAGTAAGTGGAATAGTTTGGGAAGCGATGTAGTGGAGGCAGGATCCATACATAGCTTTAAGCAGAGGTATGATAAAGCTCACGGCTCAGGGAGAGTGACCTAGTAGCGATCAGTGAAGAGGCGGGGCCAGGAGCTCGGACTCGACCCCCGCAACCTCAACTAGGTGAGTACAACTAGGTGAGTACACGCACACACACGCACCCGCACGCACCTGCACGCATCCACACGCACCTGCATGCACCCGCACGCACCCGCACGCACCCGCACGCACACGCGCGCACACATGCGCACACACACACGCACACACATGCACACACATACAGACCCGAAACTGTTGTATAGCCACATCAGGAGGAAGACAACAGTCAAAGACCAGGTGATCAGATTAAGGACAGAAGGTGGAGAACTCACAAGAAATGATCAGGAGGTATGTGAGGAGCTGAACAGGAGATTTAAGGAAGTTTTTACAGTAGAGACAGGAAGGGCTGTGGGAAGACAGAACAGAAGGGAACATCAAGAGGGAATATACCAACAAGTGTTGGATGACATACGAACAACTGAGGAGGAGGTGAAGAAGCTCTTAACCCTTTGAGGGTCGACAGGCCCTCTCCGAAACTCGTTCTCAGGGTCGGCCAAATTTAAAAAAAAAAAAAATTATTTTCTCTTATGAAAAGATAGAGAATCTTTTCCCGATCATAACGACACCAAAAGTTTGAAATTTGATGGAAAACTTACGGAATTATGCTCTCGCAAAGTTAGCGGTCTCGGCGATGTTTACGGATCGGCGATTTTGCCCACTTTGAGCCCCATTTTCGGCCAATTTCACTGTACAAGTCGACAAAAAACATGAATATTTCGCTAGAACTTTTCCATTTTTTCTATCGAATGGGCGCAAGAAACCACCCATTTATAAATTCAACTATCCAGTACAGTGGTCAGAATTTAGCAATTTTGCCAATTTCACACAAATTTCAAAAGATGCCAATTTCGGAATAGGGTCCAGAATAAACAAGAAAGACATTCCTGGCACTAAAATGACATTTCCTCTAGTCATTAGTCACGTCTCAAGGCCCCTCTTATATTCTTTTGCTTTCCCACTTTGAATTTTTATTCTCACAAAAAAAATAAGATTTACTGTTATGCAGACTACCGCATTAGTGTAAAAAAGTGGTATAAATATTATTGGTGCACTTGTGAAAGAATATTAGACTCACCATTGACGTGTATTGCACGCTTGGCACGATTTGTTTACTTTTGAAGTTTGGTAAAAATCGAACATTTCTGCTACTTTGAGCTCAATTTCAAGGCACCTTTCATTGTAAAACCAGTCAAAATCATCTCAATTTCAGTAATATGTCTTCCATTCTATAAAATGAGACCAAGAAAAACTAGAATACAACAATAAATACTATACGAAAATACACTGCAAAGTCGCTGATTTATTAAAAAAAAATGGAAAAAGTTTTTTTTTTCTCATTATGCACCGTGTGCTGCAGGATTTTTTTTAGACTGTGCACACTGACCACATAGACCCATTCTTCATATGAAGGCCTACCAGCTTTCTCCCACTAGATTTGAGGTCGCTAGAATTTATGAGTACTAGTACGTCAAAAACCCCTACGCGTAAGACGTACTAGTACGACGAAAACCCTCAAAGGGTTAAGTGACCTTGACACCTCAAAGGCGATGGGACCGGACAACATCTCCCCATGGGTCCTTAGAGAAGGAGCAGAGATGCTGTGTGTGCCTCTAACCACAATCTTCAACACATCCCTTGAAACTGGGCAACTACCTGAGAAATGGAAGACAGCTAATGTATTCCCCATATTTAAGAAAGGAAACAGAAACGAGGCACTAAACTACAGACCTGTGTCTCTGACATGTATTGTGTGCAAAGTCATGGAGAAGATTATCAGGAGAGAGTGGTCGAACACCTGGAAAGGAACAAGATTATAAATGAAAACCAGCATGGGTTCATGGAAGGCAAATCTTGTATCACAAACCTCCTGGAGTTTATGACAAGGTAACAGAAGTAAGACATGAGAGAGAGGGTTGGGTAGATTGCGTTTTCCTAGACTGCAGGAAGGCCTTTGACACAGTTCCCCACAAGAGATTAGTGCAGAAGCTGGAGGATCAGGCACACGTAAAAGGAAGGGCACTGCAATGGATAAGGGAATACCTGACAGGGAGGCAGCAACGAGTCATGGTACGTGAAGAGGTATCACAGTGGGCGCCTGTTACGAGGGGGGTCCCACAGGGGCCCATTCTAGACCAGTGCATTTTTAAATAGGAACACATTTGAAGGAATAGACTCTGAAGTGTCCTTTTCCCCAGTGCTGAAGTTATGAGAAGAATTAAATCGACGAGGATGAGGCGGACTGCAAAGAGACCGGACAGGTGGACATGTGTCCAGAACTGGCTTCTCAAAATTCAATCCACCAAATGCAAAGTCATGAAGATTGGGGGGGGCAAAGAAAACCCCAGAAGAGTTAGGCTGGTGGACAAAGACTACAACCTCACTCAGGGGAAAGACCATGGGGTGACCATAACACCGGCCCCACACCGGGGGACACATCAACCCAAAAAACCGCTGCGCATACGGCGCCTGGGAAAAATGAGAAAAGCGTTCCGTCCCTTAATAAGGAATCGTTCAAGAACTGTAACGTGTATGTTAGGC
>NC_069442.1:38452191-38472191 GCF_026875155.1 Cherax quadricarinatus | reverse complement strand
TGTAACCCAGCCGGAGCCAGGCAGTAGTGACATCCAAGAGTCTGCTTATCTTGTTGGATGCACCACAGACATGTGGCTCCTCCTGCATGATGGAATGATGGTAGATGGACTGACTTGTGTCACTCTCCCTAAGTCTTAAGTCAATAAAGTTCATTTCAAGTTCTTTTCGTATTATTGTTCTCAAACTGCTAACTGACAACCCAAGATTGTAATCTATCCCCTCTATGAAAGCATACAGCTTAGCCAATTTATCAGTTCTATCATGCATCTGAAGACCAATGTGAGATGGAATCCATAGCATGTGCACTCTGACTCCACTGTCCACAATCTTACCATACCTATGTCTGGCTTCTGACACAAGCATGCCACAATTTATACTTAATGAGTTGAGAGCATTTATGGATGACAGAGAATCAGTTACAATTAAAGTGTCAACCTTAGATACATGGACACATTTGAGTGCAAGGAGTATGGCAAACCGTTCTGTTTGAAAGGTAGAGGCCCAGTTATTGATGCGTGCTCCAATTTATGAGAGCCATCACTCTGTGTGACAACAGCAGCACTACCAGCTGCACCAGTGGACTGGTGAACAGAACCATCAACGTAAATAATTTGTGAAAGATTGTTCTGTGTGACTAAGTTATCAATACAGCTTAAGGTATCATGTTTGGCTTCAAGACGAAGCTTTGGTTGTGATTTAAGAAGAGTTTTGGGGGGAAATGGAGGAATGGTAGTTTGGAATGGGGTAATATCCCATGGAGCAGGGAAATGTCTCTGTTGTCTAACTTGATATAGATCATGTAGCTGGTTCATGCGGAGGTCGGTTCCAGTTTTTTCGATCCATCTGGAAGGATGTTCACCAGTGCTGAGCAAAGTTTGGAGGGCTTCTGTGCAGGGGTTTGAACGGGCTAGCCTAAGCATATTGACCCCAATAAGGATATTTCTTTCAGTAACACGATCTCTAATGCTTGGAATATTAAGTTCTTTACGCATATTTAAAATTTTGGCAGTATGAGGGCATCCTAGGATGATCCTCAATGCTTCGTTTTGCAGTTTTTCCAGCCCTCCAAGCTTCCAGTCAGACACGAGTGCAAGTAGTGGCGCCGCATACTCAACCAATTATTTAATATAAGCATGATACATCATTTTCACAATTTTAACATTAGCACCATACCTGGGGTGAAGCCCTGCCACAACTCTAAGTGCTCTCAGCCTTTCTTTGTATTGGCGACAAAGTCTTGTTACAACAGGTCCAAGTAGTGGAACCTCAAAGCCTAGATACCTGTATCTGCTTACATATTCTAGAAGAGACCCATCATGCAACTGGCTCTGACAAACTGTGCCTCTCTGCCGAGGAGGACGCCTGTTGAGTATCTTTGTTTTATCCCCTGAGATTATTAACCTCAGGTCCTGACACGAGGCTAGTACATGATTAAGAATGTTTTGGGTGTTGGAGAATCCGGTGGTGTGAATCATTATGTCATCAGCAAAACTAACCATATAATGATGGGGCTGGCTAGGCATGGCATTAAGTAAGGCATTAATCAAAATGTTGAAAAGGGTGGGACTAAGCGCACCTCCCTGTGGGGTTCCTAATTCAAAATCTTTAGTTACACTTCTATGTCCCTGGAACAACACAGACGACTTTTTGTTGGACAGGTAACCTTTAATCCAGCGGAGAAGCCATCCTCCAACATCCATTCTGGCAAGTTCACTAATGATTACATGTCGGTTGGCTACATCAAAAGCGGATTTAATGTCAAGGAAGGTAGTGTATGAGCTGTCAGTGTGCAGAGTGAGAAAGGTGGTAATGCAATGATGCACACTCCTTCCATGCATGAAGCCATGCAACCGGGGAGACAAGAATTGCTTAATTCTGTGCATAAGACGATAAAGAATCATCCTTTCGAATGTTTTACACAAGCAGCTAGTAAGGGATATTGGGCGAAATGAGTTTTGTTGATTGGGCTTCGGAATGGAAATAATGAGGCTATTGGTCCATGATTTAGGGAGCTCCCCAGTGACATAACTCATGTTATATAATTCAAGTAAAGGATTACCTGGTACTCGACACAGCAATCTGAGTATGTTGTAATACCATCCTCACCAGGCGACGTGGAGTTGCCCTTAGTTAGTGCTGCATCAAGTTCATAATTAGTGAAAGGAATGTTGCAGTCATCTGCCTTGCTGAGCATAAAGCAAACAAGTCTCTCCCTTGCATCATATTTGTCCATTAATTTCACCTGTGTGGTACTGGGAAGATTGTCATAGCTAGATGCAGCAGCCCAAGCACTGACTAACTCATTCGCCCTATGCGAGGGATGAGGGTGCGCGATCTGCCCAGTTCTGTTACCCTTAATTCTATTTATGTCCCTCCATGCCCGGCTAAGTGGGGTGTGAGCATTGAGACCATTGACAAATTGTTCCCAGTCTGTTTGCCGCAGCTCTGTCATACGCTCTCTGGCAGCAGCAAGGGCAGTTTGGAAGAGGCTCAGCATTTCAGGGGTACGATGGTTTCTATAGGCTAGGCCTAGTCTGCGAGCAGTACGTTTCAATGTTCGAAGTTTAGAATCATTATAATAGGTATGGTTTTTATAAGACTTATGATTATTATGGAAGTAAGTCACGTCTTGTCAGGAATAGGTCCAACCACCAAGAGTGTCTAGCCCAGACTGACTACTCCAGGCGAGGTGTGAACACCCCCCCCCTCGATCACGTGATTGCTCTGTGGACAGTTGCTGCCAGCAACACCGAGAAGCCGGCAGGGAAACGAGCAACGAGCGATAATTACAGTAATTAGACAATCAAGACTTGAACTATGAGCACTGAATAATATATATATATATATATAAATGTTACATCCTACCTAATAATATAACTAAGTCAAACAATAATATAAAGCAATATATTTACGATTTAGCTATTAACGCAAATATAAGCAATATAAAATTATATGAAAAGGTAATATACATTATATACATTGTGACCCATTCAGGGGTTGCAACACCCCCTCAACACGACAAACGGTCGCACCAGGAGTTGCGTTAATGTCTTTCACATTATTACTAATTACTCGTGTCACTTTAATAATACATACAGTAGACCCTCGACTAGCGCTGTTAATCCATTCCTGAGAGCTCATTGTTAGTCAAAATTATCGTTAGTCAAGTTAATTTTCCCCATAAGAAATAATGGAAATCAAATTAATCTGTGTAGGACACCCCAAAGTATGAAAAAAAATTGTTTTTACCACATGAAATATTAATTTTAATACACACAAACTGAAGAAGACATGCACAGTTACATGACACTTACCTTTATTGAAGATCAGGAGATGATTGATGGGATGGGAGGAGGGGAGAGTGTTGATGGTCTTAGTGTTTAGAAGAGGAATCCCCTTCCATTAGGACTTGAGGTGGCAAGTCCTTTTCTGGGGTTACCTCCCTTCCCTTTAAATCTCTCAAACCAACCTTTGCTGGCCTTAAATTCACTCACATCACCACTAGTTGCTGGCATTTTTTAATTAAATCGTCATGCAACTTCCTAGCCTTTTCACATTTGATCGCTTGAGAGATGCTATCTCCTGCTATCTGTTTTTCGTTTATCCACACCAATAACAGTCTCTCAACATCTTCGAGTACTTGCGATCTCAGTTTCGAAAACATAGTTGCACCTTTGGCAAGAACAGCTTCCTTGATTGCCATTTTCTTGGCCACAATAGTAGCGATGGTTGATTGGGGTTTTGTGTACAACCTGGCCAGCTCGGAGACACGCACTCCACTTTCATACTTAGCAATGATCTCTTTCTTCATATCCATAGTAATTCTCGCCCTTTTTGCTGTAGGGTTGGCACTAGAAGCTTTCTTGGGGCCATGGTGACTTATTTTGCAGGTGCAATCACTAAAAAGGCTGTGATAATATAAAATGTTCCGATTGTATGCTTGGAAGCGACCGCGGTGGCTGGCTGGCTTGTAAACACTGGCCAGAAGTGGACGCGTCTCAGACGGAACGAATAGTGCTGGTCGAGTTTTTTAGCGCTAGTCGAGGCAAAAATTTTGCGTTAAAATGTATCGCTAGTCGGATTTATCGTTAATCGATGCCGTCGTTGGTCGAGGGTCCACTGCACAATTTAATCTTTCTTTCAACACACCGGCCATATCCCACCGAGGCAGGGTGGCCCAAAAGGAAAAACCAAAGTTTCTCCTATCACATTTAGTAATATATACAGGAGAAGGGGTTACTAGCCCCTTGCTGCCAGCATTTTAGTCGCCTCTTACGACACGCTTGGCTTACGGAGGAAGAATTCTGTTCCACTTCCCCTTGGAGATAAGAGAAAATAAACAAGAACAAGAATTAGAAAGAAAATAGAAGAAAACCCAGAGGGGTGTGTATATATATGCTTGTACATGTATGTGTAGTGTGACCTAAGTGTAAGTAGAAGTAGCAAAACGTACCTGAAATCTTGTATGTTTATGAGACAGAAAAAAGGACACCAACAATCCTACCATCATGTAAAACAATTACAGGCTTCCATTTTACACTCACTTGGCAGGACGGTAGTACCTCCTTGGGCGGTTGCTGTCTACCAACCTACTACCAGAGTCACACTTGTGCCAAGCACTTCTATAATTTCACAGTGTCTATTTCACTATATTATGCCCCTAGTACTAGGGCAGTACACAGTATCGTATCTCTGTATACTCCTAGTTATGTACATCAGTGTAGAGACAGGATAGTGTAGACAAGCATGACACGTTGAGGCTCGATCATAGTAGTGGAGACTATTTGAACAGTAGCCTTGTGCTATAGACAGGAGACGGCATTCCACTCTTAAGTAGTGGTAGTGGAATGCGAGGCAGTATGGACATCTGCGTATGAGGAAGCTTAAGGTGTGTAGTGAGGGGGAATCTGCGGCAGGACAGTGTTCCGCCAGTCAGTAACATCGCCCACACAACACTACCTACTCTACACTCAGCTTCTGTCTCCAACTGTCTCCTCATCACACCAACATATATCACCACTACTGTGAATATATAAATAGAATAATTAGACATGACATGAGTATACATAATTAACATTGGCTGGAGAGATTACGTTACTTTACTGAATTTGACGTAGCAAGTAACAAAAGGTATTTGGTCATAAAATTACGTTAATTTAATGTAACTGATAATTATTAAGGACGTGACAGAGCGTCAGCAATTACATTACAATGACCACTGATATGTTGTATACTAATAGAGTAAGGCTGGACTCTGAGAGCCCACCTCATGATCCTAGCATTTTTACTTTTCATGGTGTTAATATAAGTGAGTGGATTGTGGTCTGAAAAAACGTTAATTTTAAATGGGGAAGTGCCTAAATACACGTCAAAATTTTCCAAGGACACCACAAGAGCTAGAGCCTCTTTCTCAATAGTGGCATAATTTTTCTGGTGTCATTTGAGCTTAGATGAATAGTAACATATAGGATGGAGAATGTCAGTGGATGTTGACTGTTGGAGCAGCACAGCACCCACTGCATAACCACTCGCATCTATATGTAAAAAGAAAGGAAAATTGAAATTAGGACTCCTCAACACAGGAGCAGAGGAGAGCAGATGCTTCAGCCTTTTGAATGAGTCTGAATAATCTCTAGTCCAAATGAACTGAACTTTGCTACTAATAAGCTCAGTGAGAGGAGCTGCAATCTGAGAAAAGTTTGGACAGAACCTGCAATAATATCCTGCCATACCCGGGAATCTCTGTACTCCCTTCCTATCCTGTGGCATTGGAAATTCAGAAATTGCACGAACCTTAGCCTCAATAGGAGCAACCTCACCTTGGCCATACAAAAGCCTAGATAGGAATCTTGGCTTGACCAAAACTACACTTAGCTAAGTTAACAGTGAAGTTGTAGTGCGCCAGTCTCTCAAACAATGCTCTGAGATGCGTCAAGTGTTGTTCCCACTCGTCACTGTACACCACTAAGTCGTCAAGGTAGGCTTCTACTCCATCTAAGTTGTGGGTCAACTCGTTCATTATACGTTGGAATGAAGAAGCCGCGTTACATAGGCCGAAGGGGGTGATGGGGTAGTTAAACAATCCATCTTGAACAGTAAAAGCAGATATTTCTTGAGAATGTTCAGTAAGCGGTATAGGTGGAGGCGTGTGTGCTGGCTTCCCTGTCACTTGACACACGTGGCAACGTCGCACATGATCAGCTACTGTTTCCCCCATTTTAGGCCAAGTAAAATGTTTTGCCAGTTTACCGAGTGTCTTCTTGACACCCAAATGTCCTCCTATGGGACTATTGTGAGCAAAATCAATGGCTTGTTCATGAAATGTAACTGGTAACATTACGAGATGCTGGTCTGTGGTGGAAACACTATCAGCTGACAACTTACATGTATTTTTCTCCATCAGTACACATTTTACTATAATAGTAACAATTATCGAGATCCTTTGCTTCACTTCAGTAACTGCTATATCTCTCAGTCTTTCCAGTGACTGATCAACAAACTGATCTTTGGGTTTAAAATCTCATGAGTTAAAAATTTAACGTCAGTTGTATCCTGACTAGGTCGATGACCGGGGGGAGTCAGTGTTAATGATCCTGGGCGCAGAGCGTCACTAAACAACATTTTTAAGCCCAAATCATTGTCATCCACTAACTCAAAACAGGAGACAAGGAGGGTTGTTGTATTTTTGACTTTAGCTCAAGTAATTGCGCTGAGAGGAAATAAAATAGGCCTCTCTCTCTACAAGCTTCAATGGCATAATTATCATCAGTGGTATTATCAATCACAAGTGGTTCCTTATATATACCAGCATGAAGGATATCGTTCCCTATCAACAAGTCCACTGACCTGATGGGAAATACACCACTGGATATACCCACCGAAATATAACCAGTATAATAGCTTGTTTCAATATAAACTTTGTGCAGAGGTACTTTTATAACAGCCCCTCCATAGGCTTCTAACAATACATCTATCTTGCAATAGGTATCATCAGTTATGGGCAGTACATCTTCTCTCAATAACGTGAGATAACTGCCAGTGTCTCTGAAGATGTGATTCGTCAAATCCCACTTTACCTCTCGATAAGTAAGGACTCATCGCTGAACGAATCTTTTCGTCAGATACACTTTTTGATGCTAGTCATCTATCCTGAGTAATATTATCTAAAACAGTAGGATCAGAGGTATTACTAGGATTTTGGTGCCTATGTTGCACGGAAGAGAATACGGCTTGTGTGGGGGCGCCAGCCACACGACCGTCTCTCGTATCTCTTTCTAACTTATAGCAATACTCTCTAGCATGTCCTTTTCTGTTACAATAGGTTCATTTTGCTTTCTTCTTCTCGGTATCAGACTTCTGTCTAACCAAAGAGACAGATTCAGGATTATGAGTTTTCCTGGTAAAGGTACGAGAAGTTACAGTAGCAGGTACATCAGGCCAGCACTGATCAGCCTATTTAGGTTGCCAACTTCTAGGACAACTTTTAGTTACCTCGTTTCTCTGTTTTTTAGTATGTACAAGTTTGTGAGAAATCTCATAATTGTCTGCTAATGCTGCAGTTTCCAGAATATCTCCGGCAGTATGATCAATCAGATATTCTTGTATGTCAGCGGACATACAGTTGTAAAAGTTGTAAAAGTTGTAAAACTGAACTAGACTGTCGTATTTATTGCACTTAGAGAATCTACACCACCTCTCAAATGCAACTTTTTTCTCACGAGCAAACTCTACGCAAGTTTGATCTTGTCGTCGCTGTAACGTACGAAATGCACGTTGATAACTTACAGGTAACAAGTTATATGTCTCTAGAATAGTTTGCTTGACAGCGTCATAACTAATGTACTTGGCAAATGGTAAAACAGCAGCACAAGTTTGAGCTCTTCCTGTCAAAGCTGTGTGCAACAAGGTAGCCCAGTGCTTACGTGGCCAGTTCACAGCACCTGCCTGGTTCTCAAACACATCAAAACACATCACTCTCAAAAAACTTAGGAACCATTAAGGCAGCTTTCTGCACATTAAATGTGTCCTGTCTTGTACTAACAGATTTATCAACTTTGTCAGATCTATCAGTCTGTTGTCTTCCCAGACGAACATTATCTCTATGGAAATCTTCTTCGTTCAATTTCCTCTGTGCCTCTATTTGTGCAGTTTGCAACATAATGAGGTGTTCCAACCTCTCAAACAGTTCCTGGGAGATAGGACCAGTGGGTAACGGAGGAGTACGGAATCTAACAAATGAGTCTGCAGGGTCCTTAGGTCGGACACCCTTGTCCAGCCATCCCTAGTGTGTCTAGATCTGGTCTAGGATAAGTAGATACAGGTGTAGCATACACAGTACTAGTATGAGGCTGAGTCATACTACCAGCTACACTCTGTACTATTGTGTCAGTGAGGCGGGAAGGTGTGAGCGAGAATGGAATTACACTAGGCTCAGACACTTCTGCCGTAGTTGCTTTCTTCTACGTCATCAAATAGAGTCATATTTCTAATTGTGACACTAGACTTTCTGTATCTGAATCATAATCAGACATCTCTACATGAGCAGGAAACAATATATCTTTAATTAACGCTCTGACAGTTTCTGCGGTGTAATTCCTGTTATACGTCACACCGAGATATTTGGCTACTTGCCAACATGTCTGAAGTTTTAATGTACTCAACTCAGACAAATTCAGAGTATCAATTAACTGTTTCACTTTGACATACATCATGAAAATAAATGTACTACGAGTGAGTGATTATGGGAAACTATAATCCTAATAGGAATTTTAGAGTTGGTTGTCTTAAAGCTAGAGCTCATAAACAGTATTTCCATCTCCTTGGATCAAGAGACTCAGTCAAGTACATACATGCATCTAGTATGTTGTACAAGACTAAACTCAAAGTCTTCAGATTAGGAAAGTATTCGAAGTGTTTGACCATATAGTTACTAGTGTGTCAAACTGGACAATTTCTCCAACACCTTTGATCAAGAGCATCCCAGACAGGCCCCCATTTGTTGCAAAAAAACGCGACTTTTAATAAGCTTAGAGATCTCCAGTGAATACTAGAAAGGACTGCCCTTCTAGCATCCAGCCCGTTTCTGGGTTTTTGTAACAAGTAGTCAGTATCCTGGTCCAATTATCCATTAGAATTCAATAAGAATTATTAGTGCTTCAGGATTACAACTGGTAGGCTACTAACTAGAGAAATTAAAATTTAATAAATTTATTAATAACAAAGTCTAGAGGTATAAGATCAAAGTAAATTAAATTAATCAATTGAATATAATATAGGATACAAATTCCTACACTTCTCTCGTTTACAGTAGTACTGTGCTGAAGGCACATATCACATTTATACGTCTTAAGTACCGTCTGGTACATTAACATTTAATAATACATATATATATATATGTACAAATAAGTTTGTGTGTATATGCGTAAGTGCTCTAAGTAGTTCACTATGTCTCACGACTCGACTAGACTTAAACCAGTGACTGACAAAGTCCTCACATCAACTAACTTCTTAACCACCTGGCAATCAGAACAGCTTGCTTGAACAATAAAACGGCTGCTAAGCCCAATAGCAATATAACAAGCACCTGCGGCACAGAATCAGGATCAAGATAATATAACGACACTAAGTAGAGACCATCAGCAGATCCTCCACAAAAGTCACAAAACTCCCATACTACTGAATCTAAGTTCAGCATAAGAAAATCCCCGACTGTGACAGTACACAGATACCAGTACAAATTAGGTCAGAAGCTACAGCTCAGGACCTGAGTTTCTCAGAGTGTATGAGAGAGACAACCTCAGTACAACGTCGAAAATCACTAAGTCTAGGCAATGTTCTGTGAACAGAGTTCTACACAACCAACAACAAGAAAGCGACAGAGACTATCTTCCAACAAGGGCCAATAAGGGAGAGTTAGGCACGTCTTGTCAGGAATACGTCCAACCACCAAGAGAGTCTAGCCCAGACTGACTACTCCAGGCGAGGTGTGAACACCCCCCCTCGATCACGTGATTGCTCTGTGGACAGCTGCTGCCCAGCAACACCGAGAAGCCGGCAGGGAAACGAGCGATAATTACAGTAGTTAGACAATCAAGACTTGAACTATGAGCACTGAATAATATATATATAAATGTTACATCCTACCTAATAATATAACTAAGTCAAATAATAATATAAAGCAATATATTTACGACTCACGAAATCGTAATGACACGATTGCAAACAAACCATACCCCCGGCCGGGATTGAACCCGCGGTCATAGAGTCTCAAAACTCCAGCCCGTCGCGTTAGCCACTAGACCTTCCTATGGTGTAGAAATATACCTAGTTGGATGAATCTTATTGTGGCTAGCTGGTCTAGTGGCTAACGCGACGGGCTGGAGTTTTTTAGACTATGACCGCGGTTCAATCCCGGCCCGGGGGTATGGTTTGTTTGCAATCGTGTCATTACGATTTCGTGAGTCATGTTGACGGCAGTGAAGGGACTTGAGCTAGAGTTCGTCACGGCCACGCTAGCTGGAGATTCGTCTGTAAAAACTTGCATTTGTGGTCACAGTGGTGCCTGTGCTAACCTTCCTATGGTGTAGAAATATACCTAGTTGGATGAATCTTATTGTGGCTAGCTGGTCTAGTGGTTAACGCGACGGGCTGGAGTTTTGAGACTCTATGACCGCGGGTTCAATCCCGGCTGGGGGTATGGTTAATATATTTACGATTTAGGTATTATCGCAAATCCAGTGGACCCCCGGTTTACGATCAGCTCCCAATGTGACCAATTATGTAAGTGTATTTATGCAAGTGCATTTGTATGTGTATGTTTGGGGGTCTGAAATGGACTAATCTAATTCACAATATTCCTCATGGGAACAAATTCGGTCAGTACTGGCACCGGAACATACTTCTGGAATGAAATAATATTGTAAACCGGGGGTCCACTGTATAAGCAATATAAAATTATATGAAAAGGTAATATACATTATATACATTTTGACCCATTCAGGGGTCGCAACAAAAAGTAGCAATACGTACCCGAAATCTTGATGTTCATGAGACAGAAAAAAGGACACCAGCAATCCTACCATCTTTCTTCTTCTTTCAACAAACCGGCCGTATCCCACTGAGGCAGGGTGGCCCAAAAAGAAAAACAAAAGTTTCTCTTTTCAAATTTAGTAATTTATACAGGAGAAGGGGTTACTAGCCCCTTGCTCCCAGCATTTTAGTCGCCTCTTACAAAACGCATGGCTAACGGAGGAAGAATTCTGTTCCACTTCCCCATGGAGATAAGAGGAAATAAACAAGAACAAGAACTAGAAAGAAAATAGCACAAAACTCAGAGGGGTGTGTATATATATATGCTTGTACATGTGTGTAGTGTGACCTAAGTGTAAGTAGAAGTAGCAAGACATACCTGAAATCTTGCAAGTTCATGAGACAGAAAAAAAGGACACCAGCAATCCTACCATCATATAAAACAATTACAGGCTTTTGTTTTACACTCACTTGGCAGGACGGTAGTACCTCCCTGGGCGGTTGCTGTCTACCAACCTACTACCTAGAACAAATTTTATTTATTTATTTTTTTTTTTTAACAAGTCGGCCATCTCCCACCGAGGCAGGGTGACCCAAAAAGAAAGAAAATCCCCAAAAAGAAAATACTTTCATCATCATTCAACACTTTCACCTCACTCACACATAATCACTGTTTTTGTAGAGGTGCTCAGAATACAACAGTTTAGAAGTACACATATACGTTTAAAGATACACAACATATCCCTCCAAACTGCCAATATCCCAAAGTGCAGGCACTGTAGTTCCTATTTAGAGGACTCAAGTCCGGCTATATAAAATAACCGGTTTCCCTGAATCCCTTCACTAAATATTACCCTGCTCACACTCCAACAGCTCGTCAGGTCCTAAATACCATTCGTCTCCATTCACTCCTATCTAACATGCTCATGCACGGTTGCTGGAAGTCCAAGACCCTCGCCCACAAAACCTCCTTTACCCCCTCCCTCCAACCTTTTCGAGGACGACCCCTACCCCGCCTTCCTTCCCCTATAGATTTATATACTCTCCATGTCATTCTTCTTTGATCCATTCTCTCTAAATGACCAAACCACCTCAACAACCCCTCTTCTGCCCTCTGATTAATACTTTTATTAACTCCACACCTTCTCCTAATTTCCACACTCCGAATTTTGTGCATAATATTCACACCACACATGGCCCTGAGACAAGACATCTCCACTGCCTCCAACCATCTCATTGCTGCAGCATTTACCACCCAAGCTTCACACCATTATAAGAGTGTTGGTATTACTATACTTTCATACATTCCCTTCTTTGCCTCCATAGATAACGTTCTTTGTCTCCACATATACCTCAATGCACCACTCACCTTTTTTCCTCATCAATTCTATGATTAACCTCATCCTTCATAAATCCATCAGAACATAAAAATTATTTTTTTTATTATTATCACACTGGCCGATTCCCACCAAGGCAGGGTGGCCAGAAAAAGAAAAACTTTCACCATCATTCACTCCATCACTGTCTTGCCAGAAGGGTGCTTTACACTACAGTTTTTAAACTGCAACATTAACACCCCTCATTTCTGCAAGCAGTAGAACTACACGTTGCCATCAGATGAGCACCCAGTGGCAACTTTGCAGCCTTATATTTCAATAAGTACTGACCCTAAATGTTTTTTGTTTTGGCCTTATTACACACAGAAAATTGCCTTCCTTAATTAAAAAAAAAAAATATTTGGAGTGCTGGGCTAGAGAACATAGATCTACGTTTGGACAGTTAAGGGGTTACAGTTAACTAGCAAAAGAAAATTACAGGTATCCCTGGATTAATGCAGCTGTTACATCCCAGGACCATGGCAACTGTACTTAACTCAACCAAACCAATTTTATATCATTTTACATTATAAGATGAGGATAAGGTGAGGATGTTGCAATTTTTAGGATAATCTGAATTGTAAAACCAAAAAACAGCCGGTTTGTTGAAAGAAGAAGAAGAAATGTTTCCTTCTTTGGATCATTATCCCTTGGCAGGAGATGGCAATTGTGTAAAAAAAAAAAAAAAAAAAAAGATCAATAACTTTTTAAATAAAGCCTTGTATTCCAGATGTCATGTATATAGTCACTAAGAACATTTTATGAGGCTGTAAAGCAAAGCGTGTGTGCTGCTACTACTAAGTTTAAAGCTGTATCACAATACTGTTGTAGTTGCAGCAGCAAGTATACCTACTATTTACTAGATTTATTATATCTTTTATTTATCTCCCTAACCATGTTTCCAGAAGGGTTACGTACTTACTCTAATTCAAGCAAAAAAATAGCTAAGAAATACCAGACGGAGGAACTTACGTGCCTCAAACAATGTGTCTTTCTAAACTACCTACTGACCAAAAAGAATTCTATATATTTTTTAATCTTATACCTAAAACAGCGGGATCATTTTTTATGCCTTTCGTTAAAACATCGTATATTTGGTTAATGGTACATAAACAGAAGGCAGATAATTCTTACATTAGGTCATTGTTTTCAAATGAATGATCACTGGATAATTTACATCCAACTGCATTTACTAAGTCACAAAATAATGGAATAAGAAAATCACACTTTCAGATAAATTACTGTCACATGTAAAATAAAAATCTGTTTACAATCTTACCTCATCACAAAGCACGAGACCAACTTCACCTTGCTGCAGTGCATGAGCATGCATCCGGAATGTTTCGTAGGATATTATTAATACAGGATTGACAGGACGCCGGCCAAAAGTTGCCATAAATCCTTTGAGGTTTGAATCAATTTGGTTCTTAGTGCCCGAGTCAATGGCTAAAGAACTGAGTTGCCCTTTTAACCATTTGTTAATCTCATTGTACCAATTCTGAAAAAAGTAGGTTACAATAGTATCTGGGTATTTAACACAATGTGCACAAGTAAACATTACAAGCAGGCACTCTGAAAATGTATTAATTTTATATCCAAGAAATGATATTTTCATTAAGTGAAAACATCACAAGTTGCATCCATAAAGAGCTGTGTGTAAAGGTTGAAAGTTGAAAGTGAATACAGAGTTCTGAGAGCTTCACTACTCTCAGAGCCCGGCTATAAGCCAGGCTTGTCTGATGCTTGCCTGGTCAACCAGGTTGTTGCTGCTGAAGGCCCGCTGCCCCACATATCCATCACAGACTGGTTGATCTGGCACCTGGTGAAGATACTTGTCCAGCTTCCTCTTGAAGGTTTCTACACTTGTTCCAGCCGTGTTTCTGATATCTTCTGGTAAGGTGTTGAATAGTTTAGGACCCCAGATATTGATACAGTGTTCTTTTATTGTCCACACAGCACCCATGTTCCTCACTGGGTTTATTTTACACTTCCTCCCATGTCTCTCACTCCAGTATGTTGTTATGGCAGTGTGCAGATATGGGACCTGGCCACCCTCGAGTACTTTCCAGGTATATACAGCCTCTCCTCACTTAGCGACGTGCTTGTTTACTGACGCCTCAGACTTGTGACAGGCTCTCTGACAAGTATTCATACCCAAATAATACACATTAAAGTGGATTTCCTCCATTCTGTTTATTTCAATATACAGTACACTACTGTATAAACATTTAAAAATATACCAGAAATGTTATAAATGGTGCAACGGTGACATTAAAACAATATCAAAGATGGCTGACACAAACTCACTACCATTATAGTATGCTCCTCACTTAGCAACGAATTCGTTTAACAATGTGGTCTTAGGAATGGAACCCCATCATTAAGTGAGGAGAGGTTTGTATTATCATGTTCTCTCTCCCTCTCCTCCAATGATACAATTAAGATTTGGAATGGTTCCCGTAATTTAGGTGCTTTACGGCTCAATGTGAACTGTAAACAATCTCTGTTTTATTCCGCTCGATTTTTCTCGCTTTGAATGGGGCCATCAGCACGGGAAAATATTCTAAAATGAGGGAGCACAGCGTTTTTGAAGAGTGTCACCATCAGCTTTTTTTCTCTTTTTTTGAAAGCTCTAAAAAGCCCCCTGTCATTTCCCTGGTGTTGTGATCTTTGTTTATTATGGTTTTTAAAAAGGGGAAAGGTATTTGTGTGATTCTCAGATTTTTTGTGTTCCTTTTGTTTTTTTTGGTAAACCCCTTTTGGAGTTTTGTTAAGTGTTTTTTTGAGTTCTTCATTTTTCCAACCAAAATAGCGGGAACTTATCACAATGACGTATGTTGTTCTCCACTCCCCACGGGAAAAAACCCTGCTTATTTTCTCCTGAAAAATTTTTCAGTGTCCTTCCCGTAGTGACCTAAATGTTTTCAGATATTTGGGGAGATTGTCGCGGAGGGGTTTATGAGGTAGGTAAGAATCTTTCCTCTGTAAGCCATGCGTGGTTTGAGGGAAAAAATGCCAGGAGAAATGGGTAGAAACCCCCTTCCCTGTGAACTTAAAAAAGAGAAGAAGAAAAACTTTAAAAAAGGGGTGCTTAAATGGCGTGGATGTAGTGGGATGAAAAGGGAAACGAAAAAATAAAAAAAGGCACAATACCGTGACTGGAAACGATACACAAATAACCCGCAATAAAAGAGAGAAGTTAGACGCGTTTCGGTCGATTGGCCCATTGACAAAGTCACACTAACGAGGTGGAGAGGGGGGGGGGCTATATTGGCGGGAAAGGTGGGGGTAGTAGTAGTAGTAGTATTTTCTTTTCTCTCCTGCCGTGTTTTGTTCCTTCTTCATTTATTTTTTTCCCCCTTTCCCTTTCACGCCCTCGGTGCGCTTGCTCTCCTCTGTGGGTTTCTAGCTCTCTTGCGTGCCCCCCTTCCTTTGATTTGATGGTGGTCTTCCTTTTTTCCCCCTTCTACCCAGCCCCTCTGCTACCTCTTTCTTTTCTAACAACTATTGAAATTAAGACATGGCGGCGTCTGGTTGTCTTTTGGGGGACGTTTTGCCATCCAGGGTGTGGATGCGAAACGTCTACGGTGGGGGTGCCCGGGGGGTTTGCAGTGTCATTTCATTTCGGTATTATATACAAAATTTTTGTACTACTATACTACTCTACTACTACCTCCACCTTTCCCGCCTTATTAGCCGTCCTGTCCCCCTGTTTGGTGACTTTGTCATGGTCCAAGTCGGACCGAAAAATCTTGTAAGCTTTCTTTTTTGTGGGGTTTTTGTGTAAAAACAGATGATTTCTGATGTTTTGAATGAAAAGAAATTGGATGTCCTGGCCCTAAGCGAAACAAAGCTGAAGGGGGTAGGAGGTTCAGTGGGGGGGGAAATAAATGGGATTTAAATCTGGAGTTCTGGGAGTTGAGCAAAGGAAGGGGTAGCAGTAATGTTAAATGATCAGTTATGGAAGGGGAAAAGAGAATATGAATGTGTAAAATTAAAAAATTTGTGGGTTAAAGCAAAGGTTGGATGCGAGGGTGGGCATAATAAAAGGTGTATGCACCTGGAGAAGAGAGGAATGCAGAGGAGAGAGAGAGATTTTTGGGAGTGTTAAGTGAATGTTAGGAGCCCTTTTAACCCGGGGAGGAGTAATTTGTGGTAGGGTACCTGAAAGTAAAGTAGGGGAAAATTTTTTTAGAGGGTGTGGTAGGTAAGTTTGGGGGGCCCGGTGTAAATGATAATGGGAAACCCTTTGATTGAACTTTTTTAGAGGGGGGTTTGTAATAGGTAAAAATATTTTAAGAAAAAGAGGATAAAAAGTATACAAGATATGGTAGGGCGAAATGACGTAGTTTGTTGGTTTTTGATTGGTAGTAAAAGATTGTTGGAGGACTTCAGGATGTAATGTTTATAGAGGGGGCCACGATATATCAATCACTTTCTAGTTGTAGTACACGAGAGTAAAAGGTAGAGGGATACAAGGAGAATAGAAGCATCAGGGAGAGAGAGGTGAAAGGGTTTTTAAACTAAAAGAGGAGGCAGTTAGGGGAGATATAAACAGTATTGGAGGGTAGATGGGCTAATGAGAGCATAGGAATGGGGTCGAAAAGGTATGGGGTTGGTTTAAAAAAGTAGTGTTAGAGTGTTTGCAGAAGTTTTGGTTTTCAGGAAAGTGGGTGCGGGGGGAGAGGGCGATTGGTGGAATGATGATGTAAAGGAGTAGTAAAGGGGGAAAAAAAATTGCATTGAGAAGTTTTTACAAAGTAGAAGTGATGCAAAGGGGGAAAGGGATATGGGAAAAAAGAGAGAGGTTAAAAGATGGGGAAGCAATGTAAAAAGAGAGCAAATGAGAGAGTGGGTGAGATTTATCAACAAAATTTTTTTGAAAATAAGAAAAAGTTTTGGAGTGAGATTAAAAGTTTGAAAGCCTAGAGAACAAATTTTGTAGTTAAAAAAAAGGAGGGGAGTTATTTAAAAGGGAGTTAGAGGTATTGGAAAAATGGAGGGAATATTTTGAGGAATTGTTAAAAAGTTGTGAAAATAGGGAAGCTGTGATTTGTGTATAGGGCAAGGAAGGGGAATAACATCTTGTAGGAGTGAGGAAGAGCCAGTTGTGAGTGTGGGGGAAGTTCGTGAGGCAGTAGGTAAATGAAAGGGGGTAAGGCAGCCGGGATTGATGGGATAAAGATAGAAATGTTAAAAGCAGGTGGGGATATGTTTTGGAGTGGTTGGTGCAATTATTTAATAAATGTATAGAAGAGGGTAAGGTACCTAGGGATTGGCAGAGAGCATGCATAGTTCCTTTGTATAAAGGCAAAGGGGATAAAAGAGAGTGCAAAATTATAGGGGGATAAGTCTGCTGAGTATACCTGGTAAAGTGTATGGTAGAGTTATTATGAAAGAATTAAGAGTAAGACGGAGAATAGGATAGCAGATGAACAAGGAGGCTTTAGGAAAGGTAGGGGGTGTGGATCAGGTGTTTACAGTGAAACATATAAGTGAACAGTATTTAGATAAGGCTAAAGAGGTCTTTGTGGCATTTATGGATTTGGAAAAGGCGTATGACAGGGTGGATAGGGGGGCAATGTGGCAGATGTTGCAAGTGTATGGTGTAGGAGGTAGGTTACTGAAAGCAGTGAAGAGTTTTTACGGGATAGTGAGGCTCAAGTTAGAGTATGTAGGAAAGAGGGAAATTATTTCCCAGTAAAAGTAGGCCTTAGACAAGGATGTGTGATGTCACCGTGGTTGTTTAATATATTTATAGATGGGGTTGTAAGAGAAGTAAATGCGAGGGTCTTGACAAGAGGCGTGGAGTTAAAAGATAAAGAATCACACACAAGTGGGAGTTGTCACAGCTGCTCTTTGCTGATGACACTGTGCTCTTGGGAGATTCTGAAGAGAAGTTGCAGAGATTGGTGGATGAATTTGGTAGGGTGTGCAAAAGAAAAAATTAAAGGTGAATACGAGAAAGAGTAAGGTTTATGAGGATAACAAAAAGATTAGGTGATGAAAGATTGAATATCAGATTGGAGGGAGAGAGTATGGAGTGGTGAATGTATTCAGATATTTGGGAGTGGACGTGTCAGCGGATGGGTCTATGAAAGATGAGGTGAATCATAGAATTGATGAGGGAAAAAGAGTGAGTGGTGCACTTAGGAGTCTGTGGAGACAAAGAACTTTGTCCTTGGAGGCAAAGAGGGGAATGTATGAGAGTATAGTTTTACCAACGCTCTTATATTGGTGTGAAACATGGGTGATGAATGTTGCAGCGAGGAGAAGGCTGGAGGCAGTGGAGATGTCATGTCTGAGGGCAATGTGTGGTGTGAATATAATGCAGAGAATTCGTAGTTTGGAAGTTAGGAGGAGGTGGGGGATTACCAAAACTGTTGTCCAGAGGGCTGAGGAAGGGTTGTTGAGGTGGTTTGGACATGTAAGAGAATGGAGCGAAACAGAATGACTTCAAGAGTGTATCAGTCTGTAGTGGAAGGAAGGCGGGGTAGGGTCGGCCTAGGAAAGGTTGGAGAGAGGGGGTAAAGGAGGTTTTGTGTGCGAGGGCTTGGACTTCCAGCAGGTATGCATGAACGTGTTTGATAGGAGTGAATGGAGACAAATGGTTTTTAATACTTGACGTGCTGTTGGAGTGTGAGCAAAGTAACATTTATGAAGGGGTTCAGGGAAACCGGCAGGCCGGACTTGAGTCCTGGAGATGGGAAGTACAGTGCCTGCACTCTGAAGGAGGGGTGTTAATGTTGCAGTTTAAAAACTGTAGTGTAAAGCACCCTTCTGGCAAGACAGTGATGGAGTGAATGATGGTGAAAGTTTTTCTTTTTCGGGCCACCCTGCCTTGGTGGGAATCGGCCAGTGTGATAATAACAAAAAATAATAAAAATAAGGTAAACCATAGAACTGATGAAGGAAAAAGGTGAGTGGTGCATTGAGGTATCTGTGGAGACAAAGAACATTATCCATGGAGGCAAAGAAGGGAATGTACAAGAGTACAGTGGTACCAACACTCTTTTATGGGTGTGAAACATGGGTTGTAAATGCTGCAGCGAGGAGGTGACTGGAGGCAATGGGGATGACATGTCTAAGGGCAATGTGGGTGTAAATATTATGCAGAGAAGTCATAATGTGGAAATTAGGAGGAGGTGTGGAGTTACTAAAAGTATTAGTCAGAGGGCTGAAGAGGGGCTGTTGAGGTAGTTTGGTTATTTAGAGAGAATGGAACAAAGTAGAATGACTTGGAGAGCATATAAATCTGTTGGGGAAGGAAGGTGGGGTAGGGGTCATGCCCGAAAAGGATGGAAGGAGGAGGTAAAGGTTGTTTTGTGGGCGAGGGGCTTGGACTTCCAGCAAGCATGCACGAGCGTGTTAGATAGGAATGAATGGAGACGAATGGTTTTTGGGACCTGACGAGCTGTTGGAGTGTGAGCAGGGTAATATTTTGTGAAGGGATTCAGGGAAACTGGTTAGCCGGACTTGAGACCTGGAAATAGGAAGTACAATGCCTGTACTTTCATGGAGGTGATTAGGATATTGGCAGTCTGGAGGGACGCCCAAACTGTCGTACTGAGCGCCTCTGCAAAGACTTTTGTTTT
>NC_069442.1:38313164-38450664 GCF_026875155.1 Cherax quadricarinatus | reverse complement strand
TTTTTTTCAACAAGTCGGCCGTTCCCACGAGGCAGGGTACCCAAAAAAGAAAGAAAATCCCAAAAAGAAAAAACTTAACATCATTCAACACTTTCAACCACACTCACAACCTTTATCACTGCTTTTGCAGAGGTGCCCAGAATAAAACAGTTTAGAAGCATATACGTATAAAGATACACAACATATCCCTCCATTTTAATTATATATAAATATTAATATATATATATATATATATATATATATATAAATACATATATACAGTGGACCCCCGCATAACGATGGAAATCGCATAGCGATTTTCCGCATAACGATTTACTTTTTATCGAAAAATTTTTGCCCCGCATACCGATTAAAAACCCGCATAACCGATTTTCGTCCGAGACGCGTCCAATGTGCCCTCACATGTGCCGGCCGTCCCTTTTGTTTACCAGCCAGCCTCCGCGGTAACATCCAAGCATACACTCGGAATATTTCGTATTATTACAGTGTTTTCGGGGGTGTTTTCTGGAAAATAAGTGACCATGGGCCCCAAGAAACTTCTAGTGCCAACCCTGTGGTAAAAAGGGTGAGAATTAGTATGGAAAATAAGAAAGATTTTTAAGGGTTTGGGGCTAACCCTGAGAAGCCTATGCGTTGTGGAATCCATTTTGCCTACTTCAAAGATTAAGGAAATGTGTGCAGAGTGGTTTGAACTGGGAAACCTTTATAGATGAAAATCACCCTGACACAGCTGTTGCAAGCCGTGCTTGTGACATTTCAATGACAATGTTATTGGCCCATTTTAGGAAAGTCTTGAAGAACGGGAGGTACAGAGCTCTATGGACAGATTGTTGTTCGACAGAGGTCCAGTGACTCTGAAGCTGGTCCTAGTGGCATTAAAAAAAAAAGGGAAGTAACCCCCCCGAAAAGGACTTGCTACCTCAAGTCCTAATGGAAGGGGATTCCCCTTTTAAACAGTAAGAAGATAATGTCTCCCCCCTCCCATCCCATCAATCATCACCAGATCTTCAATAAAAGTAAGTGCATGAAAATTTTGCATGCCCTTTTTCAGTTGTGTGTATTAAAATTAACATTTCATGTGGTAAAAAAATTTTTTTTTCATACTTTTGGGCGTCTTGCACGGATTAATTTTATTTCCATTATTTTTTTATGGGGGAAAATTAATTCGCATAACGATTATTTCGCATAACGATGAGCCCTCTTGCACGGATTAAAATCGTTAACCGGGGTCCACTGTATATATATATTTTATATATATAATATATATATAGTAGGTTGGTAGACAGCAACCGCCCATGGAGGTACTACCGTCCTGCCAAGTGAGTGTAAAACGAAAGCCTGTAATTGTTTTACATGATGGTAGGATTGCTGGTGTCCTTTTTTCTGTCTCATGAACATGCAAAATTTCAGGTACGTCTTGCTACTTCTACTTACACTCAGGTCACACTACACATACATGTACAAGCGTATATATACATACCCCTCTGGGTTTTCTTCTATTTTCTTTATAGTTTCTTGTTTTTGTTTATTTCCTCTTATCTCCATGGGGAAGTGGAACAGAATTCTTCCTCCGTAGGCCATGCGTGTTGTAAGAGGCGACTAAAATGCCTGGAGGAAGGGGCTAGTAACCCCTTCTCCTGTATATATTACTAAATTTGAAAGGAGAAACTTTGGTTTTTTCTTTTGGGCCACCCCGCCTCGGTGGGATACGGCCGATGTGTTGAAAGAAAGATATATATATATACAGTGGACCCCCGCTTAACGATCACCTCCCAATGCGACCAATTATGTAAGTGTATTTATGTAAGTGCATTTGTACGTGTATGTTTGGGGGTCTGAAATGGACTAATCTACTTCACAATATTCCTTATGGGAACAAATTTGGTCAATACTGGCACCTGAACATACTTCTGGAATGAAAAAATATCGTTAACCGGGGGTCCACTGTATGTATGTATGTATATATATATATATATATATATATATATATATATATATATAAATTTCGGAAATCATAGGGATATTTTCATATCAACATGGGCTCGTTAATCGTAGATTGACTCGCAAATAGTAGTTCGTCTGGGACAGGTACACACAGCCCCGAGCCGCCTCACACTCCTTTCCCAGCCAGTGTGCCATTGTTTATGAGTGAGTGAGGATGATCCCATGAGTTCATATGATACATTTCATAATATTCCATTCATTTTAGTGTTTGCAACTGCTAAATAAGTCACCATGGCTCCATGGAAAGCTTCTAGCGCCAGCCCTTTGGTAAAGAATGTGAGAAACACATGCAGTTTAAGAAAAAGTTTGTAGAAAAATATGAAGGTGGTGTTGGTAGAGTTGAAGCAGTTGTGATAGTGGAAATATAAACACATATGCAGTATAATGTGATCCTTTATTGACTTCGTTTTGCCCACACAGTGGGCTTTTTCAGGTCACAAACAGATCTACCTGGGGTGGAAGGGACGCGAGTATTTATAGTCAGGTTCAGAATGCTGTGGTCAGGTGGAGAATGCTGCATCTGATGATGTACTGAGTGGGGTTATAGAGTCTAAAATCTTGGGTAGCTTGGAAATGAGATTGGACAAGTTTGTGAGCAGACCTTCTACAGTGTTTTTCCATTCCTGTGTTCTTATGTGGGCAAGTGGTTCAGCTATGTTATAGAAGCCACTATTCTGGTTGAAGTTGCCGGATGTAGAAATAAATGGTGATTAAAGTCTATCGAAAACCCACCAACCAAAACGATCTTCTCCACTTCTACTCTCACCACGACACCGAAACCAAACGTGGTGTAATTATAGGCTTCTTCCTGCGTGCACTCAGAATCTGCAGCAATGAGTTTCTTGAAGAAGAATGCACGATAATTGAACAAGTATTTTCTAAACTCCACTATCCTCGTCACTTCATCAGAGACTGCAGACTACGGGCATTAAACATCTTCAACACACCCAGAGAAGACACTGCCGCGAAGAGATGCATAGTCCTCCCCACCAACTCCATTGCCAAACACATTTCCAACGTCTTTTCCAGTACCTCATTCCAAGTATCTACCTCCACAACCACGACCATCAAGGACATTACCAGTGATAGACAGGACAAGCTTCCACCCTCTGCAGGGGTATACATAATCCCTTGTAATGACTGCAACAAATTATACGTGGGCGAAACATCAAGGGACCTCCAAACACGTATTTCAGAACACCAATACGCTAGCAGGTCTGACAACACAAGGAATGCCTGTGTACAACACCGTAATTCACACAACCACTTGACAAACTACAGAAACTCAAGACTTATCACCACAGAAGACAACACTCAATACCGAAGAATCCTGGAATCATCACTTGTATCTATATCCGACAACTTCAACCAGAATAGTGGCTTCTATAACATAGCTGAATCACTTGCCAAGAAACTTCTTCATCGCTATCCCACATAAGAACACAGGAATGGAAGAACACTGCAGAAGGTCTGCTCACAAACTTATCCAATCTCCTTTCCAAGCTACCCAAGATTTTAGACTCTATAACCCCACTCGGTACATCATCAGATGCAGCATTCTCCACCTGACCTCTGCATTCTGAACCTGACTGTAAATACTCGTGTCCCTTCCACCCCAGGTCGATCTGTTTGTGACTTGAAAAAGCCCACTGTGTGGGCGAAACGTAGTCAATAAAGGATCACATTATACTGCATATATGTTTATATTTCCATTGTGTCGGTATTTTATACCATTTATTTCCAGTTGTGATAGTGGTTGATGGTGGTAGAGATAGTTGTAGCAGTTGTAATAGCGATAATAGTTGTAATAGTAGTTGTAATACTGGTTCTTATGTTATTGAGGCTAGGACTTTGGGTAGTTTCAAATTTAGGTTAGATAAATATATGAGAGAGAGGAATTGGATTTGAGTGGGACTTGCAAAACCTTGCCAATAAAATCCCAAGCCCAGATACCCCACCAAATGACTACCTCACCGGCAACTACCCGAACACACTGTTCTTAGCTCCGACTAACCCATACGAAGTCTCCCTTATTATCAACGCACTAAAAAACAAGGCAGGAGATTTAAATACCTTACCACCCTTTATATACAAAAAAGTGTCACAAGTACTATCACCAATCATTGCAACACTCTTTAACAAATCCATTGAATCCTCCACCTTCCCTACAGCTCTCAAAATAGCAAGGGTCACCCCGATCCATAAAGGAGGAGACCAAACAGAGTTGAATAACTATAGGCCAATATCCAATTTACACCCTCTCTCAAAAATCTTCGAAAAATTAATTCATAAACGAATCTACTCCTACCTCATCTCCCATAACATTCTCAACCCTGCCAATTTGGATTCAGGCCTAATAAAAATACTAATGATGCTATTATACACATGCTAGAACATATATACACTGCAATAGAGAAAAGAGAAGTCCCACTGGGGATCTTCATTGACTTAAGTAAAGCTTTTGATACAGTTGACCATGACTTGCTCCACGTAAAATTGTCACACTATGGTATAAGAGGGCACTCCCTCAACTACCTCAAGTCATACCTCAGCAACAGAAGCCAATATGTGTATGCAAACGGGGCAAGCTCTTCCTCACAACCAGTTACAGTTGGTGTCCCACAGGGAAGTGTCCTTGGCCCTCTTCTCTTTCTCCTATACATAAATGACCTACCAAATGCTTTGCAATTACTCAAACCCCCCACTGTTTGCAGATGACACTACATACGTCTTCTCTCACCCGAGCCCAGTCACGCTAGCCAATACAGTGGACCCCCGGTTAACGATATTTTTTCACTCCAGAAGTATGTTCAGGTGCCAGTACTGACCGAATTTGTTCCCATAAGAAATATTGTGAAGTAGATTAGTCCATTTCAGACCCCCAAACATACACGTACAAACGCACTTACATAAATACACTTACATAATTGGTCACATTCGGAGGTAATCGTTATGCGGGGGTCCACTGTACTGTAAATACCGAATTACAGAAAATATCTACCTGGATGAGGACTAACAAACTTACACTAAACATTGACAAAACCTACTTCATTCAGTTTGGTAACAGAGCTACAGATGTCCCTCTTAACATAATGATAAATGGATCACCTATCACAAAGCTAACAGAGGGAAAATTCTTAGGAATCCACCTTGATAATAGACTCAAATTTCATACACATATACAACAAATTTCTAAGAAAATTTCCAAGACTGTAGGCATACTATCGAAGATACGGTACTATGCTCCACAGTCAGCCCTCCTGGCCCTATATCACTCTCTTATTTACCCCTATCCCACCTATGGAATTTGTGCATGGGGCTCAACAACAATTAACCATCTCAGACCATTAATTACCCAACAAAAGGCTGCAGTTAGAATGATAACAAATTCTCACTACAGGCAGCACACTACACCAATATTCAAAACACTCAGCCTACTCACCATACAAAACATCCATACTTATTATTGCACCTATTACATACATAGAACACTTAACTCTGATATTAACCCTCCCCTCAAACATCTCCTTGCCAACCTCAACAGAACACATGACCATAACACAAGACACAGATCACTCTTTGATGTTCCTCGTGTCCATCTCACGCTATGCAAAAACTCAATGCACATAAAAGGCCCTAAAATCTGGAATTCATAACCTGTAAATATAAAAGAAACACTACCTGTTTATAAATTCAAGTCTCTTCTCAAAGATCACTTACTCACCCAAAACCAAAACCAAATAAATACTGAATAACTGAACCTTATAAATTGTATATCTTAAATGTTTCTCACAATTATATCACATAAATGTTAAACCTAAAACCCAATCTAACTTTATTATTTTTTAAATACACTACCTAACAGAATACTCCATACGACTGAATGTACAACAATGCATGCAACCATATGACCTGTCTTTGTAATACTCATTTGTGCTTTATAGTTATCTGTTTACAATAATGTTTTATCACTGATTTCATCATTGCTTAGTTAATCTTAAGTTAATTTTAAGCCAGCCTGTAATGCTATGCATATAAGTGGCTTTGGCATGCTGCTCTTACCTGCATTTTTTTGTACCTCTGTATGTATGCTCAAATTACTAAATAAATAAATAAATATAAATAATAAATAAATAAAGCTTTTTTCTTGGGTAGCATTGAAAATTGGGTTGGGCAAATGTTTTGTTAGTGGGATGGATTGTTAAGGACCTGCCTAGTATGGGCCAACTGGCCTGCTGCAGTGATCCTCCGTTCATATGTTCTTAAGGTGGTAGCATTGTAATAGTGTTAGAAGGTGGTAGTGATGGTGGTAGAGGGTGTCTTCTTTAGTGATTCAGCAATTTATCAAAGCTTATTGCTTGGGTATAGCAGTTATGCTGTTAGTAGGTTGGATTTGTGAAGACCGGCCTAGTATGGGCCAACAGACCTATTGCACTGTTCCTCATTTTTTATGTTCTAAAAGCTATGGCTGGATAAATACGTACATGAGTAAGAGGGGGTTGGATTTGAGTCAGACTTGCACCTGAGCTTAATGCTTGGGCAGCATTTGTTCTGTTAGTGGGTTGGATTTGTGAAGGACCTGCCTAGTATGGGCCAGCAGGGGTGTTGCAGTGTTCCTACTTTCTTAAGTTCTTATGTTCTTATTTAACATCACACTTACCAGTATGGTGATCGAGGCTAGGACCTTGGGTAGCTTTAAGAAGAGATTGGACAAATATATGAGTGGGAGGAGCTGAGTTTGATTTATGTCATTGGGTACGGGAGTAAATTCTTGGGTAGCTTTGTGTAGAGGTCATTTTGATAAGGACCTGCCTTGTATGGGCCAGTAGACCTGCAGTGTTCTTCCATTGTTATGTTCTTAGTGGGAAGGATTGTAAAGGACTTGCCTAGTATGGGCCAACAGGCCTACTGCAGTGTTCCTCCTTTCTTATTGGAGACTTTCTTTGCATGTTTAGTGTGATGCAAGTGTAAGTAGAAGTAGCAAGATGTACCTGAAACCTTGCATGTTTATGAGACAGAAAAAAGACACCAGCAATCCTACCATCATGTAAAACAATTACAGGTTTCTGTTTCACACTCGGTCCAAGTCGGACCGAAACGTCGTCGTAAGCTTCTCTCTTTAATACTCAGTAAATATTGTGCTAATAAAGTATTATGTCTTAACAGGAGAACTTCATTCGGAAAATCTTGGCCAAGCCATTTAAGATTCCCATCCCAAATTATGTAAGTCTAGGATCTCGCAGCTTGGGGGTCCGTCGGAATGGCGTGAGGCGACCACTGCATGATCCTGATGAACCCGGGGCTCTGGTTCTCTTCTGTCCTCCAGTCTTGTCTGCTCATGAGAAGCTTACAGCCAACCTGTAAGTAATTCATTTTTCTCTTGCCTTTCCTTGTCTTGTTTAGTTCCAGTTTGATCATAGAGCTTCTACTACCAGTACTGAAAAATTACAATTGTGGCAGGCTACGTATTGTTTGCATCCACCACCATCCTTTTGCAATATTTAGTGACCTAACTTCTAGCAAATGTCACACTGCATGCTATCATCTTGGAAAAATTAAAAAAAAAAAAAATGAGGTACAGGTCGGTCATCACCAATCCAGCAATCAGCAATCTGGTTCCATGTGTAATCCGGCACTAATTTCAGCTAGCATAATTTCAAATTTCCAAGTCGCCAAACCAACCTGCCACTGCTGTTTGGTTATTATTATAACCTGCTCACTTTTAGCCCTAACCATGGTTCCAATGAATAAAAGAAATGCTTCTCATTGTGTAAAGCACATACACCCTATATTGTCCATAAAAAATGAGGTGTCTTTGAAGTCACTGTCGGTCACCATGAGCTCAACTCACTCAGATAAGCTGTGACCAGTAAATTTTGGGGCCCTACTTTATGGGGAGAATGGGCCCTGTGGGGGAAATTTGTGAAACTGTATAAAAAGATCCTGCGGGCACCAGTGCATAATGGGGAAAAAATGGGGGACCGTCCCTTTTGGTGTAAAACAGCAATTTTGCGGTGTATTTTTGTAGGGTTTTGAATTTTTGATTCTCGTTTTTTTTTTGGTTCATTTAATTAAGGGAAGAAATTTTACAGAAAAAGATATAATTTTGATTATTTTTCATCTAAAAAAGGTATTTTTAAAAATTTAAACCCAAAAAATAGCGGAAATGTACTTTTTTTTGTCAAATTTCAATTGTAAAAAATGCCCATTGTCCAATACGTTCCAACGACGGTCTGTTAAGCATTCACGAAGGGGTTTTTGACATTTTTTATAAAATTATTAAAAATAATGCATGGGCTGCACAACAGTAAATCTTCTTTTTTTTGTTTTTAAATTTAAAATTTAAAATTTGGAAAAAGCAGGATAAAAATGAGGGGAAAACCAAGAAACATGACTAATGAACGAAAAAATTTTATTTTTGTTCAGAAATGTCTGCATTTTTTTTTATTCGGGGCCCCAAATTTTGAAATTGGTTTCTCTTAAAATTTTGTGTAAAATTTGGGCCAAATTACTGTTTTCTCCCACTTTTTTGGGGTATTTTTAAATAGGTGAATAGGTTTTTTTTTGTACTCAGCCCGACGGGAGTAAAAGGGAATACTAACAAACAAATTAGGGATTTTGGGTAACGGGACAAAAAAAAGGGCAAAAAAATGGGGAAAAAAGTGGAAAAAAATAGCCAAAATTTTCCCCCCCATTTTCGCTGCTGAGTAAAGTGTTTTCTAACCTGGGCCACTCGTTTTGACAAAGTCAAATTTTGGCACCCTTACAGGTCCCGTTAATCCCATTTTTAATGATGGTAAACCCTGTATGTTTGCGACCCTTTATTGCTACTTTGGGAAAACAGATCTCCCGGGGTTAAAGAGTACGTGAGTATAATAGTGGGGGAGAGTAGATGGAGAATGTTGGGTGGTTGGATTGTACTTTGATAAACCCCTGTGTGGTTTAAAACATATTGAAAAAGGATACATTTTACTTGCTTTTGGGTGCTAATTTTTCCCGCCCTGCTGTTATTTTATCTTCGTACTTTCATCTTACCCCTGTTTTTCCCTTTTTGGTCCCATACTTATGGCCCTTAAGCGGGTTTATGTTTATTTCATATGGGGGTTTAACATTGGGTTACCAGGTGGAGTTAATGGCTTCTTTTACTTTCGGGGCAAAGGATTTGATGGTTTTGGAAAATACCACATGTTCTTGGGTCAAAAATTGTTTTCCAACAGCTTTGGGGCTGTCTGGGGTGTTGTCACCCTGACCACCCTTCCTGAAAAAATCTAAAGATGTAAAACCTGCCGGTGGAAAAATTTTCTTATTGCTTTTTTAAGGACATCTGTTGGGTCTACTGCATTTGTAAGTTAAAAAATAATAATTTACTTCCTCTTAAAAAGGGCAGTTGGTTTTTTCCTTCTTTCCCACCGACTTATTGGGGCCCTTCATCCACTTCACCAAAACCTGCTTCTCCAAAGTCACCCCCAGTTACTTTTCGTGCATTTTGGTAGTACGCTAGAATAATCAAAACAATAAAAAAAAATTATAGAAAAAAGCTTATTTTTCAGTGTTTGGTATTTTTAAATTCCCCTTATGTTTTTTTAAAATTACAAGCATGTTTTTTTTTAGTAATCCTTTTTAAGTTCTTATGCACAAATATACAAATATAGTAAGCCCTTTAAGTTCTTTTTCACTAATATTACATTTAACACCCTGGGTTTTTGGTTTTGGAGACAGCAGCCACCTGGGGAGGTACTTTTTAAGGCCCCACTTATACAGCGGGTTGGGTTCCAAATTTCTGCCGAAAGCAGAATGCCAATTTTTTCCACTTTAAAAATTTCCAATAACAATTTTACACTAACAAAAGGGGGTTTAAAAGTTAGAAAAAGGGAACTAGGAAATTAAAAAACAATAAAAAGAAAAATGCTTTACACAGTACACTCATTATTTAAATTTAAAAAAATTTTGTAGTCTTATTTTTTGGGTGAGGGGGTTTTAGTGCATTTTTTGGGGAAAGTCGGGTAAGGTTTGGGCCTCCTTTTGGCCCCCCCCCCCCACACAAAAATATACACGATTTTTTTAAAGTCCCCTTAAAAGGAAAAAAATTGATTTCCAGTAAACCCTTTACTTATTTTAAAATATTTGTAGTTTTTAATTTTAGGGTGAGAAAATTTGGGGTTTAAAAACAAAATAGACGATAGAGAACAGAAAATTTAGAGGGGAAAAGGGACACAAAGGTATGTTAAAAACGGCGAACATTTCTTTTTTGGGTTTGGGTTACCGTTCATCTTTTTTTTAATTTAAAATTTATAAAAATGAAAGTGTATAAACAAAGGGAGGAGGAATTCGGGTGAGTTTTTAAGGACTATTGGAAAAAGGGGTGGGCTAGGAAGATGGTAGGGGGGGGGTTAAAGGGGGGTTGGAACATTTTTTAAAAATGCTTATTAAATTTGGGGGCCCAAAATTTTTGGGGTTAAAGGGGGAGGGGGGGGGGGGCAGGGGAAAAAAGGGTGATTGGGGGAATATGAAGTAAAGGGTGTGATAGAGAAAAAGGTGAAAGTAAAGGGTGTGAAGAGAAAAAGGGACCTTATGAGAGGTTTTTTCCCAAAACAGAAGTGTTATAAGAAGAGCAGAGGGATATGGAGAGTAAAAAAAGGGAAAAAGGGGTGGGTTTAGAGAGGGGCAAAAGGAGAGCAGAGGGAAAAAAAAAAATGGGGGACACTGCAAAAAATTTTAATGAAAATAAGAAAAAATTTGGGGGGTGAGTTTAAACAAATTAAGAAAGCCTAGGGAAAGTAAAGGATTTTTCAGTTAAAAAACCCGAGTAGGGGAGTTAGTAATGGGGGGAAAATGGAGGGATTAGTAATGGCGAGGGAAATTTTTTTAGGAACCCTTTTTAAAAGTTTTAAAGGAAAAAAAACAAGGAATTTCATGCCCTGGTCGGGAAAGGGATACCCTCTTCTAAAGGGGTTTTTGGGAAAGCAAAAATGTAATTTTGGGGAGGGTTTCGGAGGGGATTATTAAAAAGAAAAAGGGGGGAAAAAAGCTGGGAAATGATGGGATCATGACAGAAATGTTAAAAGCAGGGGGGGTATATTTTTGGATGGTTTTGGGACTTTTGTTTAAAAAATTTATGAAAGAGGGGGAAAATACCCAGGGGTTGGCGGGGGAGCAAAGAAAAAGTCCCCCCTTTTTATAAAGGGAAAGGGGGCAAAAGGGAAATGTAAAATTTTTAGAGGAATAAAATTTTACTGAGTATACCAGGGAAAAAGGGATGGGGGGTTTTTAATTTAAAGAATTAAGGTAAAACAGAATGTAGGAAACGATGAGCAAAGGGGGTTTCAGAGTGGGTAGGGGGTGTGGGAGATCAAAGTTTTTTTCCCTTGAGCATATATGTGAACAGTACTTTTTATAAAGGTAAAGGGGAAATTTTTTTTTCATTTTTGGATTTTGAAAAGGCATTGATTGGTGGGTTAGGAAACAAAGTGGCAGATTTTGCAAGTATATGGAAATTTGGGGAATTATTTTAAAAGCTGTAAAAAGTTTTTATGAGGATAGTAGGCTCAGGTTTGGGGTTGTAAAAGAGAGGGAGGGCTACTTCCCGGTAAAAGTTTGGTCTTAGACGGGATGTGTTTTTTTCACCTGGGTTTTTTTAATATTTTATAATGGGGGTTTTAAAGGGAAATAAATGTAGGGTTTTTCAGGAGAGGGGTGGGATTAATTTTTTGGGGAATCAAATTTTTTAAAAAAGGGGAAATTTACACAGTTGCTTTTTTCCCCCCCGGAAAAGGGGTTTTTTCTTGGCTTTTTGGGGATTCCCCAAAGGAAAAAATTTCAAAGGTTTTGTTGGGTGATTTGGGGTTTTTTTGTAAAGGTAGGGAAAATTGAAAATGAAATAGAAAGAGTAAGGGGATGAAAGGGGGAAATGATTTTTGATAAAGAAAAATTGGATATCAAAATTTGGGGGGGAGGAGTATTTTAAGGGGAAATGAATGTTTTTTTGATACTTGGGGGGTTGAAGTGTTGGCCCAAGGATTTATGAAGGGTGAGGGTTTTTTTAAGAAATTTATGAGGGGGAAAAAAAGGGGGGTGGGGCGTTTTTAGGTATAGGTGGAGTCAAAAAACGTTAAACTATGGAGCAAAGGGAAAGTATGAAAGTATAGTATACCAAACCCCTTTTTTATGGGGGGTGAAGCTTTGGTTTGGGAAAAGCAGCAGCGAGGAGACGGTTGGGGGCAAATGGGAAGTCCTTTTAAGGGAAAAGTGGGGATGTAAATATTAAAGCCCGAAAATTTCGGAGTGTGGGGAAAAAAGGAAAAAAGGGGTTTAGTTTTTAAAAAAAATTTAAATTTGTCAAGGGCGAAAAAGGGGGTTTTTGAGGGGGGTTTGGGGCATTTAGAGAGGGGTGGGTTTAAAGTAAAAAGACATTTGGGAAAAACAATTTTAAAATTTTTAGGGGAAAAAGGGAAAGGGGGGGGGTAGGGGGGTCCTCAAAAGGGTTTTGGGGAGAAGGGGTAAAGGAAAGGGGTTTTTTGGGGAAGGGGGGTTGGGCTTCCACAAGGGTGTGAGACGGTTAGGGTTAAAAAGTGAATGGAGAAAAATGGGAAATTGGGGCCGAAAGATCTGTTGGAGTGTTGGGAGGGTAATATTTAGTGAAGGGGTTCAGGGAAAAACCGGGTTTTTTTTGGGCGGGCTTGGTCCCGGAAAAGGGAAGTACCCAAACCTGCACTTTAA
The DNA here is from genome assembly GCF_026875155.1 of Cherax quadricarinatus. NCBI lineage: Eukaryota > Metazoa > Arthropoda > Malacostraca > Decapoda > Parastacidae > Cherax > Cherax quadricarinatus. The sequence continues at coordinate 38,437,944 of NC_069442.1, read as the reverse complement.
AGGGGGGGTTTTTGGGGTATTTGGGATTTGGAGGGGTTTGTTGTGTTTCTTTATTTGTGTAAAGCTTCTAAAACCCGTTGAAAACTGAGCACCTCTGGGGAAAAAAAAGGGGATTTGTGCGGTGTGGTGGAAAATGGGTTTAATGATGATGAAAGTATTTTCTTTTTGGGGATTTTCTTTCTTTTTTGGGTCACCCTGCCTCGATGGAAGACGGCCGACTTGTTGAAAAAAAAAAAAATAATAATGATAGTAATAATAGGAATACTCCATGGGGAAGTGGAACAGAATTTTTCCTCTGTAAGCCATGCGTGTTGTAAGAGGCGACTAGAATGCCGGGAACAAGGGGCTGGTAACCCCTTCTCCCGTATAAATTACTAAATTTAAAAGAGAAACTTTCGTTTTTCTTTTTGGGCCACCCTGCCTTGGTGGGATATGGCCGGTGTGTTGAAAGAAAGAATAATAATAATAATATCTTTATTTCTACAAGTATATGTACAAGGTATACAGGCCTTTCTAAAACTATATGTACAAGGTATACAGACCTAGCCGACATCAATGACAAACTACTGTATAGAAAGTCGCTTGTTATGCTGAGCATTTCAGGCATACAAATTTATGTTAGTTTATTCTACTGTGGGGTGTATTTATATGTTATGTAGCATGTTTATTATATACTTTTGAAAATTTTTTTATTATTATTAACACACTGGCCGATTCCCACCAAGGCACAGTGGCCCGAAAAAGAAAAACTTTCACCATCATTCACTCCATCACTGTCTTGCCAGAAGGGTGCTTTACACTACAGTTTTTAAACTGCAAAATTAACACACCTCCTTCAGAGTGCAGACACTGTACTTCCCATCTCCAGGAAAAAATATAGATGAATTAATGAAAATGTTAATATTAATGTATAGAAAGGGATTTAGTTATAGGTAATACATATTTTAAGAAAAAGAGGATAAATAAGTATACAAGATATGATGTAGGGCGAAATGACAGTAGTTTGTTGGATTATGTATTGGTAGATAAAAGACTGTTGAGTAGACTTCAGGATGTACATGTTTATAAAGGGGCCACAGATATATCAGATCACTTTTTAGTTGTAGCTACACTGAGAGTAAAAGGTAGATGGGATACAAGGAGAATAGAAGCATCAGGGAAGAGAGAGGTGAAGGTTTATAAACTAAAAGAGGAGGAAGATAAGGTAAGATATAAACAGCTATTGGAGGATAGATGGGCTAATGAGAGCATAGGCAATGGGGTCGAAGAGGTATGGGGTAGGTTTAAAAATGTAGTGTTAGAGTGTTCAGCAGAAGTTTGTGGTTACAGGAAAGTGGGTGCGGGAGGGAAGAGGAACGATTGGTGGAATGATGATGTAAAGAGAGTAGTAAGGGAGAAAAAGTTAGCATATGAGAAGTTTTTACAAAGTAGAAGTGATGCAAGGAGGGAAGAGTATATGGAGAAAAAGAGAGAGGTTAAGAGAGTGGTGAAGCAATGTAAAAAGAGAGCAAATGAGAGAGTGGGTGAGATGTTATCAACAAATTTTGATGAAAATAAGAAAATGTTTTGGAGTGAGATTAACAAGTTAAGGAAGCCTAGAGAACAAATGGATTTGTCAGTTAAAAATAGGAGAGGAGAGTTATTAAATGGAGAAGATGGAGGGAATATTTTGAGGAATTGTTAAATGTTGATGAAGATAGGGAAGCTGTGATTTCGTGTATAGGGCAAGGAGGAATAACATCTTGTAGGAGTGAGGAAGAGCCAGTTGTTAGTGTGGGGGAAGTTTGTGAGGGAGTAGGTAAAATGAAAGTGGGTAAGGCAGCTGTGATTGATGGGATAAAGATAGAAATGTTAAAAGCAGGTGGGGACATAGTTATGGAGTGGTTGGTGCTATTATTTAACAAATGTATGGAAGAGGGTAAGGTACCTAGGGATTGGCAGAGAGCATGCATAGTTCCTTTGTATAAAGGCAAAGGGGACAAAAGAGAGTGCAAAAATTATAGGGGGATAAATTAATTTATGGGATTAAATTATGGGGAATCAAATACAAAATAGGAATTGACAGTTACTTTTTGCTGATGATACTGTGCTTATGAGAGATTCTAAAGAAAAATTGCAAAGGTTTGTGGATGAGTTTGGGAGTGTGTGTAAAGGTAGAAAGTTGAAAGTGAACATAGAAAAGAGTAAGATGATGAGGTATCAAATGATTTAGATAAAGAAAAATGGGATATTAAATTGGGGAGGAGTATGGAAGAAGTGAATGTTTTCAGATACTACTTGGGAGTTGACGTGTCGGTGGATGGATTTATGAAGGATGAGGTTAATCATAGAATTGATGAGGGAAAAAAGGTGAGTGGTGCGTTGAGGTATATATGGAGTCAAAAAACGTTATCTATGGAGGCAAAGAAGGAAATGTATGAAAGTATAGTAGTACCAACACTCTTATATGGGTGTGAAGCTTGGGTTGTGAATGCAGCAGCGAGGAGGCGGTTGGAGGCAGTGGAGATGTCCTGTCTAAGGGCAATGTGCGGTGTAAATATTATGCAGAAAATTCGGAGTGTGGAAATTAGGAGAAGGTGTGGAGTTAATAAAAGTATTAGTCAGAGGGCTGAAGAAGGGGTTGTTGAGGTGGTTTGGTAATTTAGAGAGAATGGATCAAAGTAGAATGACATGGAGAGCATTTAAATCTGTAGGAGAAGGAAGGCGGGGTAGGGGTCGTCCTCGAAAAGGTTGGAAGGAAGGGGTAAGGGAGGTTTTGTGGGCGAGGGACTTGGACTTCCAGCAGGCGTGCATGAGCGTGTTTGATAGGAGTGAATGGAGACGAATGGTATTTGGGACCTGACGATCTGTTGGAGTGTGAGCTGCGTAATATTTAGTGAAGGGATTCAGGGAAACCGGATATTTTTATGTAGCCGGACTTGAGTCCTGGAAATGGGAAGTACAATGCCTGCACTCTGAAGGAGGGGTTTCGGGATATTAGCAGTTTGGAGGGATATGTTGTGTATCTTTATACGTATATGCTTCTAAACTGTTGTGTTCTGAGCACCTCTGCAAAAACAGTGATTATGTGTGAGTGAGGTGAAAGTGTTGAATGATGATGAAAGTATTTTCTTTTTGGGGATTTTCTTTCTTTTTTGGGTCACCCTGCCTCAGTGGGAGACGGCCGACTTGTTGAAAAAAAACAAAAAAGTCTGTTTAGTATACCTGGTAAAGTGTATGGTAGAGTTATTATTGAAAGAATTAAGAGTAAGAGGGAGAATAGGATAGATGAACAAGGAGGCTTTAGGAAAGGTAGGGGGTGTGTGGACCAGGTGTTTACAGTGAAACATATAAGTAAACAGTATTTAGATAAGGCTAAAGAGGTTTTTGTGGCATTTATGGATATGGAAAAGGCGTATGACAGGGTGGATAGGGAGGCAATGTGGCAGATGTTGCAGGTATATGGTGTAGGAGGTAGGTTACTAAAAGCAGTGAAGAGTGATAGTGAGGATAGTGAGGTTCAGGTTAGAGTATGTAGGAAAGAGGGAGATTATTTTCCAGTAAAAGTAGGCCTTAGATGAGGATGTGTGATGTCACCTTGGTTTAATATATTTATAGATGGGGTTGTAAGAGAAGTAAATGCGAGGGTCTTGGCAAGAGGCGTGGAGTTAAAAGATAAAGAATTACACATAAAGTGGGAGTTGTCACAGTTGCTCTTTGCTGATGACACTGTGCTCTTGGGAGATTCTGAAGAGAAGTTGCAGAGGTTGGTGGATAAATTTGGTAGGGTATGCAAAAGAAGAAAATTAAAAGTGAATACAGGAAAGAGTAAGGTTATGAGGATAACAAAAAGATTAGGTGATGAAAGATTGGTTAAAAAAAGATTAGGTGATGAAAGATTGGTTATGAGATTGGAGGGAGAGAGTATGGAGGAGGTGAATGTATTCAGATATTTGTGAGTGGACGTGTCAGCGGATGGGTCTATGAAAGACGAGGTGAATCATAGAATTGATGAGGGGAAAAGGGTGAGCGGTGCACTTAGGAGTCTGTGGAGACAAAGGACTTTGTCCTTGGAGGCAAATAGGGGAATGTATGAGAGTATAGTTTTACCAACGCTCTTATATGGGTGTGAAGCATGGGTGATGAATGTTGCAGCGAGGAGAAGGCTGGAGGCAGTTGAGATGTCATGTCTGATGGCAATGTGTGGTGTGAATATAATGCTGAGAATTCGTAGTTTGGAAGTTAGGAGGAGGTGCGGGATTGCCAAAACTGTTGTCCAGAGGGCTGAGGAAGGGTTGTTGAGGTGGTTTGGACATGTAGAGAGAATGGAGTGAAACAGAATGACTTCAAGAGTGTATCAGTCTGTAGTGGAAGGAAGGCGGGATAGGGGTTGGCCTAGGAAAGGTTGGAGGGAGGGGGTAAAGGAGGTTTTATGTGCGAGGGGCTTGGACTTCCAGTGGGCATGCGTGAGCGTGTTTGATAGGAGTGAATGGAGGCAAATGGTTTTTAATACTTGACGTGCTGTTGGAGTGTGAGCAAAGTAACATTTATGAAGGGGTTCAGGGAAACTGGCAGGCCGGACTTGAGTCCTGGAGATGGGAAGTACAGTGCCTGCACTCTGAAGGAGGGGTGTTAATGTTGCAGTTTAAAAACTGTAGTGTAAAGCACCCTTCTGGCAAGACAGTGATGGAGTGAATGATGGTGAAAGTTTTTCTTTTTCGGGCCACCCTGCCTTGGTGGGAATCGGCCAGTGTGTTAATAATAATAAATAAAAATAATAATAATAATAATAATAATAATAATAATAATAATAATAATAATATACAACATTTAAGGCACCTCAGAGTTATTATTATTGCTTCTTATTATTATTATGGCATCCTCAAGACTAATAAGACACTCTTAGTGATTTTAATGTGCATTTGCATGCCAACACAAGGTGTTAGTTTATTTAGGTACAGGTACACATAAGTATAATTATCAGAGTATATATAAAACATGAATTAACTTTAAAACGCTTGAAATTTTGTAAAGTTTCCGGACATAATGGAGTGATGTGGTACTCATGAAGCTCACGAGAATGTAAACAAACCGGGTGGGGCACGGTGACTGTATTAGAAAGTCAGGTGGGGGGAGTCATGTAGCGAGTTTTGGTCATGATTTGAAATGTCTATATTAGCAGAATGCTGTAAGGCGAAACACCGTAAAGCGGGCTCTACTGTAACCATCCTGTCAAGTGAGTGCGAAGCAGAAACGTGTCAATTGTTTTACGTGATGGAAGGATTTTTTTTTTTGTGTCATAAATATTTGGGATAACAGGTATATCCTGCTACTTCTACTTACACTTAGGTCACACTACACATGCATGTACACACATACACACTCACCTGGGTTTTCTTCTATTTTCTTAACCCTTTCAGGGTCCGTCCCGTAGATCTACGGCTTTATGGTGAGTGTCCAAACCGTAGATCTACGCCATGAGCTCAGCTCACTCTGATAAACTGTGAGTGGTACATTTGGGCCTAGATATGAGAGAATACATCTATGTGGTATGTGTGCACCACATAAAACAGATCCTGCAGCACACTGTGTATAATGAGAGAAAAAACTGAAATCATGATTTTTCGATTAAAACAGCAACTTTGCAGTGTTTTTTCGTATGTTTTTTATAGTTGTATTTGCGATTTCTTGGTCTCATTTGATAGAATGGAAGACATATTACAGAAATAGAGATGATTTTGATTGGTTTTAGCACTGGAAATGGCTTGAAACTGAGCTCAAAGTAGCGGAAATGTTAAATTTTTGCCGATATTCAAGAGTAAACAAACGACCTCACACGTCTAATACACGTCAGCTGGGGGGTCTAATATACATTCACAAATATGGTGATGATTTTTTATACAATTATTACAGTATTGCATAGCAGTAAATCTTCTATTTTTTGGTGTGAATAAAAATTCATTATGTGAATAAAAAATCAAAATGGAATTTATTTGTAAAGCCTCAAAACATGACTAATGAACAGAGGAAATGTTAGTTTAGTGCCAGGAATGCCTACATTGTTTATTCTGGACCCTATTTTGAAATTGGAATATTTTGAACTTTGTGTTAAATTGGCCAAATTAACAATTTCCGATCACTTTATTTTGTAGTTGAAACAGTTGACTTGGCGATTTCTTGTGCTCAATCGATAGAATAGAAGTAATACTAGTGAAATAGCTAAGAATTTGGTTGATTGGAATAATGTAATTGGCCTAAAATGGGAGTCAAAGTCGGCAAAATCGCCGATTCGTAAATATCGCTGACACATCAAAATTCGCGAGAGCATAATTTCGTCAATTTTCCACCAAATTTCGTACTTTTTGTTTTATTACCTTCACAAAAAGATTCTCTACGATTTCATAAGAAAAAATAAAAATTTTTTTTTTTGAAAATTCTTGGACACTGGTACGTGACTCCAGATTTGGGCCTTGGACCCTGAAAGGGTTAATACTTGTTCTTTATTTCTTATCTTCATGGGGAAGTGGAAAAGAATTCTTCCTCCGTAAGCCATGTATGTCATAGGAGGCGACTAAAATGTTAGGAGCAAGGGGCTAGGAACCCCTTCTCCTGTATAAATTACTTTTTAGGTCATCCTGCCTCAGTGGGATGCAGCCTGTTTGTTAAAAAAACATATACAGTGGACCCCCGCATAACGATCACCTCCGAATGCGACCAATTATGTAAGTGTATTTATGTAAGTGCGTTTGTACGTGTATGTTTGGGGGTCTGAAATGGACTAATCTACTTCACAATATTCCTTATGGGAACAAATTCGGTCAGTACTGGCACGTGAACATACTTCTGGAGTGAAAAAATATCGTTAACCGGGGGTCCACTGTATATATAGTACAGATAGTAAGCCTCACAAGTTCTTGTGCACTATTATGTACAGCACATATAAGCCTCACAAGTTTTTGTGCAATAATATGTAAGTACATATAGCAAGCCTCACAATTTCTTATGCATTAATATTTACAGTACGTATAAGCCTCACAAGTTCTTGTACTCTAATATACACAGTACTCGACGATACCATCATGACGCCATATTCACTTAAATTCACAATCTAATTCTACTGATAACTTGCCACAAACCATTCACAGTTAACCATGCTGTTGTGCTGCCTAGAAGAGCTTCCACAGGATTGCCTTGTTAGTGGTGACCTATGCTCTCCTAACAATGGCATATACTACTACTGTCCTAAGCACTTTAACTGGAGTTCAGGATATTTGGCAATGATAGATTAATGTTCATGACTACCTTTACCAGCAGTCATTTCTTCTTGCCTATTTAATTTTCCATAGAAATCCTCCAAATGGGAGACTGCAGATCTAAGTCTTTCTTTTTTTTTTTTTAAGCTAAGGAGCTCTGGTCTGGGGTCTCATTGGCATCTATGATTCACTATTGCCCAATAAGCAGTCTTAAACTTGTTTGAGATGTTGCTGAAAGATTCCTTAGTAATATTGGCTTCCAGCCATAGGGTCAAGTACTGGTATCCTTACTGGTATATTCCTTGCCCAACACCTCTAGCCTGTAGGTTCCTGTTACTACTGTAGTACTCTGTATGGGATTTACATACCAGCATAATAAGCTGGTAAACAGCAACCACCCATGGAGGTAGGTTATTACTGTACTTTCCTGTCATATGAGTGTGAAACAGAAACCTCTAAAATGTTTTGCAATTTGACAGGATTGGGGGTCATTTCTCTTGAATGAACACACAAGGTGATGGGTAAATCTTTCTTACTTACTTACTTACACATTTTTGTTCGTATTTTTTGATCATATCAGCCATCTTCCACCACGGTAGGGTGGCCCAAACGAGAGAACATTCTTCATCATCCATTCAAGAGTTGTCTTGTTTTATTGAAAGAACTGTGGTGCAATTATTGTTATCTGAGAGGCAGAAACAGACTCCCAAAGAGTGCTGGTGATTGCCAGCCTAACCAGTCTAATGCTCACACTGCAAATACATTACTGTACCTCACACTTGGCATTTGCTTGACTGTATTTGACATCAGTTTTTTTGGTTAAGCTTTGTGTTCACCATATTCATGCTGTTTTTGCCAGCTTTCAATGTGTATACAAATACAGTAGCACTTGAAACCAATTCAGTGCATTCAACCTATATTTGTAAGAAAAATCATTGATACAAGGGATCAGCTCATGGAGTGGGCTGTATTTAATAAATGTTTTATGTATCTGTAGATTAAAAATGGAGTAGGCTATTAACCCTTTGACTGTCGCAACCCCCAATCCTGAGGTGTCTCCTGGTGTCGCAAAATTTTAAAAAAAAAAAAAAAATTTTCTTATGAAATGATAGAGAATCTTTTCCCAATTGTAATGACACAAAAAAAAAAACGAAATTTGATGGAAAACTGACGGAATTATGCTCTCACAAAGTTAGCGACCTCGGCGATATTTACAAATCGGCGATTTCGCCCACTTTGAGCCCTATTTTCGGCTAATTCCATTGTTCCAGTCAACCAAACTCATAGCTATTTCTTTAGAACTCCATTTTTTCTATCGATTGAGTACAAGAAACTGCCCATTTACCGATTTCAACTACCCAATAATGTGGTCAGAAATTTGGAATTTGGCCAATTTCACGAAAATTAAAAAATATGACAATTTCAAAATAAGGTCCAGAATGAACAATGCAGAAATTCCTGGCTCTAAAATAACATTTTCTTTGTTCATCAGTCATGTCTCCAGGCCCCTTTATATTACTCTTGCTTTCATTTTGAAATTTATTCAAAAAAAAAATAGAAGACTTACTATTATGCAGACTACTGCAATACTGTAATAATTTTATAAATAGCATCAACCCATTCATGACTGCATATTAGAATGGCTAGTTGGACATTTATTGGACAATGACATCATTTGTTTACTTTTGAACATTGGCAAAAAATCAAACATTTTCCCTATTTTGAGCCCTTTTCCAGGTTCTTTTTATAGTAAAATTAATCAAAATCACCTCCATTTCTATAATATAGTTTCCATTCTATCAAATGAGACCAAGAAAACGGGAATACAACCATAAATACTATATGAAAATAGACCACAAAGTCGGCATTTTAATTAAAAAAAGCGGTCGGAGTTTTTTTTTTCTCATTATGCACTGCGTGCTCCAGGATTTTTTTTATATGGTGCACACTGACCACACAGCCCCATTCTCTCACATGTGGGCCTACCAGCTTTATCCTGCTTGATTTGAAGCCGCTAGAATTTATGAGTAAATATACGTCAAACACGGTACCTCGTAAGACGTATATATACGGCCGCGACAGTCAAAGGGTTAAAGCAAATTAAATGTGTATGTCTGAATTTTGGCAGTAAAATATAGGTGAGCATCATTCTTCGCCAGATTGTATATACGTAGAAAACAGTCATAACGTTAGAAAGTTGATGATGATAGTGCAAATTTGAAATGTTAGAAATTGAATATATTTCATGTGCTGAATAATCAAATGATTTTAGTAATTTGTAAATATAACAATCAGACAGTATAAATTTGTACAAAGATTCTGAGTTGCACATTGATGTTGTAGGTATACAGGTCTCCCTCAACATTCACGTTTTCAGCTTTCACGGGCTTCACACATTCGCGAATTCCCAACCGCCAAATTCCCAGCCACCAAATTCCCAGCCGCCAAATCATATTTAAGTTTCCCGCCACCTGCGAGTCCCTACTACCCTCCCTCCGACCCCCGCAACTGGCAGCCAGCCCTCCCACCACTCAGTGTGGTGAGTGTTTTGTTTGTTCATTATTTGCTATTAAACTACAGTATAAATAATGTAAACCCATTCATGACTGCATATTGGAATGGCTATTTGGGCAGTATTAGACGGTGACATCATGTGTTTACTCTTGAAATGCAAAGAATTAAACATTTTCTGCTACAGCTAATAATAACAATAGTAATAATAATAATAATAATATAAAATATGATATAATTGAAGAAGGAAATTGTCAAAAATACGAGGGAGTGGTTGACACATCGTCAGTGGATGTTTTTTATGCTGGAGTAAACATTTTGCCCTGCTTTTTCCCAAAAAATTTTCACAAAAATTAAAATTGTTTTTTGGTGCTTGAGTTTGGGTGTGTGGATTTGTAGAGGCATTTGTTTTGAGGAAAAGGGTTTTTTAATAACATACAGTTTTTAAATTTAATAGTACTTTTTTATTTAAAACATGTTTTAAAATTTACTTTACTTTGTTAAAAATAAAACATGTTTTTAAAATAATAAAAATAATAATAATAACTGGCACCAGCCCCCCACCTCCCACTCACTCAGTAAATCAGTTCCAGCCACTTGCGAGTGGGTCATTGCTGTTTGGTTTGGAAAAAAGTATGTCTATGCCATGCATTACACCCCATAAAATCATCCCATTCAACTGTCATCAGTAACAAAAAGTAATATCAATGAGAAAAAAAGAATTAAAATTTTAAAATTTTTTTTAATCACCAAGTCATCAGAGTTCTTTCGCTTTACAGATGGGGGAGTGTTTTGTTTTTTCATTATTTTTTAAAAACCACAGTATAAATAATTAAACTCATTCATAAACTGCTAAAAAATAATAATAAAAATAATAATAAAATAAAACGGGGGTTGAAGCAGGGGGTTGGTAGGGGAAATTGCAGTAAGTATGGCTTTTTTTAAGCTGGAGGGAGTTTAACCCTCTGCCCCTTTTCCCAAACTTTTAAAAAAAAAATTTCTTTGGGTTTTTTGGTGCCTGTTGTTTGACTGTGACTGCTACAAATTTAAACCCAAGGGCCCCAAAAAAATTTTGGGGTAAAAAAACGGGAAGCACGAAAGAATTAAAAGAAAGAAATTATTAAAAATAGGGAGGCAGTGGTGGAGGCAAAACAATTTTTTTTCCCAAAGTTCTCGGGAAACGTTTTTTTTATGATTTTTAAAGAGAACATAAAAAAGGGAAAGGAACCTGAAAATAGCCCTTTTGGGCCCCATACTATTCAGGCCCTTTCCAAATCCAGCCCAAAAACAGAAAAAACACCCAAGCAATAACCCTTTGAAAAATTTCTATTTACCCTGCAAACCCATTCAAACCAAACCAAACCTCTTCGTTGGAAATTTATCCAACCTAAATGTGAGCTCCCCAAAGGTTTTAGCTTTGATAGGCCCTTTGGGGTATTTTTAAAAGGGGGGAAAGATTTGGACAAATAATGGGGGGAGGAGCATGCCGTAATACATGTTTTTATACTAGTTTTTTCATTTTATTTTTTTATTATATTTCCCTGCAATTTTTGGGGGCACCAAACATTCGCGTTTTAAACCCTTTCAGGGGGCCTTGACCCCCCTAACCCCCGCGAATTTGAGGAAGCCCTGTATATTAATGGTACTTTAATGGGCTGTACAAAATCCCAGAAACCCAAATAAAATCACACTGTGTTTTATATTGCCACGGGGGTTCCCCCGGGGTTATAGTGATTCAATTTTAGTTAGGTCTGGGGCAAAAAATTTGTAAAAAAAAATTTTGTTCTTTGTGTTTTCAGAGAGAACCCGGGGGTTTGCATTTTTGGGGTTGCCCCCTTTTGCTTCTGCTTTTTTTGCGCCCCACCAGCGAAGGGTATGTCCCAGCCCTACCTACTGTCTTGCTGTTCCCTACCCCGGGCCTCATTCCCCCCCCCTCCCACCCCAAAAGCCCGGTTTCCCAAACAGGCCCCCCCTGTTTGAAGGTATGAGTTTTTAGGTTGGTGATTACAGCTTGCAATACAAAAAGGCATACAGCCACTGATCAGCAATTACCAGAGGAATTTTGTCACTGTCCCCTGTATGCATTTGTGGTCTAGGGTCTGTATTTTATTTTGTTTAGAGTTAGAAAGTAATTTCCAAACAAAAAGGGGGACATTTTTGGTGCGTGCTAAAAGATCAAATCATGCTTGTGACATACCTGTGGCGGGTTTTAAAAATTTCTATTTTTTCAGAGCCCCCCTTATCAATAGGTTTTCCTGTCTGTGCCTGCATGCCCCATGAGAAGATTAAAAAAACTTTCAGTGGGGGAAAAAATTTTTTTTAATTTTATTAAAATTTTCAGTATAATGAAATTGCTAAATGTTCAGCAGTTTTGTTATACTTTTGTATTATAGATCAGTAGTTATACTGTTTTATTTTGTGAAGCACCCAAAATTTCCCTTTTTAATTTTGTGAATTGTTTTGCAGGGTGTCAAGTTTATTATACCCTTTTCCCCAAAGGGAACGTTTGAAGAGAAATTTTTGGGTGTACATGGCTGATGGGAAAAGGGGCTTGGGAAAAAACTTTACAGTGTATTACCCTTCTGTGGACACTGCTGAGGCAGGGACCAGACTGTAAGCCCACTATAGACAAGGCAGTAGTGGTGGCTCCCTCCAGTTTAGTAAAAGTGAGTGATTCCAGTCTTTTGCAGAGATTTTGCTCCAAAGTGGCAGTATGTTGTAACCAGTGTTACAACATACTGCCATGAGTGTTTATGAAGCAAACAAGGAACAGGCTGCAGTATGTGATGTTCGTGTCTCGTAACTGCATGGGTTATTATATTACAAATTTATTTTCCACTATCTTTATTTAATTATATATTTGGTAAATTTCCTAGGTAGTAGGTTGGGAGACAGCAGCTGCCCAGGGAGGTACTACCGTCATACCAAGTGAATGTAAAATGAAAACCTGTAATTGTTGTACATGATGGTAGGATTGCTGGTGTCTTTTTTCTGTCTCATAAGCATGCAAGAGTTCAGGTACATCTTGCTACTTCGTCTTACACTTGGATCACACTACACATGCATGTACAAATATATATATACACAAATAACCCGCACATAAAAGAGAGAAGCTTACGATGACGTTTCGGTCCGACTTGGACCATTGACAAAGTCAATGGTCCAAGTCGGACCGAAACGTCGCTGTAAGCTTCTCTCTTTTATGTGCGGGTTTTTTGTGTATCGTTCCAGTCATGGTATTGTGCCTTTTTTGTTAAATATATATATATATATACACACCCCTCTGGATTTTCTTCTATTTTCTTATTAGTTCTTGCTCTTGTTTATTACCTCTTATCTCCATCAATCAATCAAGTTTATTCTCTATAAGCTGAAGGGGGTAGGGGAGTTTCGGTGGGAGGAAATAAATGGGATTAAATCTGAAGTATCTGAGAGAGTTAGAGGAAAGGAAGGGGTAGCAGTAATGTTGAAGGATCAGTTATGGAAGGAGAAAAGAGAATATGAATGTGTAAATTCAAGAATTATGTGGATTAAAGTAAAGGTTGGATGCGAAAAGTGGGTCATAATAAGCGTGTATGCACCTGGAGAAGAGAGGAATGTAGAGGAGAGAGAGAGATTTTGGGAGATGTTAAGTGAATGTATAGGAGCTTTGAACCAAGTGAGAGAGTAATTGTGGTAGGGGACCTGAATGCTAAAGTAGGAAAAAACTTTTAGAGAGGGTGTGGTAGGTAAGTTTGGAGTGCCAGGTGTAAATGATAATGGGAGCCCTTTGATTGAACTTTGTATAGAAAGGGGTTTAGTTATAGGTAATACATATTTTAAGAAAAAGAGGATAAATAAGTATACAAGATATGATGTAGGGCGAAATGACAGTAGTTTGTTGGATTATGTATTGGTAGATAAAAGACTGTTGAGTAGACTTCAGGATGTACATGTTTATAGAGGGGCCACAGATATATCAGATCACTTTCTAGTTGTAGCTACACTGAGAGTAAAAGGTATATGGGATACAAGGAGAATAGAAGCATCAGGGAAGAGAGAGGTGAAGGTTTATAAATTAAAAGAGGAGGCAGTTAGGGTAATATATAAACAGCTATTGGAGGATAGATGGGCTAATGAGAGCATAGGCAATGGGGTTGAAGAGGTATGGGGTAGGTTTAAAAATGTAGTGTTAGAGTGTTCAGCAGAAGTTTGTGGTTACAGGAAAGTGGGTGCGGGAGGGAAGAGGAGCGATTGGTGGAATGATGATGTAAAGAGAGTAGTAAGGGAGAAAAAGTTAGCATATGAGAAGTTTTTACAAAGTAGAAGTGATGCAAGGAGGAAAGAGTATGTGGAGAAAAAGAGAGAGGTTAAGAGGGTGAAACAATGTAAAAAGAGAGCAAATAAGAGAGTGGGTGAGATGTTATCAACAAATTTTGTTGAAAATAAGAAAAAAGTTTTGGAGTGAGATGAACAAGTTAAGGAAGCCTAGAGAACAAATGGATTTTGTCAGTTAAAAATAGGAGAGGAGAGTTATTAAATGGAGAGTTAGAGGTATTGGGAAGATGGAGGGAATATTTTGAGGAATTGTTAAATGTTGATGAAGATAGGGAAGCTGTGATTTCGTGTATAGGGCAAGGAGGAATAACATCTTGTAGGAGTGAGGAAGAGCCAGTTGTGAATGTGGGGGAAGTTCGTGAGGCAGTAGGTAAAATGAAAGGGGGTAAGGCAGCCGGGGATTGATGGGATAAAGATAGAAATGTTAAAAGCAGGTGGGATATAGTTTTGGAGTGGTTGGTGCAATTATTTAATAAATGTATGGAGAGGGTAAGGTACCTAGGGATTGGCAGAGAGCATGCATAGTTCCTTTGTATAAAGGCAAAGGGGACAAAAGAGAGTGCAAAAATTATAGGGGGGTTGTAAGAGAAGTAAATGCGAGGGTCTTGGCAAGAGGCGTGGAGTTAAAGATAAAGAATCACACTCAAATGGGAGTTCTCACAGCTGCTCTTTGCTGATGACACTGTGCTCTTGGGAGATTCTGAAGAGAAGTTGCAGAGATTGGTGGATGAATTTGGTAGGGTGTGAAAAAAGAAGAAAATTAAAGGGTGAATACAGGAAAGAGTAAGGTTATGAGGATAACAAAAAGATTAGGTGATGAAGATTGGATATCAGATTGGAGGGAGAGAGTATGGAGGAGGTGAACATATTCAGATATTTGGGAGTGGACGTGTCAGCGATGGGTCTATGAAAGATGAGGTGAATCATAGAATTGATGAGGGAAAAAGAGTGAGTGGTGCACTTAGGAGTCTGTGGAGACAAAGAACTTTGTCCTTGGAGGCAAAGAGGGAATGTATGAGAATATAGTTTTACCAACGCTCTTATATGGGTGTGAAGCGTGGGTGATGAAAGTTTCAGCGAGGAGAAGGCTGGAAGCAGTGGAGATGTCATGTCTGAGGGCAATGTGTGGTGTGAATATAATGCAGAGAATTTTGTAGTTTGGAAGTTAGGAGGAGGTGCGGGATTACCAAAACTGTTGTCCAGAGGGCTGAGGAAGGGTTGTTGAGGTGGTTCGGACATGTAGAGAGAATGGAGCGAAACAGAATGACTTCAAGAGTGTATCAGTCTGTAGTGGAAGGAAGGCGGGGTAGGGGTCGGTCCTAGGAAAGGTTGGAGGGAGGGGGTAAAGGAGGTTTTGTGTGCGAGGGGCTTGGACTTCCAGCAGGCATGCGTGAGCGTGTTTGATAGGAGTGATGGGACAAATGGTTTTTAATACTTGACGTGCTGTTGGAGTGTGAGCAAAGTAACATTTATGAAGGGGTTCAGGGAAACCGGCAGGCCGGACTTGAGTCCTGGAGATGGGAAGTACAGTGCCTGCATTCTGAAGGAGGGGTGTTAATGTTGCAGTTTAAAAACTGTAGTGTAAAGCACCCTTCTAAGGCAAGACAGTGATGGATGAATGAGGGGAA
Source organism: Cherax quadricarinatus (assembly GCF_026875155.1). Lineage (NCBI taxonomy): Eukaryota > Metazoa > Arthropoda > Malacostraca > Decapoda > Parastacidae > Cherax > Cherax quadricarinatus. The sequence goes on along the minus strand of NC_069442.1, from coordinate 38,422,256 downwards.
ATTTTTTTCTTTTTCGGGCCACCCGCCTTGGTGGGTTTGGGCCAGTGTGATGAAAAAAAAAAAAAGGGTTTAAAATGCGGGTTTAAGTTTTGGTTATTGTGTTTTTTGCTTTAAAAAAAAAAACAAAATTACAGAAGGGCCACTGGGACCCCTAGCGGCAGGCATTTTGGCAACTTAGATTAATTCTTAACTCTAAATTTTTACAAATTGGAAAAGTTGGTTTAGGGCTAGTACTAATACTTGTTTTGTGAGTTTGCAATAAATGCTTTTGTTTTGGCACAATACATAGTTTCTTTTTCAGTATCACAGGCATATTAGTATTGGTTCGTTTTTTTAAGATTAAGATTTTATTTCTGTGTTTTGTATCAAATGGTGAGCAGTGAAAGGTGTGAGCCCCGGGTGGTTTTCATTATTAGTTATGGGTGATCAGGGAAATAATTGTTTTCTAAGGGTATTTTAAAGGGGAAAATTGTCTGCAGTTCTAGAGTTTTCAGGTAGGGTGTTCCCAGATTTAGGGTTTTGACAAACTTTAAAATTTTTTAAATATTTATTGGACAGGGGGAATGTCATAGAGATTTTTGTGTTGGTGTTTGCCGGGGGCCCCTGTCACAACTTAAAGAAAGCATTTGGGTCAAATTAATTTTGGAAATTTTAAAGGCCCTGAAATGTAGATTTGTAGACGCCTGTACGCGCACAGACAGCCCATGCTGTCTCCCGCTTAGTTCATTTTTCGCGGCCACTCAATGTTGCCCCTGTACCACCCTGGGTGGGCACGCCACCTGCCGGCCCTTGCCCCTTCACTCAACGCGGCCTAGCAGCAAGTCACAAGACAGTAGCTCTCTTGGGGGATGGCCCTTTCCCGGGCCAGGGGCACAACAAAAGCCGTGTACCCACCACGACTGAACAATAAACTAAGAGCCCCCGAAAAAAACACATCATTTACACCCCCTACCATAACCAAACAAAAAATCCCTTAAACATTGGTAGCAGAGGTGGTCACAGCAGTTGTTTTTCCAGGAGAAGGAAGGAGAGGTAGAAGCATTTTCCCACACCCTAAAAAGAAGCATCCGTCTCTCAACGAGTTATCCTGATGTCGTTCTCACTTTTTAGCATCCGACACGGGTAAAAGCGGATCCGCCAAATTTGCCAAATTCTCCGAAATTGCAATGACACCACGCTAAGCGTCCCACCGTTTCTCAAGTCTGTTCAGCATCATTTGTATTTCTGTTTGTTGTTAGCTCCACAGCTGTTTCAGCAAGCCAGAGGGGGTTTTTCGTGGGATTTCGCGTCCGGTGTTTCCCCTGTGTTTGGGGGTGGGGAGAGGAATGGCCAAATCTCCCTCACCATACATTCCCCCACCTCCTCCCCACCACACTACCAACCCCACTCACCACTGCCCACTCCCTCTGCGTTTTTCTGCTTTTTCCATGTGAATTCATTGCCAAGCTGTGTATCCGGGGGGCCCGGCCACCGAACTAGGGGGGTCAGCAGGCCACGTAGATCACGCACCAGGGGACACGACGCCACTTTGGGGGGGGGCATGTCCGTAATCTACCCCCACGTGGTTCCCAGATGCCCAGGCCCGTGCTGGGGTCTGCTGCCCCTCACATCGACGCACCCATGATGCTCCCCACTTCATGACGTCACATGTCTGCCTGACATCCCTCAAATTCTGTGACGTCACCTCGCGAAATCACGCCTGACATCACATGATGTCAACATCGAGGTTCAAAATTATTAAAAAAATTTCGAGAAATAAGAGAAATATAGTGTGTTTTTAATTCCTTCAGTCATGTTCTCAATTTTAGTAATTTAGTGTCGTTTTATGCACAAAAAGAAACATTTGCTAGTTTAAGCCATGTTGAAACCGCAGTACCGCGGGTGTGTTTAAAGTTTCCGTGTGACCGTGAGGTCGAGCCAGACCTGAGAGCACCACTGTCAAGCACCCGTGGACCAGTGCGTAGACCCCGGATGTCAAGACAGCCCCGAGTGACCAACCCCTTTTACAGAAAGCTTTTATGTCGTCGCTCGTGATTTCTGAGAATCGTACCGCACGATTTCCCTTAGAATTTGTTTTTTATTCACCTCCAGACCCTTTAGAGTGCGTTTTTAATGTAGAGAAACAATCTGGGGACGTTAGACTCCTCTGCTATAACTCCAACTGTCGGAGAATGAATCGCAAGCCGCAGTCAGCCCCGCGGCAAGCCGTGTTTTAGCCCTTGTGTCACAAGCTTCTGAGCACCCGCACAAAGTGTTTTCCTTTGATGCAGCCTCTCAATGCAGTTGTTAAAGATTTACACCCCAGATGTTTCGCCCAGTTCTTGCCCGACTCCTCCCCGCTCGCCGGGAGTGACAGCCCAGAACATTCCAGTCGAGAAAAGTCCTCCGATCGCTTTCCAAACCTGCCCAGTTGCCGAGTTTTTTCGACGCCTCACTCGAGGGGGACCACAAGTCATGCCCCAGGGGTTTTGAAAACCTGCAGCGCTCCTACGATGACTGCTTCACCGTTCCAAGGGGACCGTACCCTTTACCCAGCCAGCCGCAGGTGTCTCCTTTTGCAGTATCTGTCCAACCCCGGAAGGGTGCAGTGATGCACTTCGACGCTCATGCCTATGACCACAAAATTTTGCACAAAACCCCACATTTTTTTTTTTTCCCTCCCTGTGGAAGTTTTTCCAGCCATATTTTATGTGTTTTTTATTTTTGTTCTGGCCCCTGTTCTACAGGAGAGGAGAGTTTCTTTTTCCACCAGTTTTGGTCGCTCGGGGCATGCACGGAGGGGCCGAGCGATGAGACAGCCTGTACTGTTTTTCACAGACGCCCTGCTGTCTGCCGCTTAGTTTTTAATTTCGCGCCACTCAATTTTGCCCCTGACCAGGGCCTCTCGGTGGCACGCCGCCCGCCGGCCCTTTCCCACCCAACCAACAGCGGCCTAGCAGCAAGAACAATACTAGTACTCTCTCTCAGGGATGGGCCCTTCCGGGCCTGGGGACAACACAACCCGGGGACCCCCCACACAAAAAAAAACAAAAAAGCCTCCAAGATGTATCATTTTCTCCCCGCTACCAGAACGCCAAATAATCCTTCTTTTTAATTTTGCAGTGAAGGTGGATGTTCTGAACGGGGGGTAAGTTAAGATCTATGAAGATGGGGAAGTGTTTGCCCGGGATGGGATTTAGTGATTAGCTTACTGCGGCCTTTTGTTGCTTATTATTGTTTTTTGGTGTGTTGCGCAGTTTTTCCCCAAGCACAATAGCTAGGTGAGGTTGGAAAAAATGAGTGATGGTAAAGTGTGAGTAGGGCAGTTTGCAGCAGTAGTAAAAGTATTTGGAAGGGGTCCCAACCATTTTGGGGTACTTTTTTGTTATGTTTTGGATATGGGTGTGAAATTCAGGTTGTTGTCGAGGGATAGGCCAAGGAATTTTCCCTCTTATGTTGGCAATTAGTGTTGTTCTCTAAAGTTAAGTTGGCAACACCCCTCTGCTACCCAAAAATAAAATTTCTAGTAGGGTTTTTTTGGGGAAGTGCAACAAAAATTTTCCTCCCTAAGCCATGCAGTCTAATAGGGGCAAAATGCCGGAGCAAAGGGCCAACCCCCTTCTTATTTTTTCAAATAACAAAAGAAAAAAAAAGTTTTTTTTTTTTTTTAGGGCCCCCCTGCCCTTTTGGGGCGAGACGGGGTGTGTTAAAAAAAAATTTGGTAAATTTAAAATTTAACAAATTTTTTCTGTATAAAATTTTTTGATTTTTTATTCCCCTTTAACCCTTAAACTTTTCCCAAGTATATATACGTTCTCTCCGTACGCCCTGAATTTTTTTTTAGAAAAAAAAAAAACTTTTTTTTTTTAAAGGAAAAAAAAAAGCAAAAAGGTCCCCGGGATCCCCAATTTTTTTTCTAGGCACATGAGTGTCACACCCATTCCTCATGCAGGTGACTCAGGCTTTTCGTGCCCGTGTTGAATAATCACAAAGGAAGCGTATATATACGTTTGGGGCACTACACGAGAGAACGTATATACACCTACCATCCGACTTACGACCGAGTTCGGTTCCGAGAAACCGGTCGTAATCGAACTTACTACTGAATATCAACAAAACATTTTTTGTAATGACTTTATTTTATTGTTTTATTTTGGTGTTTCATGTTTTACTTTACTTTTTATGTTGTTAGTACTGTATTTTATACTGTAAGATTTAGGATAAACACTGTGTACAACACAAATAGTTGTTTATTTCCCAGAAATTTGGCATAAAAAACACGGTCGTAAGTCGAGTGGTCGTAAGTCGAGCAGGTCGTAAGTCGGATGGTAGGTGTATACGCTTGGACCATTTAAGGGTTAATATTGTATTTTTTTTTTCAACACGTTGGCCGTCTCCCACCAAGGCAGGGTGACCCAAAAAGAAAGAAAAAACTTTTATAATCATTCAACACTTTCACCATCACTCATACATAATCACTGTCTTTGCAGAGGCACTCAGATACGACAGTTTGGGCATCCCTCCAGACTGCCAATATCCTAATCACCTCCATGAAAGTACAGGCATTGTACTTCCTATTTCCAGGTCTCAAGTCCGGCTAACCAGTTTCCCTGAATCCCTTCACAAAATATTACCCTGCTCACACTCCAACAGCTAGTCAGGTCCCAAAAACCATTTGTCTCCATTCATTCCTATCTAACACGCTCGTGCATGCTTGCTGGAAGTCCAAGCCCCTCGCCCACAAAACAACCTTTGCCTCCTCCCTCCATCCTTTTCGGGGATGACCCCTACCCCACCTTCCTTCCCCAACAGATTTATATGCTCTTCAAGTCATTCTACTTTGTTCTATTCTCTCTAAATAACCAAACCACCTCAACAGCCCCTCTTCAGCCCTCTGACTAATATTTTTAGTAACTCCACACCTCCTCCTAATTTCCACACTATGACTTCTCTGCATAATATTTACACCACACATTGCCCTTAGACATGTCATCCCTATTGCCTCCAGTCACCTCCTCGCTGCAGCATTTACAACCCATGTTTCACACCCATAAAAGAGTGTTGGTACCACTGTACTCTTGTACATTCCCTTCTTTGCCTCCATGGATAATGTTCTTTGTCTCCACAGATACCTCAATGCACCACTCACCTTTTTCCTTCATCAGTTCTATGGTTTACCTTATCCTTCATAAACCCATCTGCTGACAAGTCATCTCCCAAATATCTGAAAACATTCAGGTCACTACGGTAGAGGACACTGAAAAATTACACGAAGATATAAGCAGGGTTTTCCAGTGGGCAGTGGAGAACAACATGATGTTCAGTGGTGATAAGTTCCAGCTATTTAGATATGGAAAGAATGAAGAACTCAGAAGGAACACTATAGACAAAACTCAAGAGGTTCACCAAATAGAACAAAAGGAACACATAAAAGATCTGAGAATCACGTCAACTGACCTTTCTTTTAAAGACCATAATAAGACAAAGATCACAACAGCCAGGAAGATGACAGGGTGGCTTTTGAGAGCTTTCAAAACAAGAGAAATAATGCTGATGGTGACACTCTTCAAATCGCTGGTGCTCCCTCATTTAGAATATTTCTCAGTGCTGATGGCCCCATTCAAAGCAGGAGAAATATCAGAGCTGGAATAAATACAGAGATTGTTTACGGTTCACATTGAGCCAGTAAAGCACCTAAATTACTGGGAACGCATTCAAGTCTTGAACTTGTACTCATTGGAGGAGAGGAGAGAGAGATACATGATAATACATCCTCTCCTCACTTAACGATGGAGTTCCATTCCTAAGACCACATTGTTAAACGAATTCGTTGCTAAGTGAGGAGCATACTATAATGGTAGTGAGTTTGTGTCAGCCATCTTTGATATTGTTTTAATGTCACCGTTGCACCATTTATAACATTTTTGGTATATTTTTAAATGTTTATACAGTAGTGTACTGTATATTGAAATAAACAGAATGGAGGAAATCCACTTTAATGTGTATTATTTGGGTATGAATACTTGTCAGAGAGCCTGTCACAAGTCTGAGGCGTCAGTAAACAAGCACGTTGCTAAGTGAGGAGAGGCTGTATATACCTGGAAAGTACTCGAGGGCGGCCAGGTCCCATATCTGCACACTGCCATAACAACATACTGGAGTGAGAGACATGGGAGGAAGTGTAAAATAAACCCAGTGAGGAACAGGGGTGCTGTGTGGACAATAAAAGAACACTATCAATACCTGGGGTCCTAAACTATTCAACACCTTACCAGAAGATATCAGAAACACGGCTGGAACAAGTGTAGAAACCTTCAAGAGGAAGCTGGACAAGTATCTTCACCAGGTGCCAGATTAACCAGTCTGTGATGGATATGTGGGGCAGCGGGCCTTCAGCAGCAACAACCTGGTTGACCAGGCAAGCATCAGACAAGCCTGGCTTATAGCCGGGCTCTGAGAGTAGTGAAGCTTCAGAACTCTGTATTCACTTTCAACTTTCGAACCTTTACACACAGCTCTTTATGGATGCAACTTGTGATGTTTTCACTTAATGAAAATATCATTTCTTTGGATATAAAATTAATACATTTTCAGAGTGCCTGCTTGTAATGTTTACTTGTGTACATTGTGTTAAATACCCAGATACTATTGTAACCTACTTTTTTCAGAACTGGTACAATGAGTAATTAAACAAATGGTTTTTAAAAGGGCCAACTCAGTTTTTAGCCTTTGGACTGGGCACTAAGAACCCTAATTGATTCAACCTCAAAGGATTTTTTGGCAACTTTTGGCTGGACGTCCCTGTCAATCCTGTATTAATTTTTCCTAGAAACTTTCCGGATGCATTTGCTCATGCACTGCACAGCAAGGTGAAGTTGGTCTACGTGCTTTGTGATGACGGTATGATTGTAAACAAATTTTTAGTTTACATTTGACAGTAATTTATCTGAAAGTGTGATTTTCTTATTCCATTATTTTGTTGTGACTTAGTAAATGCAGTTGGATGTAAAATTATCCAGTGATCATTCATTTGAAAACAATGACCTAATGTAAGAACGGCCCCCCCATCTGCCTTCGTGTATGTACCATTAACCAAAAAATTTTCCATCGTTTAAAAAATAAAATATAAAGATATACGATGTTTTTAACGAAAGGCAGTAAACAATGATCCCGCTGTTTTAGTATAAGATTATAAAATTATATTAGTATCTTTTTGGTCGTGATTTCAAAAGTAGATAGTTTAGAAAGACACATTGTTTGAGGCACGTAAGTTCCTCCGTCTGGTATTTTCTTCAGCTAATTTTTTTGCTCTGAATTAGAATAAGTACGTAAGATTCTGGTGAAACATGGTTAGGGGAGATAAATAAAAAGATATAATAAAATTAGTAAAATTAGTATGGCTTTACTTGCTGCTGCAACTACAACAGTATTATGATACAGCTGTTTAACTTGAGTAGGAGCAGCACACTCCGGCTTTGTGCTTTACAGCCTCATAAAATGTTCTTAGTGACTATATACATGACATCTGGTATACAAGGTTTATTTAAAAAGTTATTTCGTTTTTTTTTTTTTAAATTTTTTTTTTTTTTTTTTACACATTTGCCATCTCCTGCCAAGGGATATGGTCCAAAGGAAGGAAAACATTTTCTTCTTCTTCTTTCAAAAAACCGGCTGTTTTTGGTTTTTTACAATTCAGTTTTTCCTAAAAATTGGCAACATCCTCACCTTTACCTCATCTTAATAATGTCAAAATGATATAAAATTGGTTCTGATTGAGTTAAGTCAGTTGCCTGGTCCTGGGATGTAACAGCTGCTTTAATCCAGGGATATCCGGTAATTTTCTTTTGCTAGTTAACTGTAACCCCTTAACTGTCCAAAGTAGATCTATGGTTCTCTAGCCCGCCACTCCAAATATTATTTTTTTTTAATATAAGGGAAAGGCAATTTTCTGTGTGTAATTAAGACCAAAACAAAAAACTTTAGGGTGAGTACATTACTGAAAGAATTTAAGAGATAAGATGGGAATTGGATAGCAGATGAACAAGGAGGCTTTAGGAAGGTTGTGGGGTGCTGTGGACAGGTTGTTTACAGTGAAACATATAAGTATTTAGATAAGGCTAAGAGGTTCTTTTGTTGGGAATTTATGGATTTGGAAAAAGGATATGCACAGGGTGGATAGGGGGCAAGTGCAGATGTTGCCCCCAAGTGTATGGTGAGGAGGTTAGGTTTACTGAAAGCAGAGTGAAGAGTTTTCGAGGATGGTGAAGGCTAAGTTAGAGTATGTAGGAAAAGAGTACGGAAATTTTTTTCCCAGTTTAAAAGTAGGCCTTAGACAAGGATGTGTGGTGTTTCACGTGGTTGTTTAATATATTTATAGATGGGGTTGTAAGTTTAAGAGAAGTTAAAAATGCCGGGGGGGGGGGGGGAGGGGTTTCTTGGCAGAGGCGTGGATGGTGTTAAAAGTTAAAGAAGTATCACACACAAAGTGGGAGTTTCCACAGCTGCTCTTTGCTGATGACACTGTGCTCTTGGGGAGATTCTGAAGAGGTAGTGACAGGATGATTGGTGGATGAAATGGATTTGGTAGGAGTGTTGCAAAAAGAAGAAAAATAAAGGTGAATACAGGAATGAGGGAAGGTTATGAGGGATAACAAAAGATTAGGTGATGAAAAGATTGAAATATCAGATTGGAGGGGAGAGAGTTGGAGGGAGGTGAACGTATTCAGATATTGGGAGTGGACGAGTCAGGCGGATGGGTCTATGAAAGATGAGGTGGAATCTTAGAATTGATGAGGGAAAAAGACGTGGAGTGGTGACTTAGGAGTCTGTGGAGACAAAGAACTTTGTCCTTGGAGGCAAAGAGGGGATGTATGAGAGTATAGTTTTACCAACGCTCTTATATGGATGTGAAGAGTGGGTGATTGAATGTTGCAGCGAGGGAGAAGGATTGAGGCAGTGGTGATGTCATGTCTGAGGGCAATGTGTGGTTGTGAATTTATGCATAGAATTTGTAGTTGGAAGTTAGGGAGGAGGTGCGGGGGGGATTACCAAAACTGTTGTCCACAAGGCTGAGGGAAGGAGTTGAGGTGGTTCGGGAATGTAGTGAGAATGGAGCGAAAACCAGAATGACTTCCGGAGTGTATCAGTCTGTATGGAAGGGAAATCGGGGTAGGGGTCGGGCCTAGAAAAGGTTGCGAGGGAGGGGGTAAAGGTGGTTTTGTGTGCGGGGGCTTGGACTTTCAGCAGGCATGCGTGAGCGTGTTTTGATAGGATGTGAATGGAGACAAATGGTTTTTTTATTTACATGAAGTGTGCTGTTGGAGTGTGAAGCAAAGTAACATTTATGAAGGGATTCAGGGAAAACGGCACAGGAGGATTGAGTCCTGGAGTTGGGATAGTACAGTGCCTGCACTCTGAAGGAGGGGTGTTAATGTTGCAGTTTAAAAACTGTGTGTAAAGCACCCTTCTCAAGACAGTGATGAGTGAATGGATGGGAAAGTTTTTTCTTTTTTCGGGCCACCCTTGCCTTTGGTGGGGAATCGGCCAGTGTGATAATAAAAATAAATAAATATAACTTACTGAAATAGAAGGCTGCATAGTTGGCCACTGGGGGTGCTCATATTGATGGCAACGTGTGTAGTTATACTGCTTGGCAGAAATGAGGGGTGTTATGTTGCAGTTTAAAAACTGTAGTGTAAACACCCTTCTGGCAAGACCAGTGATGGAGTGAATGGATGGGTTGAGAAAAGTTTTCTTTTTCTGGCCACCCTGCCTTGGTGGAATCGGCCAAGTGTGATAATAATAAAAAAAAATAATTTTTATGTTCTGATGGATTTATGAGGATGAGGTTAAAATCATAGAACTTGATGAGGAAAAAAATGGTGTGAGTGGTGCATTGAGGTATATGTGGAGACAAAGAACGTTATTCTATGGAGGCAAACAAAGAAGGGATTGTATGATAGTATAGTAATACCAACATCTTATAATGGGGTGATGCCTTGGGGTGGTAATGCTGCAGCAATGAGACGGTTGGAGGCAGTGAAAGATTGTCCTGTCTCAGGGCCATGTGTGGTGTGAATATTTTGCCACAAAAAATTCAGGAGTGTGGAAATTAGGAGAAGGTGTAGGAGTTAATAAAAGTCTTAATCAGAGGGCAGAAGAGGGGTTGTTGAGGTGGTTTGGTCATTTAGAGAGACATGGATCAAAGTAGGAATGGACTTGGAGAGTATTAAATCTATAGGGGAAGGAAGGCGAGGGTAGGGGTCGTCCTCGAAAAGTTGGAGGGAGGGAGGGGGTTAAAGGAGGTTTTGTGGGCGGAGGGTCTTGGACTTCCAGAACCGTGCATGAGCATGTTAGATAGGAGTGAATGGGAAGCGAATGTATTTAGGACCTGAGAGCTGTTGGGAAGTGTGCTTGTGAGCAGGGTAATATTTAGTGAAGGGATTCAGGGAAACCGGGGTTATTTTTATTAGCCGGACTTGGAGTCCTCTAAATAGGAACTACAGTGACCTTTGCACTTTGGGATATGGGCAGTTGGAAGGGATATGTCTTGTATCTATTAAAACGTATATGTGTACTTCTAAACTGTTGTATTCTGAGGCACCTCTACAAATACATTGTTATGTGTGGTGAGGTGAAAGTGTTGAATGATGTGAAAGTATTTTCTTTTTGGGGATTTTCTTTCTTTTTGGTTCTCCCTGCCTCGGTGGAGATGGCCCGACTTGTTAAAAAAAAAAAATAAAAAATAAAATTTGTTCTAGGTAGTAGTTTGTAGACAGCAACCGCCCAGGGAGGTTACTACCGTCCTACCAAAGTGAGTGTAAAACAAAAGGCCTGTTATTGTTTATATAGGATGGTAGGATTGCTGGTTGTCTCCTTTTTTTTCTGTCTCATGAACTTGCAAGATTTCAGGTACGTCTTGCTACTTCTACTTACACTTAGGTCACACTACACACATGTACAAGCATATATATACACACCCCTCTGAGTTTTGTGCTATTTTCTTTCTAGTTCTTGTTCTTGTTTATTTCCTCTTATCTCCATGGGGAAGTGGAACAGAATTCTTCCTCTGTAAGCCATGCGTGTCATAAGAGGCGACTAAAATGCCGGGAGCAAGGGGCTAGTAACCCCTTCTCCTGTATATATTACTAAATTTAAAAGGAGAAACTTCAGTTTTTTCTTTTGGGCCACCCCACCTCAGTGGGATACGGCTGGTACGTTGAAAGAAGAAAGAATTTGTATGTGTATGTTTGGGGGTCTGAAATGGACTAATCTAATTCACAATATTCCTCATGGGAACGGTATTGTGCCTTTTTGTTATTTAATCCTACGATCTTTCTTCATTCAACAAACCGGCCGTATCCCACTGAGGCAGGGTGGCCCAAAAAGAAAAACAAAAGTTTCTCTTTTCAAATTTAGTAATTTATACAGGAGAAGGGGTTACTAGCCCCTTGCTCCCAGCATTTTAGTCGCCTCTTACAACACGCATGGCTAACAGAGGAAGAATTCTGTTCCACTTCCCCATGGAGATAAGAGGAAATAAACAAGAACAAGAATTAGAAAGAAAATAGAAGAAAACCCAGAGGGGTGTGTATATATATGCTTGTACATGTATGTGTAGTGTGACCTAAGTGTAAGTAGAAGTAGCAAGACTTACCTATAATCTTGCATATTTATGAGACAGACAAAAGACACCAGCAATCCTACCATCATGTAAAACAATTACAGGCTTTCGTTTTACACTTACTTGGCAGGACGGTAGTACCTCCCTGGGCGGTTGCTGTCTACCAACCTACTACCTACAACACATACAAATGCACTTGCTTAAATACACTTAAATAATTGGTCACATTGGGAGCTGATCATAAACCGGGGGTCCACTGTATTTGCGATAATACCTAAATCGTAAATATATTAACCATACCCCTCGCCGGGATTGAACCCGCGGTCATAGAGTCTCAAAACTCCAGCCCGTCGGGTTAGCCAATTCCGTTTACCGTAAACCTATGCACAGTGGCATGTACATTCACTACTTTTCCTATCATGCTTCCCCTGTCAAGAAAAGTGTTCTTATCTCCCTCTTTCTCCGTGCCCTCCGCATCTGTGATCCTCAGTTCCTTCCAGCAGAAATTTCCACTCTTCATAATTCGTTCTCCCGTCTTGGCTACCCTTCCCATTTGATAGACTCTGCCCTCTCACGTGCTAAACGCAATTTCTTCTCTCCCAAACTCTCTACTCATGGGAACTCTTCTATCCTCTGCCTTCCCTACATTTCCGGTCTTTCTAATCTCAACAATTCTCTCCGTCCCTTAACATCAAGCTTACCTTCCGCCAGACTAACACTCTTCGCACTAATCTCGTTCATACCTCTCCTCCCTCTACAGATGTTCCTGGTGTCTACTCTATTTCTTGCTCCCCCTGTCCTCTTCAATATTTTGGGGAGAAACTGGTCGATCTCTTTCTGACAGACTTAGGGAGCACAAAAATAGTGTTAGCTTGCCGACACTAACAATGCTCTTTTCTGTCACGTCAGAGATCATAGCCATCCTATTGACTGGTCTTCTGCTAAAACTGTCTTCCCTACTTCCAACTCGAACAGTCGCCGTTTAGTTGAATCCTCTCTAATACACAACTTTCCTTGTATGAACCTTAGCCCTGGCTTCGTCTCTGTAGATGCCTTCCTCTCCCACTACATTGTAAAATGCTCCAAACTTCAGAACACCCGTGACTTAACCTGCTGCTGCTGCTGCTGCCGCTGCCGCTGTCGCTGCCGCTGCTGCTGCTGCTGCCGCCGCCGCTGCCGCCGCCGCTGCCGCCACCTCCTCCACCTCTTCCTGCCTATATATAGCCTTCCTGCTCCACCTCTGTTAGTGTGACTTTGTCAATGGTCCAAGTCGGACCGAAACGTCGTCGTAAGCTTCTCTCTTTTGTGTGCGGGTTATTTGTGTATCGTAGGATTGCTGGTGTCCTTTTTCCTGTCTCATAAACATCAAGATTTCGGATACGTCTTGCTACTTTTTGTTGCGACCCCTGAATGGGTCAAAATGTATATAATGTATATTACCTTTTCATATAATTTTATATTGCTTATACAGTGGACCCCCGGTTTACGATATTATTTCATTCCAGAAGTATGTTCCGGTGCCAGTACTGACCGAATTTGTTCCCATGAGGAATATTGTGAATTAGATTAGTCCATTTCAGACCCCCAAACATACACATACAAATGCACTTGCTTAAATACACTTACATAATTGGTCACATGGGGAGCTGATCATAAACCGGGGGTCCACTGTATTTGTGATAATACCTAATTCGTAAATATATTAACCATACCCCTCGCTGGGATTGAACCCGCGGTCATAGAGTCTCAAAACTCCAGCCCGTCGCGTTAGCCACTAGACCAGCTAGCCACAATAAGATTCATCCAACGAGGTATATTTCTACACCATAGGAAGGTTTGCACAGGCACCACTGTGACCACAAATGCAAGTTTTTACAGACGAATCTCCAGCTAGCGTGGCCGTGACGAACTCTAGCTCAAGTCCCTTCACTGTCGTCAACATGACTCACGAAATCGTAATGACACGATTACAAATAAATGTTATTACTGTTCTTACTGCTGAACAGCGGTTTAGTGCCGATGAAGGTAGCGTAGGTAGCAATGATACGGCCGTGGACTAGTTTGGCTTTAATTTTGTAGGAGTGAGTACACAACGGGCAGTGTGAGGGAGTGACCGGAAGCCAGTCCGTGGAGGGGGAGCACTTGTGTCTCTCAAGTCGGTCGGCCTAGGAGTGAGGGAGAGGCATGGGCCGGCAGGGTGGCGTGCCTACCTAGAGGCCTGGCTACAGAGGGCAGCACCTGAGTGGCGCAAAATATGAACTAAGCTGGCAGACAGCATGGGCTGTCTGTGCAGACAGTACAGGCTGTCTACATACGCTCGGCCACCTACCGCGCGTCGTCCCGACGCGACAATACTGGTGGGCCCGTAGGTATAAAGGAATTACGTACACTAGCTACCCCAGAGAGGGACTGGCTTTCGCTCACTAGTAAATCAAAAATGGACATAAAAATGCAACAGGCAAAAAAAAAAACTCCCCCCACCCGGGGAAGAGAAAACTGGTTTGCCCGCCTTTTTCATCGAGGAGAGAGCCCGGGAGACGTCAGCCGGGAACTAAAATCTAATACAGGTTGTCCCGCAGGGAAGTCGTTCCCATCGCTAGAACTTTGTTGCACCCTCACAGCAAACAATGATGACATACATTTCCAAGGTGACATTGACTCAGGGGGCAGCCGCCCTACCCGTAATACGGTTTTTTTTTTTCCTTTTGTTATAAAAACCGGTGCACATACGTAAAATAATACATATCCAGGGAATTCATTACCTCTGGGTCCCCTTTCTAAAATTTTTACATAATTACATGATGCCACCCTGACTCCTTTTCACTACTATACAATTTTGTGTCATTATACCCTTTTCGCAAGCAAAAAATTTAGCAAAACAGGTAGGATAGACAAGTCAAGGACGTCATGTCACAGAAATGTATGTTGCCCGGGGGGGCGCAGGCCTAAGTAGGGGCCCTTACTGGCCGTCTTCCGTACCATAGTAGGGGGAGAAGGGATAGACAGTTTGCCCCCAGCATTAGTCGATGTGGCTTTGCAACGCACGCCCTCCAGTTTGCTTCGGCCTGCATATGGTCCAAATTCATGTGATCAAGGGGGGTTCCTTGATAGTTCCCGTGCAACTCCCTCACCTCAAAACTTATGCCACGGAGCTGTCATAGGACAGGGTAAGACCCAAAAAACTTTGGGAAAAGTTTGTGCATCCCTGGGTCTTCACGGGGTTGAGAACAAAACTTTGAAAACCGGTTTCCATTTTGTTTCCTTCCCGGGGAAAATTTCGCTCAGACTGAACCTATCAGTAGCTTTATAAGGGTTTCTCGTACCCCTGGAAGACAAACTGCGTTGTCCTCATCTTCTACACTGGGGTTATCAGTAGATAGTCGGTGGAGCAAAAAAATTTCATATGGAAGGCTTGTCATGCCAAAAAGCAAAATGAGGTGTCTCACATCGAGCTGTTGAGGGGGAATTTATGACATGAACTTTGGGATAGCCTCATCCCCTGTATACAACTTGGGTTTTAAAGGTTTACTCTGAGCACCTCCAGGACTTTGGATTTGTACGTTTAGCAAGACCATACTCGCGGGTGGCGTGGACTACTGGCACTTTATGAATGTTGAACTGGGGCAAAGATCCTCATTATGCCATTTATAAACTCGACCCTTTCTGACAAAGGAAAAGGGGCAAGTATGACGAAGAAAAAATCCACGGAAAGCATAGCGCCGTTTCGGGGGTTTTTTATCAGGAAAGGGAAATAATTTACTGTAACCCCCTTAAGTTATCTACCATTACAAAACAGGGGCTTTTTTCCCCTTCCCTAGGGCGAGAATTCGCAAAAGGGCGACAAATTCTTCCCCCCGGGCTCCTTTGAATGGGAACTTTAGAAAGGGGTTAGGGCTTTGTAATGGTACCCTTGTGCGTGGCAAACAACACACGGTGTACTCTTGGGGGAATGTCCGCCGCCATCTTAGGCCCGAATTATTTTTATTCGTGCCGTTTGAACTGCGGGCCTTCCCCCGGGGGCGCTACACCGGGGCATTGTGGGTCAACTAAGAGTATGGTATCGGGACCTTGGGATCACCCGTTGGAAATGTTCGCCGGGGGCCACCAGCTGTGCAACACGGGACAGTACTCCTTGGGTTTACCCCCCAAATCCTTCAGGAAAGAGAAACTTGACCCGTAAGCAACGTCCCCTTGGTCAGGGAAAAGAAGGATGGAGACCAACAGGGTCCTGGTTGGGCTCTCCCCAATCCTAAAAAGAACAATTGCCGACACTCAGAATGCTATATGTCCGACAGGGGTCACTACAACATTTTGTTACCGGGAAAACAAAATTTTTAGGTTGTAGTCATTGAACGTGAGCGACCCCGACGTGCTTTCCCGGAGGTTCTTATTCGCAAAAAGGGGCCCAAAAGGGTAAATGTCGTATAAATTTTAAAAGGGTAATGAAGTGATACCCCAAAATGACCGGCCCATACAAAGGCTAAAGCTTCAGCTCTGTCCGAATAATTGACTTCCCCCTTTAGTAAGGACACGGGTAGCAAGGAAAGGGTGTTTTCTTACCATTTGATTTCCCTTTACAAGACGCACCGATGCCAACTTTGCTGCACAGTCGTCAAAAGGGAAATCTTGGTGAAATCAGGGGAAACTAAGGTTGGGGCTGATTTTTTAAATTTTTTTTAAGAATGACAAAAACTCTTCCTGATCCCGTCCCCTCAAAGGGGGATCCTTCTTGAGTAAGCGTGTCAGGGGTGCAGCAAAGGTGGAGAAACTTTTCGATAAAGGGCGGAAAACCCCCGGGGCCCATGAAGGACCCACCATCCGCCATCAGGGTCTGGGGAATTTCTGCACGGGGGGAGATTTTGACTCTCCGTCTTTTTTGCCATTTTGAGTCACTACTTAGGTTTGAACACTCCCATCGGTAGTTTCCCTCGTTTGCCACAGTTGAAACAATCACTAACGTTACGGGTGAGGGTTTGGGGGGGGTGTCTGCGGGGACTTTTCGCCCTGGTCCAGGAAGTCATGACGCCTTTTTTATGAACTGACTGTTGTTACTGGGTCAATATTTTTACTTGGCGCGTGTTAGTGGGACTGGGGTTAAAAATTTTTGGGGAGGTAAAAGGGATATTAGAAGAAGGTGGATATTCGGCGTGGCCCACAGCTTGGTGGGGTTTTTTAACATGGCAAGGTGTCGGGGCCCCTGATTTCTACGGCTTCACACAGGGGAAACAAAACTTTTTACTGCACTACTCGAACGTGAAAAAAACAATTTAAAAGTGAGACTTTGAACTGGACGAGTAAGTTTTACTGTAAAAAATCCTGGGAAAAACAGAATGGTGATGAACGGGAAAATATAACAGAAAGGGGAAAAAAAAAAAAAAAAAAATTAAACTGGGCAAACAAAAAAAAACTGCCGGTGGAGATACGTAGACGCTGGTAGTTGTAGACACTATGATGATCACAGCTACTGTAGACCTAAAACTGAGCTGGCTTAGGGGCAAGCCAATGGGTTCCCACGGGGTTAAAGCCGGGAAGAATTTCTTGGGGGAAAACTGGGAAGAACACAACACACAGGAGGGCGAGAGGGGCACTTGCGTACAAGAAGGCTGTGAAAAAGGTGGTAGTGTACAAGCTGTCTAGGTATGGACCAACCCCAGAGCCCCCGTGGCACGCGGGGGGTCCACGAAGCCAACACCAAAAAACGACCTCACCTACTTTTTAGCTGAAAGGGCGAGGGACGCTGTAGGGGCAGGAGAATGGTGCTGGAGGGGTTTAAGCACTGTGAGGGGTTTGAGAGTGAACACGTGACTGCAAAGGCTGGAGATGACGCCGTGACGCCTATGTCCAGTTTTTGGGGGAAAAATCTGGGACGAAGACTATCTCAGGCCCCTCAGCCCTGGAGAACAGAAAACTCTTTAGGCCACAGGTGCGTTGGTTTCACGGATGAGTTGAGGCGTCAACCGAGGTGTTCCCCCCTCCACCCTGAAGAGGCCACAATCCCGTTGATTCCGCGTCACCACTGTTTTTACTGTCTTACGGAAAAAGGGGTTTAGTGCCGATAAAGTAGCTGGTAGCAATGATCGGCGGGACTGTTTGGCTTTAAATTTGGGGTAAGGGGGTACACAAGGGGCATGTGGGGGAGGACTCAAGCCAGCCGTGGGGGGAGCATTTTGTGTCTCTCAAGTGGGGGTCGACCTGGGAGTGAGGAGGGGCGGGGCCGGGCAGGGTGGCGTTCCACCTAGAGGCCGGCTACGGGGGCAGCAACCTGAGGGGCGCAAAATATGAACAAAGCGGGCAGCAGTAAAAACTGTCTACAACACCATACCCCCCCCCGGGGATTGAACCCGCGGTCAAGTCTCAAACTCCACCCCGTCGCGTTAGCCACTAGACCAGCTCCCACAATAAGATTCATCCAACTGGGTAATTTCAAAAAACCAAAGGAAGGTTAGCACAGGCCCCACTGGACCACAAATGAAAGTTTTTTAACAGCAATCTCCAGCTAGCGTGGCCAGACAACCAGCTCAAGTTCTTCACTGCCGTAACATGACCACGAAATCGTAATGACACGATTGCAAAAAAAACCATACCCCCGGGCCGGGGTTTAAAACCCGTGGCATAGTCCAAAACTCCAGCTCGTCGCGTTACCACTAGACCTTTCCTAGGGTGTAAAATATACCTATTTGGATAAATTTTAATTTGGCAGCTGGTTAGTGGCTAACGCGACGGGCTGGAGTTTTGGACTCTTTGCCCGGGGGGGTTCAATCCCACCCGGGGGGTTGGTTTGTTGCAATGTGTCATTACGATTTCATGAGTCAGTTGACGGCAGTGAAGGTTTGACTAGAGTCTCACGGCCATGCTAGCTGGAGTTTTGTCTGTAAAAATTGCATTTGTGGTCCAAGGGTGCCTTTTCTAACCTTCCTTGGTGTAAAAATATCCAGTTGGATGAATTTTTTTGTGGCTAGCTGGTCTATGGCAAACGCACAGGCTGGATTTTTTGAGACTATGACCGCGGTCAACCCCTGCCAGGGGTAGGTTTGTTTGCAATCATGTCATTACGATTTCGTGACGTAAATATTTTGCTTTATATTATTATTTGACTTAGTTAATTATTAGGTAGGATGTAACTTTTAATATAATTATTCAGTGCTCATGTTCCAAGTTTTTTTGTCTAACTCTGTAATTATCGCCCCTTTTTCCCCTGGGCTTTCGGTGTTGCTGGGCAGCAGCTGTCCCAGAGCAATCACTGATCGAGGGGGGGGTGTTCACACCTCGCCCGGGGTAGCTCTGGGCTAAAACTCTTGTGGTTCGTAATTTGGACAAGAGTGCCTAATCCCTTATTTGGGCCCCTTTTTGGGAAAATATTTTCTGTCGCTTTCTTGTTTTGGTTCTGTAGAACTCTGTTCACAAAATATGTAACTTATGATTTTCGACGTTTACTGAGGGTTTTCTTCTCATAGACACTCTGAGAAACTCAGGTCCTGGCTTAGCCTACCTAATTTGTATGGTATTGTGTACGTCACAGTCGGGGATTTCTTGCCCGAACTCAGTTCAGTAGTATGGGAGTTTTGCGACTTTTGTGGGGGATCTGCTAAGGGGCCTACTTATGTGTTTTAATCCCTTGATCCTGATTCTGTTCGGGAGTTGTTGTTATATTGCTATTGGGCTTCATCCGTTTTATTGTTCAAGCAAGCTGTTCTGATTGCCAGGTGGTCAAAAAGTTTTTGATGTAGGACTTTGTACCCTGGGTTTAGTCAGTCGAGTCTGGACATAGTGAAACTTTAAGCACTTCCATAAAACACAAAATTATTTGACAATATATATGTATTATTAAATGTTAATTACCGACGGGACTTAAAAAGTTAAAAATGTGATATGTGCCCCTTAGACAATATACTGAAACGAGAGAATTTTTGGAATTGTATCCATATTATATTCAATTGATTAATTTAATTTTTCTTTGATTTTAACCCTCTAGACTTTGTTATTAATAAATTTTTTAAATTTTAATTTTCAGTTAGTAGCCTACCAGTTTAATCCCGAAGCACAATAAATTTTTATTGAATTCTAAGGATAATTGGGCCAGGATACTACTACTTTTACAAAAAAACCCTAAAAAGGCTGGATGCTGAAGGGGGAGCCTTTCTAGTATTCATGGGGGATCCCCAAGTTATTAAAACCCCTTTTTTTGTAAAAACCTTCTACTTACACTTGGGCACACTCAATATATGTCAGCAAAATATTACACACCCCTCTGGGTTTTCTTCTATTTTCTTTTTAGTTCTTGTTCTTGTTTTTTTTCCCCTTATCTCCCTGGGCAAGTGGAACGGAATTTTTCCTCCGTAAGCCATGCGTGTCATAAGATACGACTAAAATGCCGGGAGCAAGGGGCTAGAACCCTTTTCTCCGTATATTTACTAAATGTAGAAGGAGAAACTTCGTTTAACCTTTGGGCCCCCCCCCTTGGTGGGAATGGCCAGTCATTTAAAGAAGAGAAATGTGAAGACAAGAGGAGAGAGAGAGCAACTGTGGGAAAGATGAGAGGAGGGAGCAGGTGAAGTGAATTTTTTGATAATGATCATAAGCTTTGTGCCCTTTTTAGGTTGGTAGCAGCAACTGCCAGGGGCGTACTAAAACCTCCTGCCAAGTGGGGTGTAAAAAAAAGCCCGTAATGTTTACTTATAGGGTTTTGGTGTGTTTTCTGTTCAAAAACAGGAAATTCAGGTATTTAGCTACTTCTACTTTACACTTAGGCACACACATATACATTAGTAAAGCATATATGTATTTTCACCCCCTCCTGGGTTTTCTTTTTTTTCTTACTATTTTTTTTGTTACAGAAGTTAAAAAAGAAATTTTTCCCCCATAACCCTGCACTATAAGAGGCGGCTTTAAAATGCCGGGAGCAAGGGGCAATAACTCTTCTCCTGTATACATTCAAAAAACCTTTGGTTTTCGTTTTCCCTAGTTTGTAGTAAAATATAGTTATTCTCTATAAAAATGTATTTTTTGTTAATATTTTTGGGTGTTTAATGGTTAATTGGATTACATTTTTCTTAGGGGAAATATTTCTTCAGTTTTATAAATTTGGTTTTGTCAGACTTTTTTTTGATGGATTTAAACAGAAAACCCAGGTTCCACTGTACAATACTAAAATTTCGAAGAGAAATTTTGTTTTTCTTTATGGGCCCCCGCCTCAGGGGAATGGCTGGTTTGTTGAAAGAAAAAGATATTGAAGATGTGCTTCAAACACAATTTTTTCACCATGGTTGGAAATGATAAAACCCCCGCATACATTTAAACCATAATAATAAAAAATTTAAAAATTTAAAAATTAGACACATGTGCAACATCTGGGTTCTTTTTTAGGCGTTTTTTCCAACCAGTGGCTTTTTCAAAAACTAATTCTAGGGCATGAAAAGAAAAAGTAAACTAATTTGTATGATAAAACCATGGTTGGGGAAACGTCTTCAATAAAGATACCCGATGTTGCACGCTAAAATTTTTAACTTATCGGTATTGTATACCGTTATTACAATAAATTGCTTTAATTAGCCCCTTTAAAATGTTCAAACTTGATCTCATTTGCATGCGTCAGCTCCAAAAATTGATTTTCTTTTATAAAAAGCAAGTAAAAAATGTAGATCACTTTTGGGGAGTGCTACACACATGAACGTAGATCTGTTTTGGACAGTTTTAAAGGGGTTTAAAGATTAATTTAACAAGTAAAAAATGCCAAACCATACCCCGGCGGATTGAACCGCGGCATAGCTCAAACTCCATACTCTGTGACCGCGGGTTCAATCCCGGCGGGGTATGAGTTTGTTGCAATCGTTGTCATTTACGATTTCTTAAAATATGGCCATATTGGCTTTACTAATTAATCTATAATATGATCCCTTTTTCCTGGGTCATCGTTGAGACACTGTGAAACCAGACCTATAACACTAATGGGACTAAAGCCCAAGCGTCGTGTTTTCTCTCAGGAACTCCAATTCAATTGAATCTGCTTGAATATTTCTCTCTCGTTATCTGTTGCACTTTGTTCAATGTGGGATTCTTGGAACGGACTCAGGAATTAGAAAAAAATATGAGAGGGCCCCCAAATTTGCGGAGTCGTGATAGATGATGCTCAGACAAGGACCACGAAATTGGGAAAGAAAAGTTGGAAGAATTGATTGCTATTGTTAGCAGGTGATTAGCCTCAATTTGACTTTGTGTTTTTATCTGATGTTGACTGATGTGTTAAAGCCCAGAAGGAAATTTGATGAGTTCTTAGTCCTTAGTTTTCTCTTATAGACTTATTCTAGTCAGAAACAGATTAACACGAGGGCAAAAGGGGCAGTTACCCTTGGTTATTGGTGTGAGGGGGATGAAGCCCCAGAAGTCAGGAGCCTCGGGTATTAGGGGCCCCCAATTTTGAGGGGCTACAGGTATCAGGGATGCTAGGTATATGGTGGGCCAGGTAACCATTGTATATAAATGTGCATTAAAGAGGCAGTAAAATTGTATTCTTTAAGTGTATTTTACTATGCATTGTTATCAATAAATATACATATAGATTACTAAGTATAGATATATAGGCACAACACCCAGTAAAAGTAGGCCTTGGACAGGGATGTATAATGTCACCAGGGGTGTTTAACTGTTTCAGGGTCCAGACCTTCGATCTGAAACATGTCCACAGGGTCCAAGAATTTAAAAAAAAAAAAAAAAATATTTTATGAAATAGTAGAAAAAAAATTTCTACCATAAAACAAATAGTATGAAATTTGATGGAAAATTGGCAAAATTACTCTCTTGCGAATTTTACTGCATCAGCAATATTTACGCATTGGCGATTTTGCCCACTTTGACTCCCATTTTAGGCCAATTACATTAGTCCAGTCAACCATATTCTTAGCTATTTCACAAGTATTTCATCCATTTTATCAATTAAGCACAAGAAATCACCCAATCAGCTATTTTAAGTACCCAGTGAAGTGATCAGAAAGTGGTAATTTGGCCAATTTCACACAAAGTTCAAAATATTCCAATTAAAAAATAGGATCCAGAATTAACAATGCAGGTATTCCTGGCACTAAAATAACCTTTCCTATGTTTATTAGTTACGTTTCCAGGCTTTTCAAATGAATTTCCTTTTGATTTTTTACTCACATTATGAATTTTTATTCACACCAGACAATAGAAGATTTATTTTTATGCAATATTGTAATAATTGTATAAATAATATCAGCACATTTGTGAACTCATATTACACCCACCAGTTGACGTGTATTGGACACGTGACGTCATTTGTTTACTTGTGAACATCGGCAAAAATTGAACATTTCCGCTACTTTGAGTTCAGTTTCAAGTCATTTTTAGTACTAAACCCAATCAAAATCATCTCCATTTCTGTAATATATCTTTCATTCTATCAAATGAGACCAAGAAACTGTGAATACAACCATAAAAAACATACAAATATACACCACAAAGTCTCTGTTTTAATCTAAAAACATGGTTGCAGTTTTTTTTCTCATTGTGCATTGTGTGCTGCAGGATTTGTTTTATATGGTGCACACTTACCACATAGATGCATTCTCTCATATCTAGGCCCAAATTTACTGCTCACAGCTTATCTGAGTGAGCTGAGCTCATGGTGTTGAACTATGGCTTAGACCCTGGCTTCAGAGCCATAGAATTACGGGACGGACCCTCAAAGGGTTAACATACATGTATTTATAGATGGGGTTATAAAAGATGTAAATGCTACAGTGTTAGTGAGAGGAGTGAGATTATATTATGTGGAGTCAAATACAAAATAGGAGTTACTTTTTACTGATGATTTTGTGCTTTTTGGGAGATTCTAAAGTGTTGCAAAGGTTAGTGGACGAATTTGGAAGGCTGTGTAAAGGAAGAAGGTTGAAAGTGAACATAGATAAGAGTAAGGTGATGAGGGTATCAAACAATTTAGGTAAAGAAAATTTGGATATCACACTGGAGGGAGGGAGCATGGAAGAAGTGAATGTGTTCAGATATTTGGGAGTTGACTTGTCAGCAGATGGGTTTATGAAGGATGAGGTTAACCATAGAATTGTTGAAGGAAAAAAGGTGAGTGGTGCTTTCAGGTGTCTGTGGAGACAAAAAACGTTAACCAATAAGGCAAAGAACGGAATGTATGAGAGTAAAGTGGTACCAACACTCTTTATATGGATGTGAAGCATGGGTTGTAAATGCTGCAGTGAGAAGGAGGCTGGAGGCAGTGGGGATGTCCTGTCTAAGGGCAATATATGGTGCATATATATATTATGCAAAGAATTTGTAGTGTGGAAATTAGGAGGTGGTGTGGAGTTACTAAAGTATAAGTCAGAGGGCTGAATTGGGGCTCTTGAGGTGGTTTGGTCATTTAGAACAAAGTAGAATGACTTGGAGAGCATATAAATCTGTAGTGGAAGGAAGGTGAGGTAGGGGTTGTCCTAGGAAAGGTTGGAGGGAGGGGGTATAGGAGGTTTTGTGTACAAGGGGCTTGGACTTTCAGCAAGCGTGCATGAGCTTGTTAGATAGGAGTGATTGGAGACGAGTGGTTTTTGGGACCTGACGAGCTGTTGGAATGTGAGCAGGGTAATATTTTTTGAAGGATTCAGAGAAACTGGTTAGCTGAACTTGAGTCCTGGAGATGGGAAGTAGAATGTTTGGGATATTGGCTGTTTGGAGGGACATCTAAACTGTCGTATCTGAGCACCTCTGCAAAAACATTGATTATGTAAGAATGATGGTGAAAGTGTTGAATGATGAAAGATTTTTTTTTCGTTTGGGGGGGCACCCTGCCTCAGTGGGAAACAGCTGACGTGTTCAAAAAAAAAAAAAAAGATTTACCGGCAATAGTTTATCTGGCACCTCTTTTGCTCTTTTTAGTCTGGACAAAATTTCAAGACTAATTTTTTGCCAAAATATTTAAGCTGGTGGCCACAGATAGCATTGTATGTAGTGTGTGTTCACTTATATTGATTACACTACAGTTGTTGGTGGTGATTCCTTGATTCTGTGCAATTCTAAACATAATTTGCTACAAACCCTGGCTACAGCTGGTGATTATCTCTGCATCTCCAATAGAATTCTAAAATTTATCACTTTCAGAGTGTTAGTACTGCATCATTCTTTGTAAGTACAGCCTCTCCTCACTTAACGATGGAGTTCTGTTCCTAAGACCACTTCAGTAAACAAATTTGTTGCTACGTTAGGAGCATAATATAATGGTAGTGGGTTTGTGTCGACTATCTTTGATAATGTTTTAATGTCACCGTTGCACCA
Source organism: Cherax quadricarinatus (assembly GCF_026875155.1). Taxonomy (NCBI): domain Eukaryota; kingdom Metazoa; phylum Arthropoda; class Malacostraca; order Decapoda; family Parastacidae; genus Cherax; species Cherax quadricarinatus. The sequence continues at coordinate 38,397,364 of NC_069442.1, read as the reverse complement.
TTTATAACATTTCTGGTATATTTTTAACCCTTTGAGGGTCGACAGGCCCTCTCCGAAACTCGTTCTCAGGGTCGGCCAAATTAAAAAAAAAAAAAATTATTTTCTCTTATGAAATGATAGAGAATCTTTTCCCGATCATAAAGACACCAAAAGTTTGAAATTTGATAGAAAACTTACAGAATTATGCTCTCGCAAAGTTAGCGGTCTCGGCGATGTTTACGCATCGGCGATTTTGCCCACTTTGAGCCCTATTTTCGGCCAATTTCACTGTACTAGTCGACAAAAAACATGAATATTTCGCTAGAACTCCATTTTGTCTATCGAATGGGTGCAAGAAACCACCCATTTATGAAATTCAACTATCCAGTACAGTGGTCAGAATTTAGCAATTTTGCCAATTTCACACAAATTTCAAAAGATGCCAATTTCCGAATAGGGTCCAGAATAAACAAGAAAGACATTCCTGGCACTAAAATGACATTAACTCTGTTCATTAAAGTCACGTCTCAAGGCCCCTCTTATATTCTTTTGCTTTCCACTTTGAATTTTTATTTTCACAAAAAATATAAGATTTACTGTTATGCAGACTACTGCATTAGTGTAAAAATGGTAAAAATATTATTGGTGCACTTGTGAAAGAATATTAGACTCACCAGTTGACGTGTATTGCACGCTTGGCACGATTTGTTTACTTTGAAGTTTGGTAAAAATCGAACATTTCTGCTACTTTGAGCTCAATTTCAAGGCACCTTTCATTGTAAAACCAGTCAAAATCATCTCAATTTCTGTAATATGTCTTCCATTCTATAAAATGAGACCAAGAAAACTAGAACACAACAATAAATACCATACGAAAATACACTGCAAAGTCGCTGATTTATTAAAAAAAAAATGGTCAAAGTTTTTTTTTTTCTCATTATGCACTGTGTGCTGCAGGATTTTTTTTAGACTGTGCACACTGACCACATAGACCCATTCTTTCATATGAAGGCCTACCAGCTTTCTCCCACTAGATTTGAGGCCGCTAGAATTTATGAGTACTAGTACGTCAAAAACCCCTACGCGTAAGACGTACTAGTACGACCAAAACCCTCAAAGGGTTAAATGTTTATACAGTAGTGTACTGTATATTGCAATAAAAAAAATAAGAGGAAATCAGCTCTAATGTACATTATTTAGGCATACTGGTCAGAGAGCCCGTTGTAAATCTGAGGCGTCAGTAAACAAGTACGTGGCTAAGTGAGGAGAGGCTGTACAGGAATTAATAAACTTATTTCATTTGCGTTAATGTTTAAGTTTCCAGCAGACCATGGAAGGTCAGAGGCGTATTGTTAAATTATTATTATATGCCCTCTGTTCCTCCAGCAAAATCAATATACAGACAGGCCCCGCTTTACAGTGTTTCACTAATACAGCGGTTGTCAATTATACCAATTCTTCATTTATTTGGACTTCCTACAGTAAATATACAGTATTCACCACTCACTATAAGCTAAGGATGAAAATATTTTAAGGTAAGTAATTTGTGTACTGTATATTCACTTTTTAGGCCTAGCTCTATTGCTCACTTAATATGTGACTGTATAAATATGTTATCAAGTTTTGTGGGAGGGAGGTTGGTAGAAGCACCACCCAGGGGGTACTACCGTCCTGTGGTAGTAGGTTGGTAGCAACAACCCCCCAGGGAGGTTTACCGTCCTGTGGAGTAGGTTGGAGACAAAACCACCCCGGGGGTACTACGTCCTGTGGTAGGTTGGTAGAAACAACCACCCCCGGGGGGTACTCCGTCCTGTGGTAGTAGGTTTGGAGACACAACCACCCCCGGGGGGGTATACCGCCCTGTGGAGTAGTTGGTAGACAAACAACCACCCAGGGGGGGTACACCCTCCTGTGGGAGTGGTTGGAGAAGCAACCCCCAGGGAGGTACTACCGTCCTGTGGAGTAGGGGTTGGGAGAAGGAACCCCCCCAGGGGGGTACTACCCTCCGTGGTAGTAGGTGGGAGCAACAAAACCCAGGGGGTTTTACGTCCTGTGGATAGGTTGGTAGAAACAAAAAACCCCGGGGGGTACTACCGTCCTGTGGGATAGGTTGGTAGAGAGCAACCACCCCGGGAGGTATTCCGCCTGTGGTGTGGTTGGTAGAAGCAACCACCCCCGGGAGGTACTAAAAGTCCCGTGGTATTGGTTGGTAGAAGCAACCACCCGGAGGACTCGTCCTGTGGGAGTAGTTTGGGAGACAAAACCCCCCCCCGGGGGGTACTACCGTCCTGTGGTAGTGGTTGGTAGAACAACCACCCCGGGAGGTACTACCCTCCTGTGGGAGTAGGTTGGTAGCAGCCCCACCCCGGGGGGTAATACCGTCCTGTGTGAGGTTTTTAGAAGCAACCCCCCAGGGAGGTACTTTCGTCCGTGTAGTAGGTTGGTGAACAACCACCAGGGAGGTACTACGCCTGTGGTGTAGGTTGGTAGACAACCAAAAACCCCGGGAGGTACTACCTCTGTGGAGTGGGTTGGTGACAACAAACCCCAGGGGGGGGGACACCGTCCTGTGGTGTAGGTGTAGAAAAAAAACCACCCGGGAGGTACTACCGCCCCTGGTAGTAGGTTTGGGAGACAAAACCACCCCGGGGGGGACTACCGCCCGTGGAGTAGGTTGGTGACAACCCCCCAGGGGGGTCACCGTCCTGTGGGTAGGTTGGGAGAACAAACCCCCCAGGGATATACCGTCTGTGGTAGTGGTTGGTAGAAAAAACCACCCCGGGAGGTATACCGCCTGTGGTAGTAGGGTTTGGTAGAAAAACCACCCCGGGAGGTTTCTACGTCCTGTGGAGTAGGGTTGGGAGAAACAAAACCCCCCAGGGAGGTTTTTCTACCGCCTGTGGAGTAGGTTGGTAAACACCACCCAGGGGGGGTACTACCGTCCTGTGGGGTGGTGGTAGAACAACCCCCCAGGGAGGTATCCGTCCTGTGGGGTAGGTTGTAGAAGGACCACCAAAGGGGGTACTACCGTCCCGTGGTGTGGGGTTTTGAAAAACCACCAGGGGGGTCTACCGTCCTGTGGGTAGGTTTGGGAGCAACAACCACCCGGGGGTACTACCGTCCTGTGGGTAGGTTGGTAGACCAACCAACCCGGGAGGTACTACCTCCTGTGGTATGGTTGGGAGACAGAAAACCCCCAGGGGGGTATACCCTGTGGTGGTTGGTAACAAAAACCACCCAGGGGGGGTTTACCGTCCTGTGGTAGAGGTTTTTGGGAGACAGCAACCACCCGGGGGGTACTACCTCCCGTGGTAGGTTGGGAGAAAACACCACCCGGGGGGTACTCCTCCTGTGTAGTAGGTTGGGAGAAGCAACCACCCCAGGGAGGGACTACCGTCCCTGTGGGAGGTTGGGAGACAAAACCCCCAGGGAGGGTATACCGCCTGTGGTAGTGGTTGGTAGAAGCAACCCCCCAGGGGGGTACTACATCCCGTGGTAGAGTTTGGGAAGACAGCCACCCCCGGGGGTACTACCTCCTGTGGGAGTAGGGTTGGGAGAGAGCAGCCACCCGGGAGGGACTACCGTCCTGTGGTAGGTTGGTAACAACAACCCCCCCAGGAGGTATCCGTCCTGTGGTAGTAGGTTGGGGAGGAAACAACACCCAGGTATACCGCCTGTGGTGTAGGGTTTGGGAGACAGCAAACCCCCCAGGGAGGTACTACCTCCCTTGTGGGAGTGTTGGAGAACAAACCCCGGGAGTACTACGTCCTGGGTAGTAGGTTTGGGAGCACAACCACCCCGGGAGGTACTACCTCCCGTGGTATAGGTTTGGGGAAGCCACCACCCCGGGGGGGTACTACCGTCCTGTGGTAGAGGTTTGGAAGCAACCCCCAGGGAGGTATAGCCTGTGGTAGTAGGGGGGGTAGACACAACCCCCCCCCCAGGGGGGGGACTACCGCCTGTGGTAGTAGGTTGGTGACAGCACCACCGGGAGGTACACCTCCGTGGAGTAGGTTGGTAGAGAGCACCCCCGGGAGGTACTACCTCCTGTGGTATAGGTTTGGGAGCAGCAACCACCCGGGAGGGACTACCTCCCGTGGTATGGTTGGTGAACAACCACCCAGGGGGTATACCGTCCTGTGGTAGTAGGTTGGTAGACACAACCACCCCGGGGGGGTACTACGTCTGTGGTAGTAGGGTTTGGGAAGGGGGCACCACCCAGGGGGTAACCTCCTGTGGTAGTAGGTTTGGGAACCAACCACCCAGGGAGGTCTACCATCCTTGGGAAGGGGTTGGTAGAACACCCCCCAGGGAGGTACTACCCTCCTGTGGTAGTAGGTTGGTAGACACAACCACCAGGGAGGTTAAAACCCTCCTGTGGGTAGGTTGGTAGACCAACCCCCAGGGGGTAAACGTCCCGTGGTGTGGGTTTGGGAAACAAAACCCCCCAGGGGGGACTACCTCCTTGGTGTGGTTGGTAGACAACAACCCCCCAGGGAGGGTTCTACCGCCGTGGGAGTAGGTTGGTAGAAAAAAAAACCCCCAAGGGGGGTACACCGCCCGTGGGTAGGTTGGTAGAAACAACCCCCAGGGAGGGGTTTCTACGTCCTGTGGAGTAGGTTGGTAACGCAAACCCCCCAGGGAGGTACTACCTCCCGTGGTAGTGGTTGGTAAAACAACCACCAGGGAGGTCTACCGTCTGTGGGAGTAGGGTTTTGAAGCAACCACCCAGGGAGGTACTACCCTCCTGTGGTAGTGGTTGGGAGACAAAAACCACCCAGGGAGGACTACCTCCCGTGGGAGTAGGTTGGTAGACACAACCACCCGGGAGGGCTACCATCCGTGGTAGTAGGTTGGTAGCAACAACCACCCAGGGAGGTACACCGCCCGTGGTGAGGTTGGTAGACAGCAACCACCCAGGAGGTACACCCTCCTGTGGGAGTAGGTTGGTTGACACAAACCAACCCCGGGAGGGACTACCTCCTGTGTAGTAGGGGGGGTAGACAAAAAACCCCCCGGGGGGTTCTACCTCGTGGTAAGGGTGGTAGACAGCAACCCCCCAGGGGGTTCACTCCCGTGGAGTGGTTGGTGACACAACCACCCCGGGAGGTACTACGTCCCCGTGGGAGTAGGTTGTAACAAAACCCCCAGGGAGGTATACCGTCCCGTGGTAGTAGGTTGGTAACAAAAAAACCCCCCAGGGGGGGACTACCTCCTGTGGTAGTAGGTTGGTAGACCAAAACCACCCAGGGGTATACCACCCCCTGGTATAGGTTTGGGAAACAGCAACCCCCCAGGGGGGGGGGGACTACCGTCCGGGTAGTAGGTTGTAGCAAACACCACCCGGGAGGTTTACCTCCTGTGGTAGTAGGGTTTGGTAGACAACAACCCCCCAGGGGGGTACTCCGTCCTGTGGAGTAGGTTGGTGACAACAACAACCCAGGGAGGTACTACCCTCCTGTGGTAGTAGGTTGGTAGACACAACCACCCCAAAGGACTCCGTCCCGGGGGTTTTGGTTGGTAACAACAACCACCCAGGGGGGTACTACCTCCTGTGGTAGGGTTGGGGAGCAAACCACCCAGGGGGGGGGACTACCGTCCTGTGGTAGTAGGGTTTGGGAGACAACAAACCACCCGGGGGGTTTTAACGTCCTTGGGAGTAGGTTTGGGAGACAACAACCCCCCAGGGAGGTACTACCGTCCCGTGGTGTAGGTTGGTAGCAACAACCACCCCGGGGGGTCACTTTCCCCTGGTAAGGGTTGGTAGACACAACAACCCCGGAGGTTTCTACCGTCCCGTGGTATAGGTTGGTAAAACAACCAACCAGGGAGGTACTACCGTCCTGTGGTAGTGGTTGGTAGACGCAACCCCCAGGGAGTACTACCGCCTTGGTAGTAGGTTTGGGAGAAACAACCACCCAGGGAGGTATACCTCCGTGGGAGTAGGTTGGGGGACAGCAAACCCAAAAGGGGGGTACTACTCCTGTGGTAGTGGTTTGGGAGAAACCCAAACCCCCCAGGGGGTACACCGCCTGTGGTAGTAGGGGTTTGGGAACAGCACCACCAGGGGGGTATACCCTCCCGGGGGAGGGGTTGGTAGAACAAACCCCCCAGGGGGGTACTCCTCCTGTGGGAGTAGGGTTGGTGAACACCCCCCAGGGAGGGTACTACCCCTGTGTAGTAGGGTTTGGGAGAACAAACCCCCAGGGGGGTACTAGTTCCCTTTTGGTTTTGGTTTGGTAGACACAACCACAGGGGGGTACTTCTCCTGTGGGTAGGTTGGTAGCAAACAACCACCCCGGGAGGTACACCCTCCTGTGGTAGTAGGGTTGGGAGACAACAACCACCCAGGGAGGTCTACCGTCCTGTGGTAGTAGGTTGGAGACAAACAACCCCCAGGGAGGTATACCTCCCGTGGTAGGGTTTGGTAGACAAAAAACCCACAAAAAAGGGGCCCCCCCAAATATGTCCTTTTGGTAGTAGGTTGGTAAACGCAACCCCCCAGGGAGGTACTACCTTCCCCGTGGGAGAGGTTGGTAACAAACCCCCCGGGGGTATACGTCCTGTGGTATAGGTTGGTAACAGCAACCACCCGGGGGGTACTACATCCTGTAGAAGGTTTGGTGACAGAAAAACCCCCCAGGGAAAAGGGACTACCAAACCTGTGGGGATAGTTGGTAACCAGCAAACCACCCGGGGGTACCTTTCCCGGGGTAGTAGGTTGGTAACAGCAAACCCCCGGGGGGTATAATCCCGTGGTAGAGGTTGGTAGCAACAAACCCCCCCCGGGAGGTATACCCCTGTGGTAGTAGTTGGGAACAGCAACCACCAGGGGGGTACTAATTCCGGTTTTGTAGGTTGGTAGCAACACCACCCCCGGGGGGTTTCCCTCCCGTGGTGTAGGTTGGAGGGGCAGCACACCAGGGATATACCTCCTGTGGTAGTAGGTTTGGTGACCAACCCCCCAGGGAGGTACTACCTCCTGTGGTGTAGGTTGGTAGACAGCACCACCAGGGAGGTATACCATTGTGGTTTAAAGGGTTGGTAGACGCAACCACCCCCGGGGGTTTTTTAAGTTCTGTGGTAGTAGGTTGGTAGACAAAACCACCCAGGGGTTCTCCCTCCTGTGGTAGTAGGTTGGTAGACAGCAAACACCCGGGAGTACTACCTCCTGTGGTGTGGTTTGGGAGACAAACCACCAGGGGGGTACTAAATCCTGTGGTGTAGGTTTTGGGAGACACAACCACCCCGGGGGTACTACCTCCTTGGTAGTAATTGGTAAAGCAACCACCCAGGGGGTATACCGCCTGTGGTGTAGGTTTTGTAACAGAAAAACCCCGGGAGGCTGTCCCGTTTAGTGGTTGTTCCACCACCAAGGGACTACACCTGTGGGGTTTTTTAACAAACCCCCGGGGGGGTCTACCATCCCTTTTAGGTTGGTAACCCAAACCCAGGGAGGGGTACCTTCCTGTGGTAGTAAGTTGGTAGACAGCAACCACCCAGGGAGGTACTATTGTCCTGCCAAGTGAGTGTAAAACGAAAGCCTGTAGTTGTTTTACATGATGGTAGGATTGCTGGTGTATTTTGTCTGTCTCATAAATATGCAAGATTACAGGTATGTCTTCCTACTTCTACTTACACTTAGGTCACACTACACATACATGTACACGTTTATTTGATACACACTCATCTGAGTTTTCTTTGATTTTATCTTATTAGTTCTTGGTCTTATTACTTTTCCTTTTATATACACATGGGGAAGTGGAATGAGAATATTTCCTCCATAAGCCATGCGTGTTGTAAAAGTCAACTTAAATGCCAGGAACAATGGGCTAGTAAGCCCTTTTCCTGTGAAGATTACTAAAAAGAATAAGAAAATTGTCAAAGTGGGAAGTCTGAATGGGTGTGGATGTTGTGCAAATGATAAGAAAGAGATGGTTGTGGATGTTATGAATGAGAAGCTGGATGTCCTGGCTTTAAGTGAAACAAAGCTGAAGGGGATGGGAGAGTTTCAATGGAGAGAAATAAATGGGATTAGGTCAGTGGTTTCAAATAGAGTTAGAGCTAAAGAAGGAGTAGCAATAATGTTGAAGGATAAGCTATGACAGGAAAAGAGGGACTATAAATGTATTAATTCAAGGATTATGTGGAGTAAAAAAAAGATTGGATGTGAAAAAGGGGGTTTTATAGTAAGCGTGTATGCACTGGAGAAAGAGAGAAGTGTAGAGGAGAGAGAGATTTTGGGAAATGTTGAGTGAATGCGTGGGGAGTTTTGAATCAAGTGTGAGAGTAATGGGGGTTGGGGATTTCAATGCTGAAGTGGGTAAAAATGTTTTGGAGGGAGTAGTAGGTAATTTTGGGGTGCCAGGGGTAAATGTAAATGGGGAGCCTTTAATTGAGCTATGTGTAGAAAGAGATTTGGTAATAAGTAATACATATTTTATGAAAAAGAGGATAAATAAATATACAAGGTATGATGTAGCACGTAATGAAAGCAAGACGCTAGCTGTCTTTGCAAAGCCACCAGCTGGGTTTGGCAAGACGCTAGCTGTCTTTGCAAATCCACTAGCTGGGTCTGGCAAGATGCTAGCTGTCTTTGCAAAGCCACTAGATGGGTTTGGCAAGATGCTAGCTGTCTTTGCAAAGCCACCAGCTGGGTTTAGTTTGTTATATTATGTATTGGCGGATAAAAGGTTGATGGGTAGGCTCCAAGATGTACATGTTTATAGAGGGGCAACTGATATATCGGATCATTATTTAGTTGTAGCTACAGTTAGAGGTAGATGGGAAAAGAGGAAGGTGGCAACAACAAGTAAGAGGGAGATGAAAGTGTATAAACTAAGGGAGGAGGAAGTTCGGGTGAGATATAAGCAACTATTGGCAGAAAGGTGGGCTAGTGCAAAGATGAGTAGTGGGGGGTTGAAGAGGGTTGGAATAGTTTTAAAAATGCAGTATTAGAATGTGGGGCAGAAGTTTGTGGTTATAGGAGGGTGGGGGCAGGAGGAAGGAGGAGTGATTGGTGGAATGATGAAGTAAAGGGTGTGATAAAAGAGAAAAAGGTTTAGCTTATGAGAGGTTTTTACAAGCAGAAGTGTTATAAGAAGAGCAGAGTATATGGAGAGAAAAAAGAAAGGTGAAGAGAGTGGTGAGAGAGTGCAAAAGGAGAGCAGATGATAGAGGGGAGAGGCACTGTCAGAAATTTTAATGAAAATGAGAAAAAATTTTGGAGTGAGTTAAACAAGTTAAGAAAGCCTTGGGAAAGTATGGATTGTCAGTTAAAAACAGAGTAGGGGAGTTAGTAGATGGGGAGAGGGAGGTATTAGGTAGAGGGCCGAGAATATTTTGAGGAACTTTTAAAATGTTAAGGAAAAAAGGGGGAGGCGGTAATTTCTTGCACTGGTCGGGGAGGTATACCATCTTTTAGTAGTGAAGAAGAGCAGAATGTAAGTGTGGGGGAGGTACCTGAGGCATTACATAAAATGAAAGAGGGGTTAAAGCAGCGGGAAAACTGATGGGATCATGACATAATGTTAAAAGCAGGGGGGGATATAGTGTTGGAGTGGTTGGCACTTTTGTTTAATAAATGTATGAAAGAGGGAAGGTACCTAGGGATTGGCGGGAGAGCTGTATATCCCTTTATATAAAGGGAAAGGGGACAAAAAAGGGTTGTAAAAATTATAGAGGAATAAGTTTACTGATTTTACCAGGAAAAGTGTACGGTAGGGTTATAATTTAAAAATTAGAGGCAAGACAGAATGTAGGATTGCGGATGAGCAAGGAGGTTTCAGAGTGGGTAGGGGAAAGTGTAGATCAAGTGTTTACATTGAAGCATATATGTGAACAGTATTTATTTGGTAAGGTAGGGGAAATTTTTATTGCATTTATAGATTTAGAAAAGGCATATGATAGTGGATGAGGAGCAATGTGGGCAGATGTTGCAAGTATATGGAATAGGTGGTAAGTTACTAAATGCTGTAAAAAGTTTGTATGAGGATAGTGAGGCTCAGGTTAGGGTGTGTAGAAGAGAGGGAGAATACTTCCCGGTAAAATAGGTCTTAGACAGGGATGTGTAAAGCCACCATGGTTGTTTAATATATTTATAGATGAGGTTGTAAAAGAAGTAAATGCTAGGGTGTTCGGGAGAGGGGTGGGGTTAAATTATGGGGAATCAAATTCAAATGGAATTGACACAGTTACTTTTTGCTGATGATACTGTGCTTAAGGGAGATTCTAAAGAAAAATTGCAAAGGTTAGTGGATGAGTTTGGAATGTGTGTAAAGGTTAGAAAGTTGAAAGTGAACATGAAAAGAGTTAAGGTGATGAGGGTAAACAAATGATTTAGATAAAGAAAAATTGGATAAACAAATTGGGGAGGGAGAGTTGGAAGAAGTGAATGTTTTCAGATACTTGGGAGTTGACGTGTCGGCGGATGGATTTATGAAGGTTGAGGTTAATCGTAGAATTGATGAGGGAAAAAAGGTGAGTGGTGTGTTGAGGTATGTGGAGTCAAAAAACGTTATCTATGGAGGCAAAAAAGGGAATGCATGAAAGTATAGTAGTACCAACACCCCTTTTATGGGTGTGAAGCTTGGGTGGTAAATGCAAGAGCGAGGAGACGGTTGGAGGCAGTGGAGATGTCCTGTCTAAGGGCAATGTGTGGTGTAAATATTATGCAGAAAAATTCGGGTGTGGAAATTAGGAAAAAGGGGTGTAGTTAATAAAAGTATTAGTCAGAGGGCAGAAGAGGGGTTGTTGTGGTGGTTTGGTCATTTAGAGAGAATGGATCAAAGTAGAATGACATGGAAAGCATATAAATCTATAGGGGAAGGAAGGCGAGGTAGGGGTCGTCCTCGAAAGGGTTGGAGAGAGGGGGTAAAGGAGGTTTTGTGGGCGAGGAGCTTGGTCTTCGAGCAAGCGTGCGTGAGCGTGTTAGATATGAGTGAATGGAGACGAATGATACTTGGGATCTGACAATCTGTTGGAGTGTGAGCACGGTAATATTTAGTGAAGGGATTCAGGGAAACCGGTTATTTTCATATAGTCGGACTTGAGTCCTGGAAATGGGAAGTACAATGCCTGCACTTTAAAGGAGGGGTTTGGGATATTGGCAGTTTGGAGGGATATGTTGTGTATCTTTATATGTGTATGCTTGTAAACTGTTGTATTCTGAGCACCTCTGCAAGAACAGCGATAATATGTGAGTGTGGTGAAATGTTGAATGATGATGAAAGTATTTTCTTTTTGGGGATTTTCTTTCTTTTTTGGGTCACCCTGCCTCGGTGGGAGATGGCCGACTTGTTGAAAAAAAAAAAAAAAAGTAGTAACCCAGAACCTAACCTGCTGTATAAGCAGGGTCGGCTGTACTGGCAATGCCTAAGAACTGAGGGTCCTGAAAAATCGGTGTTGTTCCTGTATTGCACATAGTTACTGTACATATATTGAGTATGGGCTCCTTCTGGTCTTAATCCCTACTGACTGTTGTTTCGAGGAAGGTTTTCTAACCTCCAGTTTTTTTTATCTGCTTCCATTAATGTATACTAGAATCTTTAAACATTATTGGGCGAGAGAGATACAGTAAGCTGACACATAGTAAATTAGAAGCGTATAGATTGAGTAATCTTTATTAAAACAAGTTTTTGTGCAGCTCAAGTCTTTATCAAGTTACCTAACTCAGTAAGCTCACACTGAACGAAATGTAGTTTTAATATTGTTGCTGTGGCTTAGAATTTAGCTTATAACTCAGTATTTCCTTGTTCTCAGATTTAGGAGCTTAGATCTTTAATCCTTTTTTTATATCTGTAATGTAATATGAAAAAAAAAAAAAAAAAAAAATAGTGAATTTCCAGAGTGGTTACTTGGCACATTGTGATATCACCTACTTATTGTGATCTTATTGCATCAATATCTGTAATGTGTATTTTTGTTATTGGTTGATTCTTTAGGTGCATCATCAGACGCACCAATGACATCCTCTCAAAATACCTGCCAGTGAAAATTGAGCACGTGGTTTGTTGCCCCATGACGTCCGTCCAGCTAGAGATGTATCACAAGTTCATTAATTCAGCAGCAGTTAAAAAACAGATTTCTGGTAAGTACTGTAGCAAATGAGCAGATTTGGAAGGTTCACATTGACTTCACTTTTGTGTAAGTTGTAATTTGCCAGTTTTATTAAGCAATTTAATTGTTTTTACAGTACCTGGAGAATGCCTTTTCTGATCGTCTTCAAACCTAAATGCTAATATATCTTATTTAGATAAAGGTTTAGTTCAATTCTGGTCTGTGTAGGCACAATTTCTTTAATTTTATTTCAGAAATTGGTGGAAAATTTAAATGTTGGTATTGACAAGATAATTTGTGAATGACTCAGTTGATCAGCTTAAAGCCTTCAACAATGATAACTTGAGAATGTAACTTCTAACTTGCTGTGTATTTTAGGATATTGTTCTCTGTTACAACTAGAGAATGCAGAAGCAGCACCAAGGTGCTCATGGGGGGCTGAAGCCACCCAAGAACACCTCTTAGAAAAAAAATAGCAATAATGCTGCTGCTTCAAAACAGACTCCTGCCACTCCCTCCCCCTTTTCCTCTAACTAGTTAGCCAAACCTATGCCCTCCTCCAGTATATAAATTCTGGTGCTGCCTCCAGGAGAATACTTCTGGATTGGCTTCAAACTTTCAAAGTTGGTTTTTCTTACTGAATGGACAGTTTGAATTAGTTTTGGAATGTGTTGTATCAATTTCCTAATTTTTATTGAAAAAATTCTCATCTTAGTTTCCATGCAACAACTTCTGAATGGTTCTTCTGATTGGCTACAGATTTTCAGTGCCGATACTTAATTACCTTAGAAGCATATGCTACACTTTGTAATATTTCTTCTGCATGTATTAACATAGAGGTTTCTGGTCTTTTGGGATATGGGCGCACTTTTCTCGAATCATCCAGTGACCAAAACATCTAGTTTTTCATTGTAGACATAGGACTCAAAAAATAAATGGGTTAATATGAAAGTATTGAAATTGATGCGGCAGTAAAATCTTCTTTCTTTCAACGTACCAGCCGTATCCCACTGAGGTGGGGTGGCCCAAAAGGAAAAGCGAAAGTTTCTCCTTTTAAATTTAGTAATATATACAGGAGAAGGGGTTACTAGCCCCTTGCTCCCGGCATTTTAGTCGCCTCTTACAACTCGCATGGCTTACGAAGGAATAATTCTGTTCCACTTTCCCATGGAGATAAGAGGAAATAAGAACAAGAACTAGAAAGAAAATAGAAGAAAACCCAGAGGGGTGTGTATATATATATGCTTGTATATGTATGTGTAGTGTGACCTAAATGAAAGTAGAAGTAGCAAGATGTACCTGAAATCTTGCATGTTTATGAGACAGAAAAAACACCAGCAATCCTACCATCATGTAAAACAATTACAGGTTTCCGTTTTACACTCACATGGCAGGACGGTAGTACCTCCCTGGGCGTTTGCTGTCTACCAACCTACTACCTACCAATTTGCTCCTGTTTTTGTAAAATTACATGCATTTTTCTATGCTTTAGAATTTTTTTTTTTCAACAAGTCGGCCGTCTCCCACCGAGGCAGGGTGACCCAAAAAGAAAGAAAAAATCCTCAAAAAGAAAATACTTTCATCATCATTCAACATTTTCACCTCACTCACACATAATCACTGTTTTTGCAGAGTTGCTCAGACCACAACAGTTTAGAAGCATATACGTACAAAGATACACAACATATCCCTCCAGACTGCTAATATCCCGAAACCCCTCCTTTAGAGTGCGGGTATTGTACTTCCCATTTCCAAGACTCAAGTCTGGCTTTATAAAAATAACAGGTTTCCCTAAATCCCTTCACTAAATATTACCCTGCTCACCTCTGCTAAATGGCTTCAAACCCACAATGCCTTTGATATACCTTTGAAGAGTTTCGAGAGAGTATCTACTCTCTGAGCCCGGCCATGGGCCAGGCTCGTCTGGTGCTTGCTCTGGTCAACCAGGCTGTTGCTGCTGGAGGCCTGCTGCCCCACATATCCATCACAGCCTGGTTGATCTGGCACCTGGTGAAGATACTTATCCATTTTCCTCTTGAAGGCTTCTACACTTGTTACAGCCATGTTTCTGATATCTTCTGGTAAGATGTTGAATAGTCTGGGACCCCAGATGTTGATACAGTGTTCCCTTATTGTCCCCACTGCAACCCTGCTCCTCACTGGGTTTTACACTTCCTCCCATATTTCTCACTCCAGTATGTTATGCCAGTGTGCAGATTTGGGACCAGGCCCTCGAGTATTTTCCAGGTATATATTATCATGTATCTCTCTCTCCTCCTCTCCAATGAATACATGTTCAAGACTTGCAGGCATTCCCAGTAGTTTAGGTGCTTTACAGGCTCAGTGTGAGCCGTAAACGATCTCTGTATTTCTTCCAGCTCCGATATTTCTCCTGCTTTGAATGGGGCCGTCAGCACTGAGCAATATTCTAAGTGAGGAAGCACTAGCGATTTGAAGAGTGTCACCATCGGCATTATTTCCCTTGTTTTGAAAGTTTTCAATACCCACCCTGTCACCTTCCTGGCCGTCGTGATCTTTGCCTTGTTATGGTCTTTAAAAGAAAGGTCTGCAGACGTAATTATTCCTAGGTCTTTTACATGTTCCTAACATTCTGTTTGGTGACCCTCTTGAGTTTTGTTTATAGTGTTCCTTTTGAGTTCTTCATTCTTTCCATACCTAAGCAGCTGGAACGTATCAACATTGAACGTTATGTTGTTCTCCACTGCCCACTGGAAAACCCTGTTTATGTCTTCCTCTACTTTTTCAGTGTCCTCTACCATAGTGACTGTCATGCTTATTTTAGTGTCATCTGCAAATGATGATAGAAAAATGTGCTGGGTGTTTTTGTCTATGTCTGCTATGAAGATGAGAAACAGCAGAGGTGCCAGGACAGTGCCTTGGGGCACTGAACTTTGACCTCGCTGATGCTAGATCTTGCCCTGTTCACTACTACTTTGTGTTCTGTGTGTTAGGAAACTGAAAATCCATCTTCCTACCTTTCCCGTAATGCAGTGCCCATGGCCTTCATTTTGTGCGCTATCACTCCATGATTGCATTTGTCAAACGCCTTTGCAAAATTTGTATAAATCACATCTGCATTTTGGTCATCTTCCAAGTGCCTCTGTAATTCTGTCATAATGGTTCAGCAGCTGTGACAGGCATGATCGTACTGCTCTAAAACCATGCTGGTTCAGGTTATGTTGGTTGTGCTGCTCAATGAAATTTGTAATCTGCAGTCTCATCACTCTTTCGAAGATTTTTATGATGCGAGAGGTTAGGGCTACTGTAATTTTTAGCTAGTGCTCTACTACCTCCCTTATGCAAAGGAGCTATGTCTGCACTCTTTAAAGCCTCTAGTATTTCACCTAGATCTAAGCTCTTTCTCCAAAGAATACTGAGGGCTCGTGCTAGTGGTACTTTCCACTTCTTTATAAACAGAACATTCCCTGAATCTGGTCCAGGTGCTGAGTGAGTGGACATGTTTTCCATTTCTTTTTCGAAATCTATGGGATTTGTACTAATGTCAGTTGGTCTGCACGGCTTTCTTCTGGAGTGAAAAATATTTCTGCATTTTCTACCTTGCTGTCATTTAGTGAATTGCTGAACACTGACTCATACTGTTCTTTTAGGATTTCACTCATTTCCTGTTCATTGTCAGTATACGAGTCTCCTCTCGGTAGTGGTTCAATTCTGCAGGCAGTTCTTAGCCTGGATTTTTGCATAGGAATAGAAATATTTTGGGTTTCTTGCAACATCCTGCATGGCCCTTTGTTCCCTTTATACTACTTCTGTGAGGTATGACATCTTAAGTTTTTGCTCTAATTCAGTGATCTCTTGGCTAAATCTATCTTTCCTCTGTTGTAGCATATTTGTGTTTTTAAGCAATTCAGTAACCCGTTTTCTTCTTCTGTACCATCTCATATGCTCTCTCTATATCTGATCTTCTGGGTTTCCTCAATGGTATGTGTTTTATACATCTTTCTTTCTTTCAACACACCGGCCGTATCCCACCGAGGCGGGGTGGCCCAAAAGGAAAAACGAAAGTTTCTCCTTTTACATTTAGTAATATATACAGGAGAGGGGGTTACTAGCTCCTTGCTCCCGGCATTTTAGTCGCCTCTTACAACATGCATGGCTTACGGAGGAAGAATTATGTTCCACTTCCCCATGGAGGTAAGAGGAAATAAACAAGAACAAGAACTAGAAAGAAAATAGAAGAAAACCCAAAGGGGTGTGTATATATATGCTTGTGCATGTATGTGTAGTGTGACCTAAGTGTAAGTAGAAGTAGCAAGACATACCTGAAATCTTGCATGTGTATGAGACAGATAAAAAAAGACACCAGCAATCTTACCATCGTGTAAAACAATTACAGGCTTCAGTTTTACACTCACTTGGCAGGACGGTAGTACCTCCCTGGGCGGTTGCTGTCTACCAACCTACTACCTATGTGTTTTATACATACCTGGTTATTATTATTTATTAACACACTGGCCGATTCCCACCAAGGCAGGGTGGCCCGAAAAAGAAAAACTTTCACCATCATTCACTCCATCACTGTCTTGCCAGAAGGGTGCTTTACACTACAGTTTTTAAACTGCAACATTAACACCCCTCCTGCAGAGTGCAGGCACTGTACTTTCCATCTCCAGGACTCAAGTCTGGCCTGCCGGTTTCTCTGAATCCTTTCATAAATGTTACTTTGCTCACACTCCAACAGCACGTCAAGTATTAAAAACCATTCGTCTCCATTCACTCCTATCAAACATGCTCACGCATGCCCGCTGGAAGTCCAAGCCCCTCGCACACAAAACCTCCTTTACCCCTTCCCTCCAACCTTTCCTAGGCCGACCCCTACCCCGCCTTCCATCCACTACAGACTGATACACTCTTGAAGTCATTCTGTTTCGCTTCATTCTCTCTACATGTCCGAACCACCTCAACAACCCTTCCTCAGCCCTCTGGACAACAGTTTTTGCAATCCCGCACCTCCTCCTAACTTCCAAACTACGAATTCTCTGCATTACATTCACACCACACATTGCCCTCAGACATGACATCTTCACTGCCTCCAGCCTTCTCCTCGCTGCAACATTCATCACCCATGCTTCACACCCATATAAGAGCGTTGGTAAAACTATACTCTCATACATTCCCCTCTTTGCCTCCAAGGACAAAGTTCTTTGTCTCCACAGACTCCTAAGTGCACCGCTGACCCTTTTCCCCCTCATCAATTCTATGATTCACCTCATCTTTCATAGACCCATCCGCTGACATGTCCACTCCCAATGTCTGAATACATTTACCTCCTCCATACTCTCTTCCTCCAATCTGATATCCAGTCTTTCATCATCTAATCTTTTTGTTATCCTCATAACCTTACTCTTTCCTGTATTCACTTTTAATTTTCTTCTTTTGCATACCCTACCAAATTCATCCACCAACCTCTGCAACTTCTCTTCAGAATCTCCCAAGAGCACAGTGTCATCAGCAAAGAGCAGCTGTGACAACTCCCACTTTGTGTGTGATTATCTTTTAACTCCACATACCTGGTATGCTTCTGTATTCAGCTTCTCTAGGCACTGGTGGGGATTTAGGTCGCTCATGTCTGATTCCCAGGGTATGTCTGATAGCTCTTGGTTTTTTTTTTTCCCCAATCAATTCTATGGTTGTTAAAATTAAACTTACTGAACTGGCTGACACGTCTAACCTAAAGAAAAGTTCAGTATAGTTTCAGGGTGTATAGGAGTATATTTTCCAATTTTCTTTCTTTCAACACACCGGCCGTATCCCACCAAGGCGGGGTGGCCCAAAAGAAAAAACGAAAGTTTCTCCTTTCAAATTTAGTAATATATACAGGAGAAGGGGTTACTAGCCCCTTGCTCCCGGCATTTTAGTCGCCTCTTACAACACGCATGGCTTACAGAGGAAGAATTCTGTTCCACTTCCCCATGGAGATAAGAGGAAATAAACAAGAACAAGAACTAGAAAGAAAATAGAAGAAAACCCAGAGAGGTATGTATATATACGCTTGTACATGTGTAGTGTGACCTAAGTGTAAGTAGACGTAGCAAGACGTACCTGAAATCTTGCATGTTCATGAGACAGAAAAAAGGACACCAGCAATCCTATCATCATGTAAAACAATTACAGGCTTCCGTTTTACTCTCACTTGGCAGGACGGTAGTACCTCCCTGGGCGGTTGCTGTCTACCAACCCACTACCTAGATTTTCCAGTTTTATAACATAATTAAAACAGAGGTTATTGGTTTCTCTGTAATATAATTGGAAAATGCATCTTCTGATTAGCTTTAAGCATCCAGAGCTAAGTGTGTTTTGCTCAACAAGAAGTTTGCATTGTATCTGGACTGTGGAAGTGCCAATTTACCAATTTTATTAAACAAATTGTGATACTGATTTAGCTTGAATGATTCCTCTAATTAACTTTGAACTTTCAACTTAGATTCTTCGTACTTAGTGGAAGGTTCAGATAGGTTTTGGGTTACAGATGTTACTTTGTGAATTCTGTTGAGTATATTGTGATATTGGCCCTGAATCTGCACTCTCTAGAAAGGTGTAGAATTAGGGGGGATATGACTGAGGTGTATAAATGGAAAACAGGAATAAATAAAGGGGATGTAACTGGCATGCTGAAAATTTCCAGCCAAGACAGGACTCACAGCAGTGGTTTCAAGTTTGAAAAGTTCAGATTCAGGAAGGACATAGGAAAGCACTGGTTTGGTAATAGAGTTGTAGATGGGTGGAACAAACTCCCGAGTACCGTCATAGAAGCTAAGACCTTGTGTAGTTTTAAAAATAGGTTGGATAAATACATGAGTGGGTGTGGGTGGGTGTGAGTTGGACCTGACTAGCTTGGGCTACCAGGTCTGGTGCTGTGCTCCTTCCTTAAGTGGAAGTGACCTGACTAGGTGGTCATTGTTCTAGGTCGGGGGGGGTGGCATGGACCTGCTTCGCATGGGTCAGTAGGCGTGTTGCAGTGTTCCTTCTTTCTTATGTTCTTATGTATGATAGCTTGAGAATGCTTCTATATCTCATAGTTAAATACCAATGCTGATGTATCTTTAAGAATGCATTCAGAATTTTATTAGTCTTTGCTTGTGCCAATTTGCCATTTTTTTTATGAAAATTGAGGATATGATACTTACCTTTCTAAAGCACTGAGGAATTGTTGAGTAACATTGATGAAGCAGTGAATGTTGTGCTGCCTTAATTCCACTTCTTAAAGAGATATCCCTCATTAGATACTGTAGATGCATTCTAGTCTCTTGGCAGCTGTACGAAGTTCATTCTCTCCATAAACAATTAATTGTGCATATTAATAAGATAATCGCAAATGAGCGATTTCCGGAGAGAGCCGTTCCTCTGAATGACTGTCTGGATTTGCTACTCTATTTCAGCAACATTGCAAGCTCCTGATGAGGTGTTGATTGCAACACAAAAGGCCTATAGCTCTTACTCAACTCCCCCATAAGAATCTCAAATGTCATCCAATCCATTTACATATTGCAATGTATGTTGCATATACAGAATTATCAATATAATAGGATATCAGATAGTAGCAGACTTGCATGAATTGAGGGAGACCTGTACTTGCTGGTGATTCTGTGGGTTATCATCACTGTTGCTCACCTTCAGACCTTGCTGATGGTTCTGTGGGTTATCATCACTGTTGCTCACCTTCAGACCTTGCTGATGGTTCTGTGGGTTATCATCACTGTTGCTCACCTTCAGACCTTGCTGATGGTTCTGTGGGTTATCATCACTGTTGCTCACCTTCAGACCTGCTGATGGTTCTGTGGTTATCATCACTGTTGCTCACCTTCAGACCTTGCTGATGTTCTGTGGGTTATCATCACTGTTGCTCACCTTCAGACCTTGCTGATGGTTCTGTGGGTTATCATCACTGTTGCTCACCTTCAGACCTTGCTGATGGTTCTGTGGGTTATCATCACTGTTGCTCACCTTCAAACCTTGCTGATGGTTCTGTGGGTTATCACTGATGCTCACCCTTAGACCTTGCTGATGGTTCTATGGGTTATCATCACTGTTGGTCACCCTCAGACCTTGCTGATGGTTCTGTGGGTTATCATCACTGTTGCTTACCCTTAGACCTTGCTGATGGTTCTGTGGATTATCATCACTGTTGATCATCCTCAGACCTTGCTAATGATTCTGTGGGTTATCATCACTGTTGGTCACCCTCAGACCAGACCTCCTGAAGTGGTAAGGAAATATTACATGAATAAGAATTACTGTTTTAAGAAACACATAATTAAAGATAAGTGCATCGTGAATGTATATAAATAGACTTTTTTATGATTTACTTGCCATTTTAAATGCTTGGACAATAAACCTTCCTACCAAAGTGAGAAACATTAAACAGGTTTCCAAATCACTCATATAACATGACGACAGTACTGTACCTCCATGGATGGCTGCTATCTTCCAACCTGTTGTTATGATAAGTAAGACATGTGCAACAGTTAGGTATCTTTATTCTGAAAAGTTTCACCTACCCAGTAGAGTTCTTCAGTCGAGCACAGAGGAGGCAACAGAAGCAGTAGAGATGAAGAGACTGAAGAAGCCTACTGTGTAATCAATAAAGATACCTAACTGTTGCACATGTGTCTTATTAACTTGTCAGTGTTGTATATCATTATCATATTCAAGATACTATTTTTTTTTTTTTACACATCGGCCGTTTCTCACCGAGGCAGGGTGACTCAAAAAGAAAGAAAAAACTTTCATCATCATTCAGCACTTTCACCATCACCTATACATAATAACTGTCTTTGAAGAGGCAGTCAGATACGATAGTTTAGACATCCCTCCAAACTGCCACTATTATGCATATTAATTTTTATTGAATATCTTCAGCAATTTAACCCTTTCAGGGTCCGTGCCGTAGATCTACGGCTTTACGTTCAGGGTCCAAACCGTAGATCTACACCATGAGCTCAGCTCACTGTGATAAGCTGTGAGCAGTAAATTTGGGCCTAGATATGAGAGAATACATCTATGTGGTATGTGTGCACCACATAAAACAAATCCTGCAGCACACAGTGCATAATGAGAGAAAGAAACTGAGACCATAATTTTCAATTAAAACAGCGACTTGGCAGTGTTTTTTCGCATGTTTTTTATAGTTGTATTTGCAATTTCTTGGTCTCATTTGATAGAATGGAAGATATGCTACAGAAATAGAGATGATTTTGATTGGTTTTGGTACTAGAAATGGCTTGAAACTGAGCTCAAAGTAGAAGAAATGTTAAATTTTTGCCTATGTTCAAGAGTAAACAAATGACCTCGCAAGTCTAATACACGCCAGCTGGTGGGTCTAATATACATTCACAAATGTGGTGATATTATTTATACAGTTATTGCAGTATTGCATAACAGTAAATCTTCCATTTTTTGGTTTGAATAAAAATTCATTATGTGAATAAAAAATCAAAATGGAATTCATTTGTAAAGCCTGAAAACGTAACTAATGAACAGAGGAAATGTTAGTTTAGTGCCAGGAATGCCTGCATTGTTTATTTTGGACCCTATTTTGAAATTGGAATATTTTGAACTTTGCATTAAATTGGCCAAATTACCAATTTCCGGTCACTTTATTTTGTTGTTGAAACAGTTGACTTGGCGATTTCTTGTGCTCAATCAATAGAAGTAATACTAGTGAAATAGCTAAGAATTTGGTTGGCTGGAATACTGTAATTGCCCTAAAATGGGAGTCAAAGTTGGCAAAATCGCCGATGCATAAATCTCGCCGACACATCAAAATCCGCAAGAGCATAATTTCGTCAGTTTTCCATCAGATTTCATACTTTTTGTTTTATTACCTTCAGGAAAAGATTCTCTACCATTTCATAAGAAAAAATAACAAAATTATTTTTTGAAAATTCTTGGACACTGATTTCAGCACACTTTGAAATTTGGCCTCTGGACCCTGAAAGAGTTAAGAGATGCAGCATTACTTTGTTCTTATATTTTAGAAAATTAAGCTCATTCAAACTTTTAAAGTGTTTTTTAATTAATGTGCCTTAGTAGATTTTCTTGTATTAGAGAACACATCATGAGTTTCATGAAGTTCAGTTTGTTGCTTTCCGTGATTTGAAAAGATTTGACTAGCTTACCATGTGTCCAGCAGCCAGTGTACTGCTGGACAATAAGCAAAACTACAGATATAGTTAGCATAGCCTTGTCTAACTAGTCATTTATTCTGACAAGTTCAAGTGGGTGGAGTTTCAGCTTGTGGGAATCTCTAGGGTGCAGATGTACAATTTCTGAGTCTTTTCATGGTGTCAATTAAGAGGTGCTAGGAAATGAAAGTTTTCCAGTAAAAGGTACAGGCCTTATAAAGATGTGATGTCCCTGGTGTTAATTTTAGGTCAAAGATTGACTTGAAAAACTTAGTACTTTGAGGGTCACTTGCAAGAGGCCTGAGTTAAAGATAGGGTATGACAATATGGGAGATTTCTCAGCTGTTTGCTGACAAAACCCCTGTTTTCTTTGGAGATTTATTTAAGTTGCAAAAGGTGGACTACTCAGGTTGAAAATGTGCAATTTAAGGAGAATCAAAGAGGGCTATGGATAATAAAGATTAAGGACAAGATTGAATATCGTGAGAGATTTGGGTTTTTAAGTAGTTAATATTTGGCAGGAGTGTAATCATCAGCTGATCAAATTGAGTGCTTATCTTAAATTTGGGGGAAAGATGGAGTGCACGCTTAGTCTGTCACAAAAGAATGTCCTTGGAGCAAAGATGTTGGGAGAGGTGAAGTAAGAACCCTATATGGGTGTGAGCGCTATACCTGTGACAGGAGAAGGGTTTCGTGAGATGTCCTTCCTATTTTCCCAATTTTGGGTGTATAAGCCTGAGAATGTATTGGAAGTTAGAGGTGGGACTAAACCAAAACTCTTCCCTAGGGCTCGAAAGGTTCTTAGTTGGACATGTAGAGAGTATGGTGGACAGAAAAAAAAGTGACATCTGTAGTGAACAAGGCAGGGTGGGCTCAAGAGGGGTTGAGCGGGTAAAGGCTGTTTTTGTCAAGGACTTGGACATCCAGCACATGCATGACTTCTGATAGGAAATGGAACCCCCAAAGTCTGTTTAATCAGACAGCTGTTAGTGCTGAGCCAAGTAACATTTATAAGGTTCAGGGAACCGCAGGCCGGACTTTGTCCTGGAGATGGGAAAATCATGCCTCACTCTGAAGGAGGGGTGTTAATGTGCAGTTTAAAACTGTAGTGTAAAGCACCCTTCTTTGGCAAAACAGTGATGAGTAATGATGATGAAAGTTTTTCTTTTTCGGCCAACCTGCCTTGTGGGAAAACGCCGGTGTGATAAAAAATAATAATAAGTTTTAGAGGTCATAGACATCTTTTAAATGTTAACTACTGAAGGTACTGATCTCTTAAGAGTGTTTGATCTTACTCCTGGATATTTTAGGGGGCAAAGAGTTTTACTTAGAACACTTAGCTCTCTTTGTATGGTACATTCACTATGTTCTGTGGTTCTCGGGTATTGGATAGGGAAGATACTCTCTCAGATTGTGCAGCTACAAAACTCACCTTTTTTTGTTTGGTCATTATCTAAATTTAATTAAGGAAAATGTGCCACTAAAACCCCAAGGAAATTTCCATTGCCTATAAGGAGATCTCTAGAAGGCCTATGTAATAAAGGTATTTAAGACAAGTAATTATTTAATAGTCCTGTGACATTGTCAAATTGGGTTTTTTTTATTGAGTTAATTGTGACACAGGCATAGACTAATTCCATGCAGCATGATCAATTGAAATGCATTACTTCTTTTGGTTTGATGGGGACTGGTAACACTGCATTACTGCCATCACCAAAGAAAAGCTGTGTAATCAAACCTGACTTGTTGGGAGAGGTGAAGGCCAAGGAACCCGGGTATCGGAGTTGAGCGCCTTAACCACCAGGACATGATCCGAAGTCAGTTTTCTTCTATAGACTATCGCAATATTTTCCACGAGGTAGGCGCCTTGAGAAAGAAATTCATTGACTTACCTCACCCATCCCTGCTGTATTCCATACCCATTCCTTAAATTGTCTTCCATCAGCGTTTCCCACTAAGGAGGGTACTAAAAAAAAAAAAAATGACTATCATGCCTACAAGGCAGGGTGGCTCAAAGAGAGAAAATTTTCACCTTAGCTGTCTTTTCAGAAGTACATGGACATCACACTTCATGTCATTCTGAGGTACAACATCCCTACCCATCTCTGTTAATGCAGGCAGTCTGTGTCACTCCCAGAACTCAAGGCCTGCTAACCAGTTTCCCTGACTTCCTCATAAATGTTATCTTGTCTCCTTACAAAATCATTGATTTCTTTACATTTTAATTTGCATATCATTCTTATTTCTTACATTCTCATTTTCTATTGCAGATATAACTCTTTTGTCATTAATTTTTACATGTTCATATTCAAAATACTTAACGTCTGCTCCTTATGAAGCACCAAACAGCTGTAAAAGTCACTGATATCCATGTTTATAGTCTTACAACATGTTGAATGAGTAATTAATTAGGTGAGACTATAATAATCTAATAAGGCAATATTGTCCTCATTTGGTCTCTTAAGTTTGTATTTGGTATGCTTTTTTAATTTTCAATTTCTAAAATGAGAAATTAGGATTCTGAATGTAAATATTCACCAGATTGATAGAGTAATGCACAAATACAGCTTGTCCTCAGGAAAAATAAACAAGTCTTCCTAAACTGTAGAGCAGAAACTGAATACAGTAGGCCCCTGCTTTATGGCGTTTCACTATATGGTGTTCCGTTAATACGGACATTTCAAATTATGATCAAAACTTGCTATATGGCTCCTGCCACCTGACTTTCTACT
The DNA here is from genome assembly GCF_026875155.1 of Cherax quadricarinatus. NCBI lineage: Eukaryota > Metazoa > Arthropoda > Malacostraca > Decapoda > Parastacidae > Cherax > Cherax quadricarinatus. The sequence continues at coordinate 38,372,433 of NC_069442.1, read as the reverse complement.
ATGGTCACCATGTGCCACCCAGTTTGTTTAGATTCTCCGTGAGCAGATTTCTCCATTATGTCTAGAAATTTTCCAAAATTTCAAGTGTTTAAATTTATTTCATATTTTATATATTATATGTACTTTGATTTGGTAGGGTATGCAAAAGAAGAAAATTAAAGGTGAATACAGGAAAGAGTAAGGTTATGAGGATAACAAAAAGATTAGGTGATGAAAGATTGGATATCAGATTGGAGGAAGAGAGGACGGAGGAGGTGAATGTATGCAGATATTTGGGAGTGGACGTGTCAGCGGATGGGTCTATGAAAGATGAGGTGAATCATAGAATTGATGAGGGGAAAAGGGTGAGTGGTGCACTTAGGAGTCTGTGGAGACAAAGAACTTTGTCCTTGGAGGCAAAGAGGGGAATGTATGAGAGTATAGTTTTACCAACGCTCTTATATGGGTGTGAAGCATGGGTGATGAATGTTGCAGCGAGGAGAAGGCTGGAGGCAGTGGAGATGTCATGTCTGAGGGCAATGTGTGGTGTGAATATAATGCAGAAAATTCGTAGTTTGGAAGTTAGGAGGAGGTGTAGGATTACCAAAACTGTTGTCCAGAGAGCTGAGGAAGGGTTGTTGAGGTGGTTCGGACATGTAGAGAGAATGGAGCGAAACAGAATGACTTCAAGAGTGTATCAGTCTGTAGTGGAAGGAAGGCAGGGTAGGGGTTCGCCTAGGAAAGGTTGGAAGGAGGGGTTAAAGGAGGTTTTATGTGCGAGGGGCTTGGACTTCCAGCAGGCATGCGTGAGTGTGTTTGATAGGAGTGAATGGAGACAGATGGTTTTTAATACTTGATGTGCTGTTGGAGTGTGAGCAAAGTAACATTTATGAAGGGATTCAGGGAAACCGGCAGGCCAGACTTGAGTCCTGGAGATGGGAAGTACAGTGCCTGCACTCTGAAGGAGGGGTGTTAATGTTGCAGTTTAAAAACTGTAAGTGTAAAGCACCCTTCTGGCAAGACAGTGATGGAGTGAATGGTGGTGAAAGTTTTTCTTTTTCAGGCCACCCTGCCTTGGTGGGAATCGGCCAGTGTGTTAATAAATAATAAATGTACTCTGATAATTATACTTATGTGTACCTGTACCTAAGTAAACTTACACACTGTGCTGGCATGCAGGAATACATTAAAATCACTAAGAGTGTCTTATTAGTCTCGAAGACCCCATATTAACAATGGTAAAAATGGAGTTATAAGAGAAGTGACTGCGAGGGTCTTGGCAAGAGCGTGGAGTTAAAAGATAAAGAATCAAACACACAGTGGGAGTTGTCACAGTTGCTCTTTGCTGATGACACTGTGCTTTTGGGAGATTCTGAAGAGAAGTTGGAGAGGTTGGTGGATGAATTTGGTGGGGTGTGTAAGAGAAGAAAATTAAAAGTGAATATAGGAAAGAGTGAGGTTATGAGGAGGATAAAATGATTAGGTGACAAAAGATTGGATATCAGATTGGAGGGAGAGAGTATGGAGGAGGTGAAGGTATTCAGATATTTAGGAGCGGACGTGTCGGCAGATGGGTCTGTGAAGGATGAGGTGAATTATAGAATTGATGAGGGGAAAAGGGTGAGTGGTGCACTTAGGAGCCTGTGGAGACAAAGAACTTTGTCCCTGGAAGCAAAGAGGGGAATGTATGAGAGTATAGTTGTACCAACATTTGTATGGGTGTGAAGCACGGGTGATGAATATTGTAATGAGGAGTAGGCTGGAGGCAGTGGAGATGTCATGTCTGAGGGCAGTGTGTGGTGTGAATATAATGCAGAGAATTCGTATTTTGGAAATTAGAAGAAGGTGTGGGATTACCAAAACTATTATCCAGAGGGCTGAGGAGGGGTTGTTGAGGTGGTTTGGACATGTAGAGAGAATGAACAAAACAGGGTAGGGATCGGCCTAGAAAGTGTTGGAGGGAGGGGGTAAAGGAGATTTCGTGTGCGAGGGGCTTGGACTTCCAGCAAGCGTGCATGAGCGTATTTGATAGGAGTGAATGGAGGCAAATGGTTTTTAATACTTGACTTGCTGTTGGAGTATGAGGAAAGTAACATTTATGAAGGGATTCAGGGAAACCGGCAGGCTGGACTTGAGTCCTGGAGATGGGAAGTACAGTGTCTACACTGTGAAGGATGGGTGTTAATGTTGCAGTTTTATAACTGTAGTGTAAAGCACCCTTCTGGCAAGACAGTGATGGAGTGAATGATGATGAAAGCTTTTCTTTTTCGGGCCACCCTGCCTTGGTGGGAATTGGCTGATGTGTTAATAAAAAAATAAATAATAAAACACAATAATAATCACTCTGAGGTGCATCGAATGTCGTATTACGTTAATATAAACATTTTCATTAATTAATCCATTTATGGTATATTTTTGAAAATTATATAATAAACGTGCGATGTAACATAAAAACATTTTAAATGCACCCCACAGTAGAATAAATTAACATGAAAATGAGATGTTTTTCCAGTCGTCTTGTCGGAGTATCGGAAGGAATAATGTTTTCTCTAGTTCAACACTAGAGAAGATTTATACACATTATTACTGGGGATAACTGTAGAAAATTATTCCTGTTGTATGTCTTCATTCAGAGTATCGTTCCTTCTAAAAATGGTATGTTACATGAGAATGGGAATGTTGCACTTTATTTATTCTACTGTACCAACATGGAGACAACTTGTACACAATGTAAGGTGTATGTACAGTGGACCCCTCAACCAGCAGTGGCATTGATTAACGATAAATCTGACTAGCAATACATTCTAACGCAAAAATTTTGCCTCGACTAGCGCTTAAAAGCCGACCAGCGCTATTCGTTCCATACCATACGCGTCCACTTTGGCCTGAGCGCGCCTCACTTGTCCCTTTGGTGCCAGTGTTTACAAGCCAGCCAGCCACCGCAGTCACTTCCAAACATACAACTGGAACATTTCATATTATCACAGCCTTTTTAGTGATTGCACCTGCAAAATAAGTCACCATGGGCCCCAAGAAAGCTTCTAGTGCCAACCCTACAGCAAAAAGGGTGAGAATTACTATGGAGATGAAGAAAGAGATCATTGATAAATATGAAAGTGGAGTGCGTATCTCTGAGCTGGTCAGGTTGTATAATAAACCCCAATCAACCATCGCTACTATTGTGGGCAAGAAAACAGCAATCAAGGAAGCTGTTCTTGCCAAAGGTGCAACTATGTTTTCGAAACTGAGATCGCAAGTGATAGAAGATGTTGAGAGACTGTTATTGGTGTGGATAAACGAGAAACAGATAGCAGGAGACAGCATCTCTCAAGCGATCATATGTGAAAAGGCTAGGAAGTTGCATGACGATTTAATTAAAAAAATGCCAGCAACTAGTGATGTGAGTGAATTTAAGGCCAGCAAAGGTTGGTTTGAGAGATTTAAGAAGCGTAGTGGCATACATAGTGTGATAAGGCATGGTGAGGCTGCCAGTTCGGACCACAAAACGGCTGAAAAATATGTGCAGGACTTCAAGGAGTACATAGACAGTGAAGGACTGAAACCTGAACAAGTGTTTAATTGTGACGAAACAGGCCTGTTTTGGAAGAAAATGCCAAGCAGGACATACATTACTCAGGAGGAAAAGGCACTCCCAGGACATAAGCCTATGAAAGACAGGCTTACTCTGTTGATGTGTGCCAATGCTAGTGGTGATTGCAAAGTGAAGCCTTTATTGGTGTATCACTCTGAAACCCCCAGAGTGTTCAGGAAAAACAATGTCCTCAAGGCTAATTTGTGTGTGCTGTGGAGGGCAAACAGTAAGGCATGGGTCACTAGGGACTTTTTCTATGACTGGTTATACCATGCATTTGCCCCCAATGTGAAAAATTACCTAATTGAAAAGAAATTAGACCTTAAGTGCCTCCTGGTATTAGACAATGCCCCTGGTCATCCTACAGATGTGGCAGAGCGACTTTCTAGGGACATGAGCTTCATTAAGGTGTAGTTTTTGCCTCCTAATACCACTCCTCTCCTGCAGCCCATGGACCAGCAGGTTATTTCCAACTTCAAGAAACTGTACACAAAAGCTATGTTTGAAAGGTGCTTTGTAGTGACCTCAGAAACTCAACTGACTCTAAGAGAGTTTTGGTGTAAACATTATAGGTAAGGCTTGGGAGGAAGTGACTAAGAGGGCATTGAACTCTGCTTGGAAAAAACTGTGGCCAGAATGTGTAGACAAAAGGGATTTTGAAGGGTTTGAGGCTAACCCTGAGAATCCTATGCCAGTTGAGGAATCCATTGTGGCATTGGGGAAATCCTTGGGGTTGGAGGTTAGTGGGGAAGATGTGGAAGAGTTGGTGGAGGAGGACAATGAAGAACTAACCACTGATGAGCTGCTAGATCATCTTCAACAGCAAGAGGGCAGACCTGAGGAAACTGCTTCGGAGGAGGGGAGAGAGAAATTGAAGAAGTTGCCTACTTCTAAGATAAAGGAAATGTGTGCAAAGTGGCTTGAAGTACAAACCTTTTTTGATGAAAATCACCCTGACACAGCTACTGCAAGCCGTGTTGGCAACCTGTACACTGACAATGTTGTGAACCACTTTAGGAAAGTCATAAAGGAACGAGAGGTACAGGTATCTATGGACAGATATGTTGTGCGACAGAAGTCCAGTGACTGAAGCTGGTCCTAGTGGCATTAAAAGAACAAGGGAAGTAACCCCAGAAAAAGACTTGCTGCCTCAAGTGCTAATGGAAGGGGATTCCCCTTCTAAACACTAACACCTCTCCCCTCCTCCCATCCCATCAATCATCACCAGATCTTCAATAAAGGTAAGTGTCATGTAACTGTGCATGTAATCTTCAGTTTGTGTGTATTAAAATTAATATTTCATGTGGTAAAATTTTTTTTTTTCAATACTTTTGGGTGTCTTGCACGGATTAATTTAATTTCCATTATTTCTTATGGGGAAAATTAACTTGACTAACGATAATTTTGACTAACGATGAGCTCTCAGGAACGGATTAATATCGCTGGTTGAGGGTCCACTGTATTATGGTATAGGCTTCGCAAACATGGAAATAAGTGGCTCGGACTTTTTTGGGTTATTTTAGGTAATCTACACATATGCTGCTATGTATGATAAGCTATGTAACTGTATTAATGTGTACCTGTACCTGAATGCAAACTTACTCACAAACATGGAAATGAACGTGTATGAACCATAACCAGATGCGTTCATCTGCTTGTTTACATACTCCGCGTCTCTGTCCTCTCTCATTTACTCATTCTCTTTCTTCTGTTTACATAAGAACATAAGAAAGGAGGAACACTGCAGCAGGCCTGTTGGCCCATACTAGGCAGGTCCTTTACAATCCATCCCACTAACAAAACATTTGCCCAACCCAATTTTCAATGCTGCCCAAGAAATAAGCTCTGATAACTCTATCCACTCATTTGCAAGTCCCACTCAAATCCAACCCCTCTCACTCGTATATTTATCCAACCTAAATTTGAAACTACCCAAAGTCCTAGCCTCAATAACCCAACTAGGTAGACTGTTCCACTCATCAACTACCCTATTTCCAAACCAAAACTTTCCTATGTCCTTTCTAAATCTAAACTTGTCTAATTTAAATCCATTACTGCAGGTTCTCTCTTGGAGAGACGTCCTCAAGACCTTATTAATATCCCCTTTAGTAATACTGATCTTCCACTTATACACTTCGATCATGTCTCCCCTCATTCTTTGTCTAACAAGTGAATGTAATTTAAGAGTCTTCAATCTTTCTTCATAAGGAAGATTTCTAGTGCTATGTATTAATTTAGTCATTCTACCCTGAATGTTTTCTAACGAATTTATGTCCATTCTGTAATATGGAGACCAGAACTGAGCACCATACATTAAGACTACAGATATTTTAAGGTAAGTAATGAATGTACTGTATATGCACTCTGTCGCTCTAGGGCACTTTAAATGTATATTACATGTGCGGCTTGGTCTGAGACCAAGCCTCGTGGTGCATCAGGGTCTGATCAACCAAGTTGTTACTGCTGGCCGCATGCAAACTGACATACAAACCACAGCCCGGCTGGTCAGATACTGACTTTAGGTGCCTGTCCAGTGCCTTCTTGAAGACAGCCAGGGGTCTGTTGGTAATTCCCCTTATGTATGCTGGTAAGCAGTTGAACAGTCTTGGGCCTCAACTCTTATTATGTTGTCTCTCAGTGTACTCGTGGTGGTGGAGACACACTGCTATACATTGTGTAAGTATATTTAGGTACAGGTACACATAAGTATAATTATCAGAGTACCTATAAAATATGCAATAACTTTAAAACACTTGAAATTTTGGAAAGATTCCAGACATAATAGAGAGATGTGCTCACGAAGATTGTAAACAAACCTGGTGGGGCACACCTTATTAGAAAGACTGGGAGCCGTATAGCAAGTTTTGCTGATAATTTGAAATCATCGTATTAGTGGAACGCCATAAGGCGAAATACTGTAAAGTGGGGCCCTACTGTATATTATTAATAAGTGGAAAAATGCCATTCTGCTTTACGACAATGTCCGCTCTCCAGTGGTAACCTGGAACTTAACCTGCTGTATAAGTTGGGCCCTACTGTATAACTTTAAAAAGAAATTTTTTAAATCTTGAACCCCTGCATTTTTATGGCACCATGAAATTTGATGAATTGAATCCTAGGTAAAAAAAATATTTAAAAAAAATATTTCAGTTTTTGCTGTTTTTTGGCTGACAGCTTGAAAGTTTAGCAGTTGTTTCTTCAGAGGTGACGAGTGGACAGTTTAGCATTATTCTAGATGAGCAGAGGAAGCCTAGGAGGGCAGCCACTAGGTGTCTTTGAACCCCAGGGAGAATTTTAGTTTTATTATTTCTTTTCTTTTTATTTACTTAATTTGTAGAAATGATTCATCTCCATGGGGAATTGGAGAAAAATTCTTCCTTTGTAAACCATGCATGTTGTAAGAGGCGACTAAAATGCTGGGAGCAAGAGGCTAGTAACCCCCTTCTCCTGTGTAAATTACTAAATGTTAACCCTTTGAGGGTTTTCGTCGTACTAGTACGTCTTACGCGTAGGGGTTTTTGACGTACTAGTACTCATAAATTCTAGCGACCTCAAATCTAGTGGGAGAAAGCTGGTAGGCCTTCATATGAAAGAATGGGTCTATGTGGTCAGTGTGACAGATAAAAAAAATCCTGCAGCACACAGTGCATAATGGGGAAAAAAAAACCCCAATTGGGTTTTTTTTTGGTTTTTAAAAAAAACAGCGTCTTTGCAGTGTATTTTCGTTTTTGCTATTTAAGTGGTTTTCTAGTTTTCCCCTGGCTCATTTTATAAAAATTAAAAGAAAATTTTTATGGAAACTGAGATGTTTTTTGATTGGTTTCATGAGAAAGTACCTTGAAATTGAGCTCAAAGTAGCAGAAATTTTTGGGATATTTCCCAAATTTAAAAAAGTAAAAAAAATTTCATGCCGGGCGCCCCAAAATACACGTAAAACTGGGGGGTTTTTATTCTTTTCAAAGTGTGCTGATATTTTTTTAATACCATTTTTTTACACAATGCAGTAGTTTTCCCCCATAACAGAAAATTTTCCCTATTTTTGTGGAAAAAAAATTTCAAAGTGGAAACAAAAGAAATGTAACAGGGCCGGGGATGTGACAAATTTAAAACAGGGGAAAAGTTTTTTTAAAACTCCCAAAAAAGTGTGTCTTGCTCATTCTGGCCTTTTTTTGGAAAATTTGGGCTTCTTTTAAAATTTGGGTTTTAAAATTTGGGCAAAATTTCTAATTTCTGACCATTTTATTGGATATTTTGAAATCGAAAATGGGTGGTTTTTTGTACTCATTAAATTAAAAAGAAAGGGAAAGGTTCTGCAAAAAAGTTATGATTTTTGTCGACTGGTACTTTGAAATTGGCCGGGGAAAATAGGGCTAAAATTTGGGGCAAATCTCCGGTTTAAACATTGTCGAGCCCAAAAACTTTGTGGAGAAATTTTCCCCAGGAGGGGAGTACAATGCATTAGCCCCTTTCACCCCCCCTTTCCCCCCCCTTTTTCAGCCCTGGGGGGCCCCAGCCCTTTCAAAAGGGGGGAAAGGGCTTTCTTGTTTTCTGCTACGCAAGAAAATGACCCCAAGAGCAGAAAACATTATGTGACGGGGGTTAAAACCCCGCCCCCGCCGCTCCTTGCAAAGTCCACTGTTGCAAATGTTGGGGTTTTAATAAGAGACAGTCCATCCCCTTCCCTTAGAAAGGAAAATTTAAAGGGGAAAATCCCCTCCCCCCCTTTTTTCCCCCATGGTAAAGATAGTGACATTTTTTGTCTATGTTTAAAAGACAGCAAGAACCCAGCTTTCCCGGGTTTTTGCTTCAGGGAGGAAGTTTAGCAAGGAAAAAAAAAAGTACTAGGTCAGTTTCCCCCTTTTAAATTGTTCTAGGGGAAATTCCCGGGGCGTGGGACGCGTGGGGTCAAAATTACTTTTGATTTTTATGGAGAGAGTTTTTGACTTTGCCGGGAAAAACCAAACAAAAAAAAAATGTTCCGCACAATTTTGCCCAAAAGAATCTCAATAAACACTTACAGAAGCTTTAAATCACTTTTTTAATGAAAATGGTGTGAAAAAATTATTAAATAAAACTTTGTAAAACGAGGGGTTGCGACCCAAAAAAAGTGTAGTGGTCTTTTTTAAAAAAGAATACTAGTATTTTCAATAAAAACACTTGGGGAATTACCCGGGAAAAACTGGGGGCCCAGATACAATCCCCAAAGGAAAGTTTTTCAAACTCTTTTTTTGAAATACTATTGCTGCACAGTTAAATTTTTAAGTTACGAGTTAGTCACTTATCTTTAAAACCCTGGTGATAAGCGGACTTTTGAGCCCCCACTCACGAATTGTCAAAATTAGTGAATGAACCCCCCCTTGGGGGTAATTTAAACTTACATAATATACTTTTTTGGGCAGCCCTTTTGAGAAGTGATCAAGACGGGCTTCGAAGATCCCCGCCTGCGGGGGCCCCTTGGGGGCAATAGCTGTCTTATTAGAAAGTAGTACTCTCAAAATTTTTAACCCTTTAGCTGGTAAACTTTTTTCTCAAAAAAAATTTCGCGAGAGAAAAAAATCCATAAGTTTTCCCCCAAATTTCAATTTTTGGGTGTCATTATGTTTGGGAAAAGATTATTTTTTTTTTTCAAAAGATTTTTTTTTTTTTTTTTTTTTTTTTTTTTTTTTTTTTTCAAAAAATTTTTCCTGACGTTGGGGGAAACAATTTTAGGAGGGGGGCCCTCCCTACCCTAAAAGGGTTTTAAAAATTTCAAGAAGGTTTAGCAGATTCAGCCTTAACACAAACAGTTAAATTTCCCCTAATTTGCAAATTTCAAAATTCTAAAGTTTCCCATTTTATACATTTTTTTTCATGATGAGCATGGTAAATTTTTTAGGTTTTTTTTGGGGTTTGTCTTTTTTTTTTTTGGCGGGGGGGAAAAAAAAAAAACCTAGGGTGTAAGTCAATCCACACTTAACTCCCAAACCAACAGAGCCACAACTGTTTTACTACTACCATAAAGGACTATGAACATAACTGAAAGGCGTATACCCCCATCCCATGTAAAAAAAGGGCACAAAACTACCAATGTGGATATCCAGAGCCCTCTACAAAAGAATTTCGAGCACAAATTTTCCAACAGACCAGATAATGTTAACAGTCCCTTCCCATAATCCCAATTGTAATTCCCAAAACTGTTTTTAAATTGAAATAGTGAAATTTTATAATTCCCAATTGAAAAGGGGAACCCAGAAAAAGCCTTTGAATCTTCATTCTTTGGAAATCTTAACAATGTAAACCCATAACAAACAGTTTTTTTAAAATTTTATGTAAACTTCTTTCTTTAAACGCAGGGGCCAAAACCCCCCACCGAGGGGGGGGTCCCCCAAAAAAAGAAAAACAAAATTTTTCTTTTTTTTTAAATTTAGTAATTTTTTTAACAGGAGAAGGGGTTACTAGCCCCTTTTCTCCCGGCATTTTAGTCGCCTCTTATAACACGTATGGGCTTACGGAAGGGAAGGAATCCTGTTTCCCCTTCCCCCCTGGAAAAAAGAGGAAATGAACAACAACAAGAACAGGAAAAAATTTTGAAGAAAAACCCCGGGGGGGTGGGTTTATAGTTTATGCTTGTACCCTGTATGTGTAGTTTTTGACAAATGTTAAATAGAAGTACAAGACGTACCTTAAATCTTTCATGTTTTTGAGACCGTAAAAAGGACACCAAACAATCCCAAACCCTGTTAAAAAAAATTTCAGGCTTTCATTTTAAAATCACTTAGGCCCGGGACGGTATTACCCCCCCCTAGGCGGTTTTCTGTCTCCCAAACCCACTACCTAGGAATTTATTAAAAAAACTTGCCCGAAAACTTGCAGAATTTTTTGGGAAAAAATGTGTCCCTTTTACTAACCCAACTTGTTCTTTGCCCCCAGCTAAATTTTACAATTTTATTTGAAGATTTAGACACTTAGCAAAATTTTGGGGGAAACTTTATTGAGGGAAACCGGGTTTTTCCCCACAAGTTGGGTTCATCTTTCCAAATCAAAGCAGAAAGGGGTTTTTTAAAGGGGAGGAAGGGGTTTTTAAATAATCAGTTCCTCCCCCCTGGGGAAAAGGGAAATGTCCAGTACATCAGTTTTTTGAAAGCACAGTGAAAAAAAGGCCAGAGGGAAATGGCTTATTTTTCGTAAATCTGCGGAAATGGGAAACAAAGGGGAGGGAAACACAAATGGAACTATCCCCCTTGTGTAAGTAGTTTCGTCCAGAGGTTGGACAAGTTTTTTAAGAATTTTCCCTTTTATCAAGATCCCATGTTTTTGCTTTGTATTGGACTGAAAAAGCCACTGTTTTGGCAAAACATTTCCTCAAAAAAGAATTTCCTTTTGTTTCCTAAGTGCTTTTAAATCCCCCAAATTGTCGTTTTCTAAAACCTTTTTCACGTTGTCAGCACTGCTACAAACGGGGCCCCTATCCCAAAACCCCTCCTTTAAAGTGTAGGGGATTTTTTTTCTTCCCACTTCCAGGCTCAAATCCCCCGTAACCATTTTCCCCGTTTTTTTTCCCACAGAAATTTTTCCCCCCCTCCCAACCCCCACCTTTCGTCAGGTCCCCCAAAACCCTTCGTCTCCATTATCCTAATTTTAACACGCTCACACATGCTTGGGGCATTTTCCAAACCTCTTGCCCACAAAACCTCTTTTTTCCCCCTCCCCCCATCCCTTTCCCAGGATGATCCAACCCCCCCCCCTCCACAAAAGTTTTTTTTCGAAACCAAGTCCCAAACTATTTTTTCTCCCCTTTCCCCCTAAAAAACCAAAAAAAACCCCAACCCCTCGTCAGCCCCCTTTAATAATACTTTTAGTAACTCCAAAAACCTTTTTTCACTTAAAAATTTCTTCATAATAATTAAACCCTAAAATTGCCCTTTTTTAAAAAAACAAAAAAAAAAATTGGAGTTAAACAAGTTAAGAAACCTAGGGAAAGTACGGAATTTTTTCAGAAAAAAACAGAGTAGGGGATTAGTAGGGTGGGGGGATGGGGAAATTTGGTTTGATGGTGAGAAAAATTTGAGGAATTTTTTAAAAAATTTAAAGGGAAAAAAGGGGGGGCGGTTAAAAATTTTTTTGGACTTCAAGGAGGTTTTACCTCTTTTTGGAGTGAAGAAAGCAGATTGTTAAATGTGGGGGAAAGGGAGGAGGGATTACGTAGAATGAAAGGGGGGAAAACAGCTGGAACTGATGGGGTCATGACAGGGTATGGTTTAAAAAAAGGGGGAGGGTATAGTGTTGGAGTGGTTGGTAAATTTTTTTTTAAAAATGTATGAAAGAGGGGGAAAATACCTAGGGGTTTGGCCCGAGGGAAAGTATATTTCCCCTTTTTATAAAGGGAAAGGGGACAAAAGAGATTTTAAAAAAATTTTAGGGGGAATAAGTTTAAATGAATACCAGGGAAAAAATGTCGGTAGGGGGTTTTTTAATTGAAAGAATTGAGGTAAACAGAATGTAGGATTGCGGAAAGAGCAGGGAGGTTTTGAGAGTGGGGAGGGGGTGTGTAGATCAAAGTGTTTTATTGAAGCATATAAGGGGAACAGTATTTAAAAAAAGGCAGGGGAAATTTTTATTGCCCTTTTTTGGATTTGAAAAGGGTTGGGTAGAGTTTGGGTAAGGGGAAGCAATGTTGTTTTTAAAATATTTATGATGGGGGGTTGTAAAAAAAAAGTAAAAAGCTAGGGTTTTTCGGGAAGGGGTTGGGGTTTAAATTTTGGGGGGAACCCAAAATTTAAAATGGGAAATTTAAAAGTTAAATTTTTTCTGATTGAAACTGTGCTTATGGGGTTCCCAAAAAAAAAATTGCAAAGGTTATGGGGTGGGGTTAGGAAATGTGTGTTTAAAAGGGAGAAAGTTAAAGTGAAAAATAGAAAAGAGTAAGGTGATTTAGGGAAACAAATGATTTAGATTTAAAAAAAAATTGGATATCAAAAATTTGGGGGGGAGTATGGAAAAAAGTGAATGTTTTTTAGTTTCTTTTGGGGGTTGACGTGTCGGGGGGAAAGGATTTTTTGAAGGGTGGGTTAATCATAGAAAATTTATAGGGAAAAAAAAGGTAAAGGGGCTTTATGGGGATATGTGGAATCAAAAAACGTTATCAATGGAGGCAAAGAAAGGGAAAGTATGAAAGTATAGTTTGTTTCCAAAATCTTATTGAGTGTTTAAGCTTTGGGTTGTAATAAACGCGAGGGGGAAAGGTTGGAGGGGAGTGGGATGTCCGTTTAGGGGGAATGGTGGTGTAAAAAATTTTTGCAGAAAATTCTGAGTGTGGAAAAAATTTGGAAAAGGGGGGGAAATTTTAAAAAAAGTATTAAAATCAGAGGGAAAGGAAAGAAAGGGGTTTTTTGGGTGGTTTGGGCATTTAGAAGAATGGGTCAAAGTTTAAAAAAAAATGGAAAGCATATAAAAATTTTAGGGAAGGAAGGTGGGGTGGGGTTTTACCTCGAAAGGGTTGGAGAGGGGGGTTAAAGGAGGTTTTTTGTGGCCGGGGGGGTTGGACTTCCAGCAAGCGTGCGTGAGCATGTTTAAAAAAGGTGAATGGAGACGAATGGGACTTTTGGGGCCCGACGACTGTTGGAGTGTGAGCAGGATAAATTTTGTGAAGGGGTTCAGGGGAAACCCGGTTTTTTTTTCATTTTAAATCGGGCAAAAACCTGGAAATGGGGGAATTTCAATGCCCCAACCCCTTTTAAAGGGGGGGTTTGGGGGTATTGGGGAGTTTGGGGGGGGAATTTTTGTTGTGTATCTTTATATGAAAATGCTTTAAAATGTTTGTTAAATTTTGAGCACCTTTGCAAAAAAAAGTTTATATTGTGTGGTTGTGGGGAAAGTGGTTGGGGAAAGATGATGAAAGTAATTTTTTTTTTTTGGGGATTTTTTTTCTTTTTTTAGGGCACCCTGCCCCCCGGGGGGAGACGGCCGACTTGTTGAAAAAAAAAAAAATTTTCCCTTAGCCATGACATCACTTTCCTTTCCCGCCTCCTCCTTACTGCACATTTTCAACCCTTGCTTTCCCCCCATATATGAGTGTTGGGACCCTTACTCCTTTTACCATTTTCTTTTTTTGGGCCAACCCTTTGGGTAACTGTTTTGTCTCTCCAGACCTTCCCGTGCACGATTCACCTTTTTCTTCGTTTTTTTATGGTTTTTTAACCTCATCCCTCATAACCCATTTCTGACAAGGGCTACTCCCCCAAAAATCTGAAAAATTCACTTCTTCCATTTTCCCCCCCTTTCCCAAATTAAAAATCCATTTTTTTTTTTACCTAAAATTGTTTGATACCCTCTTTACCCTTTCTCATACTATGTTCACTTTTGGTTTCTTTCTTTACACACTCTCCCGACTTTCCAATAACCTTTTTGCAACTTTTTTTTAGAATCTCACGGTATCATCACAAAAAATAATTTTAATTTTAACCCCAACGGAACAATGTTTATGGAGAAATGGCCTTTTGAAACTTCCCGTTTATGCATATTATTTTTTAGATTATTTAATTTATGCATATTATTTAATTTTTTTTTCTTTTTTAGACGCTTACAAACCAAGTTGTCTGGAAAAATTGCTGGTTGGACACACAATTGGGACTCTTCGAAGCTCAAACGAAAGACAAGGTTTTTCTTTTTTCCAACTACAACAAAAACTTGACCTGTTTCCAGCAGCTGGCTGCCCTCAGGGAAATTTCCCATTTTGGGTTTGACTTTGATGGGTCCAGTCTATTTAAAAAAAAAGCAAAAGGGAAAAAAAAAAATTTCCCCCTTTTTAAAAAGAAGAAAATTTTTACCCGTTTTTGGGGTTTTTTTTGGGTTTAACAAAAAAAAAAAAAGAAATCATATTTTTCTGGGTTTTTTACCCTTTTTGAACCATAGACAAAATTCTTTCTTTTCACAGTTACCTCACAAACCTTTCCTTTGTTTTCCTTATCTTTCTCCGGTTTTTCCCCCTTGGCAAATTTTTTAGATCCATTTTGCTAAAAATGTCCCTCCCCAAAAACTGAATACAATTTACTTCCCCCCTTTCTCTCTTCAGGGCTAATTTCCCGTCATTCTTGCCCCTTTAAATTTCCCGGTTTTACTTTTTAATTTTTTTCTTTTTCAGCCCCTCCTAAACTTTTCTTCAGAATTTCCTTTAATTTTAACCGGGGTCATTGGTAAAAAAAGGGGAAATGTGATTAAATCCCAAGTTGTGTCACCAAATTTCCTTTATTTTAATTTCCCCCAATACTTCCCAACACCAATTTGTTTTAAAAAAAATTTTTGAAAATCAATGCTAAACTCCCGTTGAAAAAAAACACTGGCACTAAAAGTTTGAAGCTGAAAGAAGACACATTCTCCAGTAAACATGCAGAGTACAATTCCATGTTTAATAACTGCTAGAAAAATTGGCAAAATTTCACCTACACAGCTGAAACCCAAAATGCATCATCCTTTTATAGAGTGCAACAGTCAGTGGTCTAACTAGTCATTCACTCAGGCTTAGTCAAGGTAGGCTAAAGTTTTTCTTTCAACACACCGGCCATATCCCACCAAGGCGGGGTGACCCAAAAGGAAAAACGAAAGTTTCTCTTTTTACATTTAGTAATATATACAGGAGAAGGGGTTACTAGCCCCTTGCTCCCGGCATTTTAGTCGTCTCTTACGACACGCATGGCTTGCGGAGGAAGAATTCTGTCCCACTTCCCCATGGAGATAAGAGGAAATAAACAAGAACAAGAACTAGTAAGAAAATAGAAGAAAACCCAGAGGGGTATGTATATATTTGCTTGTACATGTATGTGTAGTGTGACCTAGGTGTAAGAAGAAGAAGTAGCAAGGCATACCTGAAATCTTGCATGTTTATGAGACAGAAAAAAGGACACCAGCAATCCTACCATCATGTAAAACAATTACAGGCTTTCGTTTTACACTCACGTGGCAGGACGGTAGTACCTCCCTGGACAGTTGCTGTCTACCAACCTACTACCTAGGGTAGGCTAAAGTTATTCAAGTGAAATGATACAATACTATTTTAAAGATGAAATTTGCTAATTAGTACCCTCTTTTTTTTTTTTTTTTTTTTTTTTTTTTTTTTTTTTTAACACACCGGCCATCTCCCACTGAGGCAGGGTAAAACAAAAGTTTTTTCTTTACATTTAGTAATTAATACAGGAGAAGGGTCTTCAGAGTGCAGGTACTGTAATCCACACCTCCAATATTAAAGTCCAGCTTACCGATTTTCCTGAATCCCTTCACGCTATGTCTACTCAGTGATTACCTTCATGGTAGATCTCTAAGGGTAGTTCTCAGTGGAACAGAATCAGCAAGACATCCCATTGGGGCAAGTGTTTCACAAGGAAGTGTGCTGGGACCATTGTTATGGAATGTCTACTTCAGTGACTTTCTTCATCTCATCCCAGAATCCCATGCATATGCAGACAGCTGTACTCTGACATTTACTTATCCAAGAGAAGACATGCCAGTTGCTGTAAGCTACATCAATCACCAGCTAAGAGCTGTATCAGTTTGGGGAAACTGATGGCAGGTAACATTTGCACCTGAGAAAATACAAATGATGATGGTCTCTAGGCACCAATTTGGTAATGCCGGAACAGTAGTAAGTATAAATGGGAGAGTATTGGTACCTGGAGAAGTTGATATCCTTGGGGTGAAATTTGACTCCAAACTGACCATGAAGAACCATGTTGTAAATCTTGCACACAAGGCAGCCAGGAAGCTTACAGCACTTCGATATATCTCACATCTGCTTGAAAGTAGGGGTTGCAAGATTCTGTATGAGGCACAAGTTCGTTCACACCTAGAGTATGCTGCGCTATCTTTGCCTGGCCCCTTCCTCTCATCTGTGACTGCTTGACAGAGTAGAGAACAGAGCAAGATGTCTCATCTCTCGCCTGAACCCATCCTGGATAGATCTGTCATTACAGCAGAGCTTTCAACACAGGAGGGATGTGGGTGGCCTTACTGTTATGTACAAGGCCAATATTGTCAAAGTACCACACTTGGCTCCACTTTGAGGACAGTGAGAGGCAAGCTTCTATACCACAAGATGGGCAGAAAGCAGCAACATCACTGGCTGTACCCTTCTGCAGATTGATCATCACAACATTTGAGATCATTTATCCTCAGGATGACTCGAGTATGGAACACATTTGTACAGCATTATAATGTCAACAAGATAAAGTCAGTTGATCAAATGAAAATGCTGGCCCACAGATGGCTCCAACTTCATCTTGTTCCCTACTTGTATGTTTCATAACAATAAAAATGCTTTTAAATGAGCTGATGTAGGTAACAGTTCTTAGCTTGTCAGTAAAGTTAGGAATCCCTAACTTGTCAACAGCTTGTCAATAAAGCTAGGGATCCTGAACATACCCTTGTTAAACCGTGTGTAAAAAAAAAAATTGTTACCCTGCTCTCACACTAATAGCTCATCAAGTCCCAAAAACCATTCATCTCCACTCATTCATATCTAACACGCCCGCACATTCCTGCTGTATGTCCAAGCCCCTCGTACACAAAGCCTCCTGTACCCCCTCCTTTTGTCCTTTCCTAGGATGTCCCCTACCTAACCTACCCTCCACTACAGAATTATACACCCTCCAAGTCATGCTATTTTACTCCATCCTCTCTAAATGACCAGACCACCTTAACAACCCCTTCTCAGCCCTGTGGATAATAGTTTTAGTAACTCTGCAACTTCTCCTAATTTCCACACTACAGATTCTCCGCTTAATATTTACACCATACATTGCTCTTAGACATGACATCTCCACTGCCTCCAGCCTCCTCCTCACAGCAACATTCACAACCCATGCGTGTTAGTACCATGGAAATTATCCTAATGGTTCTCTGAGCCTTTTCCCTAATCTGAAGCCTATTGGATGAGTTACTTAACCCTTTCAGGGTCCGTCCCGTAGATCTACGGCTGGTCGGTGAGTGTCCAAACCGTAGATCTACGCCAAAATTCTAGCGCCGTCAAATTTAGCGCGAAAGCGCTCATAGGCCTACATATGAGAGAATGGGTCTGCGCGGTGGGTGTGCGCCGTAAACAAAAAATCTAGGCGCCTGCATAGCATTGTGGGAACGCCGGCTCAGTTTCCCTTGTTCACATGTCTCGTCGCAAGTCAGCTCTCACTCCCCGGAAAATTGGGACTCTTCCTTCCTGTCTATAGTTTGACACTGATGGAAGTGGAAATGAAGACGAAATTCTACGGCTTTGATGATTTTGTGACCGAAAATAATGACCAGGATATCGATAATAGTGCAAAAAACCCCCGCGATCCTCGACCTTCTACCTCTGGTGTGGGCACTCGTGATCACGGTCGGTTTTGTTCCTAAAGTAAGAGAAAACTAATATTTTCCGTGGCCTGGCCTCTGACTTCAGTAATGACGATGATTCTGACGTGGATTGTGATTTTATTGCGCTGACGATATTCGAGTAGTGATAGTGAGGAAACATATTCACCATTTGAAGCGTCGGTATGTGCGCCGCCGATGCGCTCGGGTAGTGTACCCTATGCTATCCCCAGGGGACGGAGTACATCCCGTAGTACATCCCGGAGTACATCCGTGGCCTACACCCGTTTTAGGTAGTGATAGTGAGGATGATGTGGCTACACTTGGCATGGAGGGGCCCACAGACTCAGTGGATGGTGTTAGGGGGCTGGTGGTGGTAGTGGCACCGCCATGCGTGACCGCTGTGCACGCGGGAACCCACGCTGCTGACTCGTCATTTCAAGGAAAAGCGGAGCGTCACCCACCAGCCCGCCACAACCACCCGTACAACCAGCTATGATGTCCAGTATCCACCAGAAAAACCGTATCTGGGTTTGGCAGCAAAATCCCAATTTTTTTTCCCAGCCCTCACCACTTTGATGACTCGCAAAGTGGAATTCTACCTACCTGTCCCCTTGGAACCAGGCCAATGAACTGGAATTTTTTGAATTATTCTTTGACCAGCCATTGATGGGAAATATTGTCAGGGAAAGTAATAATTTATTTTCAGTACACCATGGAAAATACGATCTTATCACCACAGTCAAGATTTAACAGGTGGAAAGAGACGACTGTTGCAGAAATGTATTTGCTTTTTGCAACAATAATGCTTAGGGCCTCACGTCTATAAGCATAATATAAAAGCATACTGGTCCACAGATCGGCTAATTTGTACCCCCCCCTTCAGTGAAATAATACCAGTGAACAGGTTTATCTTACTCTTACGTATGTTGCACTTCTCTGACAAAAAACCCGGCTGACAGAAGTGACAGGTTATACAAGATTAGAAATGTTTTCATGTATCTCAAACAAAAGTTAGGATGTACTTTTATCCATTCAAGAATCTTGTAATTGACGAGTTTTGATTTTGTCAAAGGTAGACTGTCATTCAAGCAGTTTTTATACCGGCAAGAGGGAACCCCTTTGGTAAAAAAAATTGTTTGTACTCTGTGATTGTGACAGTGGCTGGTGTTGGATATTGTTGTATACACGGGTAGTAAAACATTGAAAGATACCAAGATGTTATTGGGTATATCAGGGGAGTAGTGAGAAACATGATGGCACCTTTTCTTGGTAAGGGCCATACATTTTACCGATAACTGGTACACAAGCCCATTACTCAGTGATTTCTGCGAGTGAACAAGAAATGTGTGTGGCACAGTGCGTTTAATCGTAAACATATGCCCAGGCTCAACGCAGGTGTTGTGGTGATGACGTGCAGGTGTTTACTGCCAATGACATCATGGCATTACGGTGGCATGACAAACGAGATGTCACATTGTTGACAACCATTCACCGTAATGAAATGCAAGACAGTGGAAAGTTGATCGAGTGACTAAAGAAACGTATTCGAAAACCAGTGACAGTGATTGATTATCACAAAACATGCGCTTGGTGACAAGTGTGACATGCAGATTGGTTTTGTTGACTGGTGTTCGTAAGAGTTACAAGTGGTACATGAAATTTTCTTCCACCATGGACATTTCAATGTGAATGCATATATATGTACCAAATAAAGAATGGTAAGACCACCGTATGGTGAATTTTTTTTGTTGTTGTCAGACAACTCATAATGAAGTACCAGGTAACAACACCTGCAATACAACATGGTCCTCGAATTCATCACAATATAACCAAGCGTTTGAGAAGAGAAGGTGATCATTTCATAATACAGCTTCCTTCAACTCAAAAGAAATTTGGGTCAGAAGAGATGCATTGTCTGTGCACAAAAAAAACGACGGCAACAAAAACGCAAAGACACTCGGTTTATGTGTGAGGAATGTAAGGGGCCTCTGTGCATGGTGCCTTGTTTCAAGGAGTTCACAAGCTCCAGCAGTTCTAAAACATGTCCAGTGATTTGTAAATATGTAAATATATGATTTAGAACATTAGTATTATACAATATTTGGCATGTTTATTGTAATAAACAACAGTGGTAAACAATAATATGATAATAACTTTAGTGCGGTTTTTTGTTCAATACAGTGAGTTTATATATAATTATATACAGTATTGGTCTCTCAGGCCCAAATGTTAGTAGGAATAGAAAAAAATTGGAAAAGAAAAGAAAAAACAACTAAAACAACAAAATAATCTAATACGCGTATGTGGAATTCGTCGATGTTGCCACCACCACATCATTTTCTACAAACTTCTTGGCACTGTATCTCGGTAAGTACTGATCAATTCTAATTTTTTTTGTTTTATTACCTTCACAAAAATATGCTCTTTAATTCTGTAAGAAAAAAATAATTTTTTTTTTTTCAAAATTTCTTGGACACTGGTGCGTGACTTCAGATTTTGGCCTTGGACCCTGAAAGGGTTAAGTTATAAATGAAAACCTTGGTGGAAGAAAAGAATATTGTAACTGAATAATATGAGCAGCTCTTATGTAAAAGATTGCAAAAAACATTTTTAAGAAATCAAACTTGTGAAATTCAAAAATTCCGTAAAAAAGCGAGTTATCAATATTTGTCAGTTTTTGTTTTTTTTTTCTTTTATAGTGTATTTTTAAGTCATATACAAAAAAACCTTTTAAAAATTTATTTTTTATAACTAATTTGAATAGCTTCTATGAGCTACCAAAAGAAAAAGATGAAAGCTTGAAGTAAATTTTCAGATTAGCACCCACTAGTGCAGTAAGTTAAAACTTTTCCCATAGGTCTAAGCCAGTTGGATGAGGCATTCACAGATTATCACATTTATATCAATAAATTTCATTATTCTTTCCCCTGAAGGCAGGTCCTTTACATTTTGGTAGGTGGATTGCCATCTTCACTATCACAGCGTGTACTGAGTGGCTTCAGCCAAACTGAGGGATTACCCTTTTGCATTTACCTGCACTGTGTTCCATAAATTCCTTGTTTCCTCTTTCCTGTAAGTTGAGCAAGCTGGTAGTCTACTAGTGGCAACATGCTTCATTGGTCTGAGAATAGAGGTTGGACAGAAGATTCAGTGCTGGCTCTACAGAAACAGTCGACTGATCTGACATCATTTTCCCCGTCTGGTAGGACGATGTTTTTGGCTTGGGCCAAACAAGCATCAGTAAGTGGCTGTCGTTTAGCTCATTGTTGGTCACTTGTGTATTACTCTATTAACCCTGGGTAGTTAAAAATCAATAGATAGGCCTTCCTTTTCCTTGTTGGGCTTGATGGTGGATGGGGAAGTAGAGAGCTGAAGGTAATTACTAATGTATAGATAATCTTCCTACATACACTGTTGGTGACCCCTGTGCACCCTTAGACTCCCCTCAGACCTTGGTATAACTTTCAGGCCCTCTTTTGTTGCTTGAGCCCTGTACTGGAGTCCACCTGACCCCTTTGGTTTGACTTTGATCCTGGCTTCTTCCATGACACAGCATCAATTTTCAGGTTGTTTGTACCACAGGACAGAATGGCTTAAAACCTTTGTCCCAATGACCTCAACACATACTAGACAATTCTAACTCGAACTGTCTCCTCCCCCACCTCCTCATTCATACAAGAAACAAGTTACCTGGAACACTCTTTCCCTTGTAAACCTATTCTTTTCTCTCCAATTGACAGCACCCACTGAGTACTTCATCAATGATGGAATTTGCAAAACTCTTATGAGACATGTCCAAAATGTATCCTTCCATGGTTTTGGGAGTAGGATGCTAAACAAGGTGACAATTTCCCTTTCATGCACCATCAACATCCCTTTCACAATACACAAATATTCCTTCCTCAGTTTGAGCTATGGTACTGTCCTCGCTGTAAACAGTATAGCCCAACAAGAATATATGCAATGTGGTCTGGACATTCAGGAGCAACTTGAGCTCTCAACTCTGTCATTATTCAAGCATTGCTGCCAAACCAACCCTTGATTGCAGGTCACTGCTTACAAGTATGGGAACTATGCCCAACACTAAACAATGCAGACATTGCTGGTTATTTTGTTTACCTGGTCAAATATTACAGATCATCTGCAGAATGCCAGTCTCAAGTGCTGCTGATCATAATCCATCTGAAGCATTAACCCCCATTTGCCTTACTTGTGGAGAAGCACACCCTGTATATTCCTGCTGTTACCTGGTTTTTGTAAAAGAAAGCAAAATCTGCTGTCTCAATGAAAAGGAGAGCCTCTTATGCTATGGCTGTCTCTCAACTCCATCTTTGAAGAAGACCTCCACGGCTCTCCTACTACAGGGCTGCTCGTTGTCCTCAGGATCCTGTTGTGCCCTCTCCCAGTCACCCCTGTTTTAAACCCTTATAAAGTCCTCCCCTTAAATGTCCTTTTTCCCTTTCCCTTTCCCCCCACTTTTATTCTTTTCCTATTTCATTTCACAGTTTCCCCTATCCACAAGCCTTCCCCAGCTGAGCCTTTCTTCTTCCTCCAAAATTTCGATTTCAAAATTTTCACAGTCCCCAAAACCCCCTACCAAACCCTGTTGCCCTTCATTTAACTCCCCCCTATCATGTGCCTGCTCTTGCCCCCTGCATCAGTGAGTTTTTGTGGAAAGCCATTCACCCTAAACACGCCACTCCCCCCTTGTCCCTATTCAATTTTCATCCAGAGAGACGTCTCTTCCCATTTGAAGCTCCCATTGTTATCCACTTGCGTTCCTTTCCCTCGGCCCCATCCCTTCTGTCCTATCAAATATTCTTTAGTTTTTTGTATGTTTTTTTTCCCCCCCGGTGGATTGTTAGCAGTTGAAATTTTTTTAAAATTGACATGAAACCCCTTTTTGTTTTTATTTTGATTCCGAAACCCCAAAGGTAGTCTGTTTTTTGTAAACGATAATACGGGTTTAAACCCATCCGAACCAGCTCATCAGACCTTACAGTGCCAAAAAAGAAATTTTTGCCACATTATGAAGGGGTTTTGGGTTAGATTACAAAAAACCCCAATGGGTTTAAAACCACCCGGGATTTACCCACTTTTCCCCCTATTTTTGGCCCTTTTTTCCAGTCTCCCAAATCGTAGTGTTTTACTGTATCCTTCTATTCTGTCAATTGTACAAGAAACGCCCCTTTTATATTTAACTACCCAAAAAGTGGCCAAAATCATTTTTTGGGCCAGTTCACACAAATTTAAAGAGATGTCAATTCAAAATGGGGTCCAAATAAACATGCAGACATTACTGGCCTAAAATAATATTTTCTCTGTTCATTAGTCAACTCCAGGCCTTTTAAATTTTCCCTTTTGTTTTCCCCATTTTAAATTTTTATTAAACAAAAAAAAAAAAAGATTATGTAAAGAAATACTGTTATTGTAAAATTGTATAAATAATGAAACCCCATTCATGAGATAAAAAGGGGCCAGTTGGACAGTATTGGATTGACGTCATTTTTTTATTTTTGAACTTGGCAAAATTTAACTTTTTCGTGTTTCAGCTCAATTTCGGGTACTTTTCATTAATAAAACCAATAAAAATCATATCTTTTTTCAGTAGTATATTTTCCTTTTTTCAAAGGGCCATTAAAATGAGAATACAACCCCCCCCAAAAAAAGAAAATATACCACAAAATCGTTTTAAAACCAAAAAACAATCATGTTTTTTCTCATTATGCACGCAGGCTGCGGGATTTTTTTAATAAGCCACAAACCAACCTAATTCATAGTAGGCCCAAATTTCCCGGTCACGGCTTACTGAGGAGTCGCTCGGGGCAACTGGAGTGGCGCAAGTAACTTTAGGCAGGAAGGTGGGGTCTTTACCCCCGAAAACTTTTTTTTAGGGGAACATGGAGGCTAGGAGAAAAGAATTGGAATAACTTATGCCAAATAGTGCCAGCAACAGGTTGGGTTGGCGGTGGCAAAATTTGAAATTATGCTAGCCAAAAATGCCCATTAGTGATGGCCAACCAGTAGTTGTTTTTAAATAATTTTTGTTTTGTTCAGATTGTTGAAAATTTAAATGACCCACGGGAGGAGAGTTTTCTTCGCTGAGTAGCAAAGCGTGGAGGGGCCCTTTAATCTCTTTGGTGCCAACCGTTTGGGTAATTTTTGACCCCGACTGGAACCCTCCCAAGAGACCACCCAGGGAAAGGGGTGTGGCGGATGGCCAAAAAAAGAAGTGCTGTATATATCGCCCCTTGCTGTATGTACTCTATTGTTGTGTTAATTTTTCTTTTTTAAACTAATTTAAAAAACACATTGAAATTTACCAAGCACTTCAAAGGGGCTCCATACAGGTTTGGTTAAGGTTTAGGATGTAGGGTCTTAGTTCAAAATTGGGGGGGGATGGAGGATATTGTTACCGCTGGATGACATCTAGAGGAATGGGGCAACCCTATTATCTTCTCAGGCTGGGGGCAACATTTTGGCAGAGTGGAGTGGGACCTGATTAGCGGTATAGGTCAGCAATGAAATAATTAGAAGTAAGGGTGGGAACCCTCTCATTTGTTTTTTCCCAAAGGAGGGGAGTTGGAAAGAATGGTTGTGGGGAAATTTGGGGTGTCAATTGGGCTGAAAAATTTAAAGGAAAAATGCGGTAACATTCATTGACAACTGGGCCTCTTCTATGGCAAAAAAGAATGTATGTAGGGAGGGGTTCACTTACTAGGTTGGGGTGGACCTGGCAACGCGTGGGGGGAGGGAGTTAGGACTTTAAACTAGGGGAAAAGTTAGTGGGTTTGGGTTTTTGGGGGAAAAAGTGAAGTCCCAGTGTAGTAATATTTTTTCTAGGGGGAAAAGTAATAATAAAAACGAGATAGAATTGAAAAACCAGGGCCTGGGGGATAAGGGCGTAATAGGTTTTGTAAAAAAATAGAAAAGGCGGAAGGGTAAAGAGAAAGGAGATCTTTCAATGTTTATTAAGCTAATTGCCGTATTCTAGGAATAAGATGGACGAGTTGGAAAAAGTTTCTATGTAGGTAAAAATTGATGTATTTGCCTAATGGAGTGGTTTTTAAATTTAAAAAGTGGACTGCCTGCGGGAAAGCATATTTAGGGTTTTTTAATTTTTCCCAAAAAATAGAAGTATTGGGAAGGGGGGGGGGGGGGGATTTTATGTCCGGATCGCTTGAACGTTGCACAAAAACGGTATTAAGTCTGAAGTAACACATACAGAGTTGTTTGGATGAATTTTCAGAGGGCATGAAAAACTGATTTAGGAGTGATAACCGTCTCCCCAAAATTGAAAAGGGGCCAAAGGGGAAAATACTTGGGAAAATTTTTAAAGGGCCAAGGGACAATAAAGTAGTAATTCTAGGAGACTTTTAAATTTAGTCATGTTTATTGGAATTTTTTTACTGGGGAATTTTGAATCATACGACTTCTTAGAAGTATTTTAGGGGTTGTTTTTTTTAAGCGTTTTTGACAACCTACAAGGGGGAAAAAACCCCGCTTGACTTGTTATGGCAAACAAAAGAATCCCTTGTTAAAAATTTTGAAATTTCAAGGGCTGGGTGCTAGCGACCACAAAAAACAATTTCATTTGCTTGAAAGGAAGTAGATAGTAGCGTAATCAGTAACAGTCCCCCGATTTTTGCTTAGCAGTTACGATGGGCTTAGAGAACACTTATCATCTTTTGAGGGGGAAACGAAGAGAGCTTCAATATGACGTTTTCTGAACCTAACGCTGCTCAAAGGCATTTTAACCCCCTATAAAGAATTAGATCAAATAGAAAAGACCCAAAAGGGTGAGTAAAAGTCAAATATCTACTTAGGGGGATAAGAAAGGATTTTTTGGCGATCAAAAGAGGGGGGGGTATTTAGAATCAGTATATTGGGCATTAAGGGGACATTAAAAAGGGATAAAAAAAGCTAAAAGGGCTATGAAATAAAAATTTCTAGGATTTTTAAAACTAACCAAAAAGTTTTTCCCGGCTATAGAACAAAAGTTAAGATAAGAAGGGCCCCTTAAAAAAAACTATGGGCACCTTATGACAAAGAGAATGAAAAGTGCTTGAATTTAAATAATTATTTTCCCCTTTAGTTTTTTACACAGGAAGACACTAACAAATTCCTAAAATTTTTACAGTGGGCTAGAAGAAGAAAAATTATGTAAAAACACAGTCATAGTGAGATGGTTGTGAAGCAGATAGACAGACTGAAGCAAAATAAGTCGCTGGGTCCTGATGAGGTTTTTTTAAAGGGTTTTTTAAAAGGAAAAGAAAAAAGAACTCTGTGAACCATTAACTAATTTTTTTAAAAATTTACTCTTTAAACGGTGTGTGTCTGATAGTGGAAGTGGGTAATGTAACTCCTATTTTTAAAACAGGGGGCAAGTCGTTACCCTCAATTTCCGCCCCAAAAAGCCTGACCTCAATTTAGGCAAATTATAAGTTAAATTTTAGCCCAGATTATAAAAACCACTCGATAAGATAGTTATTAATGATACTCAGATGGGTTCAAAGGGCCGGTTTGTCTAACTAATTTATTAAATTTCTTCAGTAAAACTTTTGAGGCGTTGCCACAATAAAGAATTTTTTTTATTTATTTACTTAATTTTGTAAGGGGTTTTGATAATTCCCCACCCTGACGTTTAAAAAAAATGGAGCTCATGGATTGGGGGGGAAAAATGCTCTCGTGGTCGAGTCTACTCACTGACAGAAGCGAAGTGTCAAAAAAGGGGTTAAATCCGGTGGGGGTCTGTAACAAGTGGCGTTCCCCAGGGTCAGTCTTGGGCCCTTGTTGTTTATAATATATTCAATGATTTGATGAGGGAATTACTAGTGATATGAGCAAATTCGCCCCATGACCAAAAAATAAGTGGATAAAATTGATTCAAACGTAGAGTTTTTGGAACTTCAGGGGATTAAACAAATCTATTTTGGGCAGAAAAATGGGAGATCAGTTCAATGTAGATAAATGCAAGGGGCTGAAGCTTGGGAGTGCCCATAACCCTAGTACTTATAATTAAATGAGTAGAACTTTGCCCTACAGTTTCGAAAAGGATTGGGGGTTATGGGGGCGCAACCTTAAAACCCAAAAAGCAATGCCCAAGCGTACGTAATAAGGGAAAAGATTATGGGATTATTCAAGAAGTGTAAGCAACAGAAGTCCAGAGGTCATACGCAGCTTTAACATCATTAGAAGGCCTCACCTAGGTTATGCAGCTCATTTGGTCTCCCCCTATTAAAAATGGACATAAATTCGTTAGAAAAATTCAGAAAGGGTACTAAATTTTAAAACATAGCATTAGAAATCTTCCCTTTTGAAAAAGATTGAAGACTCTTAAGTTACATTCACTTTTTAGACGAAGAATGAGGGGGGGCCGATCGAAGTGTAAAGGAAGATAGGTGTTAATGTTGCAGTTTAAAAAACTGTAGTGTAAAGCACCTCTGGCAAGACAGTGATGGAGTGAATGATGGTGAAAGTTTTTCTTTTTCGGGCCACCCTGCCTTGGTGGGAATCGGCCAGTGTGATAATAAAAAAAAAAAAAAAAATAATTAATAAGGTCTGGGGATGTCTCTCCAAGAGAGAACCTGCAGAAATGGATTTAAATTAGATAAGTTTGATTTAGAAAGGACATAGGAAAGTATTGGTTTGGAAATAGGGTAGTTGATGAGTGGAAAACCAGTCTCCCTAGTTGGGTTATTGAGGCTGGGACTTTGGGTAGTTTCAATCTAGGTTGGATAAGTACATGGGTGGGAGGGGTTGGATTTGAGTGGGACTTTCACAAACAAGCTTATTTCTTGGGTAGCATTGAAAAATTTGGGTTGGGCAAATTTTTGTTAGTGGGATGAATTGTAAAAAGGGCCTGCCTAGTGTAGGCCAGCAGGTCTCCCGCAGTGCCCTCCTTTTTTATTTCTTATTTTTTATTTTGTTGATTGCAGTTTTTGTATTTGCTATTAAATTTTATATAAAAGGAAAATGAATTTTTTGGATTTTTTAATTTTAGCAGAAGTTGAGTCCCAATTCCAGTTAGAGAAAAGTGGAAAGTTTTTCTTTGGGAAAGAAGTCATTATTTGCGTACAAAGGAAATAAAAAAACATCAGTAGTAAGAGGTAAGACACTCATTGCAGAAGATTATTATTGTTGTAATCATGGGGAGCACTAACCCGGGGTTTTTACATCACCTGTGGGGGGGGAGGCATTCGGGCTCAATTCGGGGAAAATGGAGAACGATAATTTCCCTAGATCAGAGCCCCTCCCAACGTCAAGGAATTCTCCCTTGAGGGGCTTCAAGGAGTTTTTTTTTTTAGAAATAAAAATCTATTTCGTGAGCCTTTCTACCAATTACTTAGTTTTGATAGACCCCCCGGTTAATGTGTAAACATGATCTCCAGTAATAAATTATAATAAAGCTAGTTTTTACAAGAGCATTTTTTTTTTGTTTAAAAAAAATTGTGAAATGCAAGTTGTTAAATTTCAAGGGAGCATAGGGAGAAAAATTTTTTCAGGGCAGGCCATAAAAAAGTTGAGCAGCGTGTTGTGGACGTGAAGAAGCGCCAGCGGCCTTCCCCATTCTGAATTAAGAGGTTTTTTATTCTCAATCAGAAACAACACGGACCTATGACAAGTAGGATCAGCTTGGGGTTTTTTTTGCACTAAAATTTAAAAAAAAAGGGATTTTAAAAAAACATTTTTAAAAAAAAAAAATTTTTTTTAAAAGGATTTTTTTTTTTTTTTTTTTTTTTTTTTTTTTTTTTTTTTTTTAAAAATTTGGTTTCCCCCAGGGGGGTGACCAAAAAAAAAAAAATCAAAAAAATACCTTTACCTCCACAAACCTTTTTTTTTTTTTTGCAGGGTCTCAGAATACAAAAAGGGAAAAAAAAAGAAAAACTATCCTAAAATTCCAAATTCCCAAACCACCCTTAAAACAGGTTTTCCCCCAATTTGCTCGATCCCACTTTAAAAAATAAGGTAAAAAAAAACCACCCTAACCCCTTTCCAAAACCCTGCCAACCAAAAACACTCTAGGTCACAAGTTCTTCTTTCCACTCATCCTTTTAAAAATGGTTACCAGTTGCGGGAAATCCCCCCTTCCCACAAAAATTTTACCCCTTTTTCCCCCAACCTTTCAGGCAACCACCCGTTTTCCCTATTAATTTAATGTTTTCAGCTTTCTTTTTGACCCCTTCCCTTGATAAAAACACCTCCCCCCTTTCGGCCCCCTAAATCCTTTTTTTAACCCCCCTCCAAATTTTCCCTCGAAATTTTTTTTAAAACACCCCTTGCCCGCGGACATCTTCCTTCCCCCAAACCGTTGCTGTTATTTTACCACCCAAAGCTTCACACCCCAAAAACAGTGCTGGACCCCAATTTCAACATTCCCCTTCTTTGCCTCGAAACCCGTTTTTTGCCCCACCCGCCGTTTTTTTCCCATAATTCAGATTTTCCATAAATATTGCGCCGCCAATCCAAAATTTAAAAACTTTTTTTCCAACCTCCCCATAGTTATCCAATTTTTCTTTATCTAAATATTAGATACTCTATCCCCTTTTTTTTTCTATGTTCACTTTCAACTTTCTCCTTTACACCACTCCAAATCACCCACAACCCTTTTGAAATTTTTTCTTTAAAATTTCCCCCATAAGGCCCAGTATCATCGAAAAAAAATAACTGTGTCTTTCCCATTTTGTTTTTGTTTCCCCAAAATTAATCCCCCGTCCCAAAAACCCCCCTGCTTTTTTTTTTAAAAACCCCATCTTATATATAATATTAACAACCATCGTGACATTACACATTCTCTTTGTAAATTTAGAAATAGTATACGTAGGGCCCACTTATTAGAGGTTGGGTTTCCAGGAAAGGAGACTTCCCCGGGAAAAAGCGAACCCCTTTTTTCCCTTTTATAAATGTAATTGCAGATAACAAGTTTCCTAATTTATTAAGTTAGAATAAACTAGCATTAAAAAGTAAAATACACCCCAAAATACATCATCTTTTACCTCAAAATATTTGTAGCTTATGTAGGGCAAAAGGTGGTAGTATTTGCTCTAAGAAGTCGGGTTGGTACCCCTCCTGGCCCCCCCCACCCAAAATTTCTTTATACGATGCTTAAAGTCCCTAGAGCGTGGAATGCATTTATATAACTCATTAATTACCTTAAATTTTGGGTCTTTAAGAGGGTGAGAGGTGGTTTTATTTTTTGAAGTCAGGTTTGGGGGTTGGGTAGCCAGGGGGCAGCCCCCCCCCATCCACCACAATAATGTAAAAAAACCAGAGAAAGCGTCTGGTTTTTCGTCATAAGTCCCCCAAGTTGCCTGGCTTTCCACAAGTTACAAGTTGCCTGGTACCCCAAGTTACAAGTTGCCTGGCTCCACAGTCCTACAAGTTGCTGGCTCCCAAGGTCCTACAAGTTGCCTGGCTCCCCAAATCCCACAAGTTGCCTGGCCCAAATCCTCAATTGCCTGGTCACAGTCCTACAAAATTGCCTGGCACCCCCAAGTCCCACAAATTGCCTGGCTACCCCAAAAATCCTACAAGTTGCCTGGCTACCAAGTCCCCAAGTTGCCCGGTACCCCAAGTCCTACAAGTTGCCTGGCTACCCCAGGTCCCACAAGTTGCCTGGTCACAAGTCCCACAAGTTGCCCGGTACCCCAGGTCCTACAAATTTCCCCGGTACCACAAGTCCCACAAGTTGCCTGGCTACACGGTCCTACAAGTTTCCCGGCTCCCAAGTCCTACAGTTGCTGGCTACACAAGTCCTACAAATTGCCTGGCTACCCCAAATCCCACAGTTGCCCGGCACCACAAGTCCACAATTGCCCGGCTACACAAATCTACAAGTTGCCCCGGCTCCCCCAGGTCTACAAGTTGCCCGGCTACCACAAGTCCCCCAAAGTTGCCTGGCTACACAGGTCCTACAAGTTGCTGGCTACCCAAGTCCAAAGTTGCCCGGGTACCACAAATCCCACAAGTTGCCGGTACCCCAAAGGGCCTAAAGTTGCCGGTACCAAACTAATTTTTCCCTACAAGTTGCCGGCTACCACAGGGCCTACAAGTTTCCGGCTACCACAGTTACAAGTTGCCCGGCTACCAAAAGCCACAAATTGCCTGGCTACCACAAGTCCTCAAGTTGCCTGGTACCCAACAAGGGGTCCCTCTACAAGTGCTGGCTACCAAATCCTAAAGTTGCCCGGCTCCCAAGTCCCAAGTTGCCTGGCTACCCAAATCCTACAAATTGCTGGTCCACAAGTCCCCCCACAAATTGCCTGGCTACCCCAAGTCCTACAAGTTGCCCGGCTAACCCCAGTCCTACAAGTTGCCTGGTACCCCAAATCCTACGTTGCCTGGCTACCAAAGTCTACAAGTTTCCCGGCTACCACGGGGCCTACAGTTGCCTGGTACCACAAAATCCCACAAGTTGCCTGGCTACCCCAGGCCCAAAGTTGCCTGGCTAAAAAAGTCCCACAAGTTGCCTGGTACCACGGTCTACAATTGCCTGGCTACCACTTTTTACAAATTTCCCGGCTCCACAGTCCCAAAGTTGCCTGCTACCCCCAAAATCCACAAATTGCTGGCTACCCCAAGTCTACAAGTTGCCGTACCAAGGGCCTACAAGTTGCCCGGTACCCCAAATCCTAAAGTTTCTGGCTACCCCAGGGCCCCACAAGTTGCCCGGACCACAATCCTACAAGTTTTCCTGGCTACCCCAAGGGCCCACAAATTGCCTGGCTACACAAGTCTCAAGTTGCCTGGTACACAGGGCCTCAGTTTCCCGGCTCCCCAGGGCCTACAAGTTGCCTGGCTCCCCAAGTCCTACAAGTTGCCGGGTACCCAAGGGCCCACAAGTTGCCCGGCTACCACAAGTCCCACAAGTTGCCTGGTACCCAAAGTCCTAAAGTTTCCTGGTACCACAAGTTAAAAAGTTGCTTTGGGTACCAAGTCCTACAAGTTGCCCGGCTACACAAGTCCCACAAGTTGCCTGGCTACCCCAAATCCCAAAAGTTGCCGGCACCACAGTCCTACAAGTTTCTTGGCTACCACAAGTCCTAAAGTGCCCGGCTACCCCCAAAACCCACAAGTTGCTGGCACACAAATCACAAGTTGCCTGCTTCCCCCAAGTCCACAAGTTTCCCGGCTACCAAAATCCCACAAGTTGCCGGGTACCCAAGTCCTACAAATTGCCCGGTAAAAAGTCCCACAAGTTGTGGCTACCCCCAAAATCCTACAAATTGCCCGGCTACCCCAAATCCACAAGGTCCCGGCTACACAAGTCCTACAAATTGGGCCTGGCTACCACAAGTCCTACAAGTTCCGGTTTCCCCGTCCCACAAATTGCCTGGTACCACAAGTCTAAAGTTTCCCCGGCTCCACAAATCCACAAGTTGCCTGGCACCACAAGTCCTACAAGTTGCCTGGCTACACAAGTCCTACAAATTTCCCGGCTACAAGGGCCTCCAGTTGCCTGCTACCACAAGTCTACAAGTTGCCGGCTTCCCCAAAGTCCTACAAGTTTCCTGGCTACCACAAGTCTACAAGTTGCTGGCACCAAAAACCCAAAGTTGCCCCGGTACCCAAATCCCACAAGTTGCCTGGCCCCAAGTCTACAAGTTGCCTGGGGTACCACAAGTCCCCAAGTTTCGGGTGGCTACAAAAACCAAGTCCTACAAGTTGCCGGCTACCACAGTCCACAAGTTGGCCCGGCTACCAAGTCCTAAAGTTGCCTGGTACCACAAGTCCCACAAGTTTCTGGCTACCAAGTCCCAAAGTTTCCTGGCTACCCCAGTCCTCAAGTTTCCTGGCTCCCCAAGCCTACAGTTGCCTGGCTCCACAAGTCCTACAAATTGCCCGGCTACCACAAGTCCTACAAGTTGCCCGGCTACCCCAATCCTACAGTTTCCCGGCTCCACAAGTCCCACAAGTTGCTGGTACCCCAGGGCCCCACAAGTTGCCTGGTACCCCAAAACGTTTCCCTAAACCAAGGTTTCCTGGCTACCACAAGTCCTACAAGTGCCTGGCTACCAAAATCCTACAAGTTGCTGGTCCACAAGTCCTACAAGTTGCCCCGGCTACACAGGTCCTACAAGTTGCCCGGGTACCACAAGTTACAGTTGCCGGTCCCAAGTCTACAATTGCCTGGTACCACAAGTCCCACAAGTTGCTGGTCCACAAGTCCTAAAGTTTCCTGGGTACCAAAGTCCCCAAGTTGCCCGGCTACCACGGGCCTCAAATTGCCTGGCTCACAAGTCCACAAGTTTCCCGGGTACCCAAGTCTACAGTTGCCCGGCTACCACAAGTCCTACAAGTTTCCTGGGTACCCCCAAGTCCTCAGTTGCCCGGTACCACAAGTCTAAAGTTTCCGGCTCCCAGGGCCCACAAAATTGCTGGTCCACAAGTCCCACAAGTTGCCTGGCTACCACAAGTCCTACAAATTGCCTGCTACCCCAAGTCTACAAGTTGCCTGGCTACCAAAAGTCCTACAAGTTTCCCGGCTACCAAAAAAGTCCTTTACCAAGTTTTCCCGGCCCACAAGTCCCACAAGTTGCCTGGTACCACAGGGCCTAAAGTTGCTGGCTACCACAAGTCCTCAAGTTTCCTGGTACCAAGCCTACAAGTTGCCTGGTACCCCAAGTTACGTTTCCTGGCTACACAAATCCCACAAGTTGCTGGTACCCCAAAATCCTACAAGTTTCGGTACCCCAGGGCCTACAAGTTGCCTGGCTACCACAAACCCACAAGTTGCCCCGGCTACCCCAAGTCCTACAAGTTGCCGGTTCCCCCAAGTCCCAAAGTTGCCCGGCTACCACAAGTCCTACAAGTTGCCCGGCTACCACAAGTCTACAAGTTGCCGGGGGTACCACAGTCCCACAAGTTGCCTGGCTACACAAGTCCCCAAATTGCCCGGTACACAAGTCCCACAAATTGCCTGGGTACCACAGGTCTAAAGTTGCCTGGCTACCCAAAAATCCCACAAGTGTGGTACACAAGTCCTACAAGTTTCCTGGCTCCCCAAATCCCCAAGTTGCCTGGTACCAAGTCCCACAAGTTGCCTGGCTACCCCAAAAAACCTACAAGTTGCCTGGCTACCCCCAAGTCCTACAAGTTGCCGGTACCACAAATCCACAAATTGCCTGGCTACACAAGTCCTACAAGTTGGGCTACCCAAAATCCTAAAGTTGCCTGGTACCAAGCCTAAAGTTGCCCGCTACCAAAGTCCTACAAGTTTTCCTGGCTACACAAGTCCTACAAGGCCCGGCTCCCCAAAATCTACAAGTTGCCGGTACCACAAGTCCTACAAGTTGCCCGGCTACCCCAAGTTAAAGTTGCTGGCTACCACAAGTCCCACAAGTGCCTGGCTACACAGGGCCCACAAGTTGCCTGGCTACCCAAAATCCTACAAAGTTGCCTGGCTACAAGGGCCTACAAGTTGCCCGGCTCCCCAAGTCCTACAGTTGCCTGGCTACCACAGCCCACAAGTTGTGGCTACCAAAGTCCCCAAGTTGCCCGGCTACCCCAGTCCCAAAGTTGCCTGGTCCACGGTCTACAAATTGCCCGGTCCACAGGGCCTACAAGTTGCTGGCTACCCCAAGTCTACAAGTTGCTGGCACCACAAATCCCAAAGTTGCCCGGCTCCCAAGTCTACAAGTTCCTGGTCACAAATCTACAATTGCGGCTACCACAGGTCCTACAAGTTGCCTGGCTCCCCAGGGCTAAAGTTGCCGGCTACCAAAAGTCCCACAAGTTGCCCGGTACCACAAATCCCAAAGTTGCCGGCTACCACAAGTTACAAGTTGCCCGGCTACCACAAAATCCACAAGTTTCCCGGCTACCACAAGTCCCACAAATTGCCCGGCTCCAAAAGTCCTACAGTTTCCTGTTTTCCCCAAGTCCCACAGTTGCCTGGCTACCCCCAAAATCACAAGTTGCCGGCTCCCCAAATCCCACGTTGCTGGGTACCCCCAAAATCCCAAAGTTGCTGGTACCCCAAGTCTAAAGTTGCCGGGGGACCAATCCCACAAATTCCTGGCTCCCAGTCTACAAGTTTTCCTGGCACACAGGGCTACAAGTGCCCGGTACCAAGGGCCCAAAGTTGCTGGCTCAAAGTCCAAAAGTTGCCTGGCTACCACAAGTCCTAAAGTTGCCGGCTCCACAAGTCCCCACAGTTGTGGTACCCAAAGTCCTACAAGTTGCCTGGCTACCACGCCCACAAATTGCCTGGCTACACAAGTCCTACAAGGTTTCTGCTCCACAAGTCCTACAAGTTGCTGGTACCACAAGTCCCACAAATTGCCCGGCTACACAAGTCCCACGTTGCCCGGCTACAAAGTCTAAAGTTGCCTGGCTACAAAGTCCCACAGTTGCCCGGTACACAATTACAAATTGCCCGGTACCAAGTCTCAAGTTGCCTGGTACCCAAGTCCTACAAGTTGCCCGGTACCCAAGTCCACAAGTTGCCCCCGGTACCACAGGTCCTACAAGTTGCCGGCTACCAAGTCCCACGTGCCTGGTACACAAATCCAAAGGCCCCGGCTACCACAAGTCTACAGTGCCCGGCTAAAATCTAAAATTTGGTTTTTTTAACAGGGGGGGTTTTTTTTGTGATTAACAAAAGTCTTAAAAGTTTTTTACAAAATCCCTTAGGTTTTTTGGGTTAATTTTAAATTGGGCTTACAATCTCCCAAATTTTTTTAAATTTTTTTTGTGGGGTGATTTTTAGATGGTAACAATTCTATTAGTTATTAAATTTAATGCCCCCTTTTATTATAAAAGTGATATTTTTTTTGGCCCGGCCTATTATTAGGGTCCCTTTTTTTTAATTGTTTCAACAACACCTTTAAGTTTCTAAAAAAAGGAAAAGTAATAATAATTTGCTGGGTTGTAAACAAAACAAATTTTAAGGGGGGGGGATGTTAAGTTTTCTTCCGCCCCGCTACCAATCCATATTAAAAAATTAAAAAATTTTAAATACTTTTTTTGAAATGGGGTATAAAAAAGAAAAAAAATAATGGGTTTAAAAAATGTTATTTAAAAAAAGCTTAAGTTTAAAGAGTGGTTTTTTTCTGAGTTCCCCTTAAATATAAAAAAAAATGGGGTATTTAAACCCCCCCGGTTTTGAAAATTTTTATAATTTGAATTTTTAAAATAAGGGAATTTGAAAAAGGGTCTATATAAAGGGGGAATTTGGGGGTTTTTGCCCCAAGGGTGGGGTTTTTTATTTATAAAAGAAAAAAAAAATGAATGTAAAAATAAAAAACCGGGGGGGATATTTAAAAACTTGCATGAAAGTGTTTTTATTGGGGTTTCGGGGGAACGCCCCCCGGGCCGGTTGAACAGGCCCTTGGGTCAGGTGAAAAGGGTTACTGCTGGCCCCCGTGCATCCCAAATTTGCCTTTTTAGGGCCGCCCTGCCCTTTTTTTGGGAAAAAGAACTTTTACTTTCCCTAAAAGGAAAAGTAGTGAAGAACATGAACCCCGGCTTTTTTAA
This sequence comes from Cherax quadricarinatus, assembly GCF_026875155.1. Classification (NCBI taxonomy): domain Eukaryota; kingdom Metazoa; phylum Arthropoda; class Malacostraca; order Decapoda; family Parastacidae; genus Cherax; species Cherax quadricarinatus. Next base: position 38,336,069 of record NC_069442.1, on the reverse strand, counting down.
AAAATATATACCGAATGGCCCAAAAAAAAAAAGGTTTTTTTTAATTAGAGTTCGGGGGGTACGCCCCCGCCCCGGTTTTAGTCAAATTTCAATGGTGCAAAAGTCCCGAAACGTGTTTACGGGCCCCCACCAACCTCATAAAAAAAAAACAGCTTGTTTTTCATCACTTGGGGTGTAGTCCTCCCCCGGGCCAGGGGTCCATTTACCTTTAATGTTACTGTTTTTTTAAAAGTGTGCGACGTCCCTTAAATTTTTGCTGTCCCCTTTCAAAAACAGATTCCCACCAGGGCAGTTTGGTTTTTTTTCCCCCCAAAAGGAAAAAGAAAAAAAAAAGTTTTTCTTTTAACCCCCTTAAAAATTTCCGGGAATGGGTTACCCAAGGGGCCCCCCCGCTGAAAATTTTGTCAATCCCAAAAAAATAAGTAAAAAAAAGGGGGTTGGGTTTTAATAGTTGGCGAATTAATAAATCATTTCACAGTAACTAAAGCAAAGTGTATTGTGACTATGTACTTTTCAGAGGTGATATACAAATTTTGTTTGTTACTTGTAGGCTTATATGTATGGAATATTATATTAAAGTGTAGCTTACATCTGTTTGGTCTATTAACTCGCATGCATTTTTTAAGCGCACAGTTTGATTGTTTTCTATACATGGGGCCCACGAAAATTGTTCCCATTTGGGCTTCGCACCTCCTAAGGCCAGCTCTGCTCCTATGTAACACACACAAGCCTGCTGGATGCTCAAGCCCCTAAAACTCTTGTACCCCCTTTTCTTTCAGCCATTCCTGGGACAAATCCTTCCCTCCTTCCACCCCAAATGTATACATCCCTTTTTATCAACCTATCTCTCTACATCCTCTCTACATTCCCAAGCCACCTTAACAACCCTTTCAAATGAGCTGATGTAGGTAACAGGTCTTAGCTTGTAAATAAAGTTAAGAACCTTAACTTAACCTTGTAAAACCCTGTGTAAAATAAAATATTATACCCTTGGCAAAACAACTCAGTCAAATGTTTGCCCAAGAAAACTCCTATTCTAAGACATTCTAGATAAGATAGCAATAAGCCTTTAGCGTAATGATCTAGCCAGTAGGAACTTAAAACCTCCTTCATGCACTCCAAACTTTTGTGGGATAACTCTTATCTCTCTCTCCTTCCACCGCAGATTTATACACTCATAGTCATCCTATTCTGCTCCATTTGTTCTGAATGCCTAAACCACCTCAACAGCCTCTCCTTTGCTCTTTGAATTATACCTTTTGAAACTCTATACCATCTTTAATATTCTGCACTTCATATTTTTTCTATACTATTCACTTTACATTTAACAAAAAGTGGTTGTCACAGATGCTTTTACCAATGATACAGTGCTTTAGGAGATTCTGAAGATAATGTGGCACAGGTTGGTGGACAAATTTGGGAGAGTATGTGAAAGAAGAAAATTTAAAGTGAAAGAGCAAGGTAATGGAGTAATAGAAAATTTATGTAATAAAAGGTTGGATATCAGATTGGAAGGGAGTATGGAGGAAGTGATTGTTCATATATTTGGGCATTGACTTGTTGGCAGACGGGTCTATGAAAGATGAGGTGAACCATGGAATTAACAACAGAAAAAACATGAGTGTTGCAGTGAGGCAGCTGTGAAGACAGAGAACATTATCCACAGAGGCAAAACTGGAATGTATCAGAGTATAGTGGTACCAACACTCTTATATGGATGTGAAGCATTGGTTTTAAACATTGCATCAAGGAGGAGACTGGAGATATTGTGTCTGAGGGCAATGTGTGGTGTGAATATGCAAAGACTTCATAGTTTGGAGAGTAGATGGAAGCATTGGATACTAAAAGTATTATCCAGAAGGGAGGAGGAGTTATTGAGGTGGTTTGGACATTTAGAGAGGATGGAGCAAAATATGATGAATTGCAGGATGCACAATCTGTAGTGGAGGGAGGGGTAGGGAGGTTATCCAAGGGAGGGAGGAAAGGCTTTGAATGGAAGAGGATAATTTGACAATCCAGTAGGCATGTTAGATAGGAGTGAGGCTGGCAAGTGGTTTTTATTATAACTTGACATGCTGTTGGAGTGTGAGCATGGTAACATTTATAAAGGGATTCAGGAAAAACAGTTAGCTGGACTCGAGACCTGGAGGTGGGAAACACAGTGCCTGCACACTGAAGGAGGGGTGGTAGTGGTGGGAATTACAGTGCCTGCACACTGAAGGAGGGGTGGTAGTGGTGGGAAGTACATTGCCTGCACGCTGAAGGAGGGGTGGTAGTGATGGGAAGTACAGTGCATGCTGAAGGAAGGGTAGTAGTGGTGGGAAGTAAAGTGCCTGCATGCTGAAGGAGGGGTGGTAGTGATGGGGAATACAGTGCCTGCACACTGAAGGGGTGGTAGTGATGGGGAGTACAGTGCCTCTTGCTGTAATGTTTAAAACCCATACTCCCCACCCATATACAGGGGTTGGTACCACTAAAGTACATTTTTATTTATTTTTTTAAATAAACTTCTGTCCACAGATGCCTATTTATATATTTTATGCTTCACCTCATCTTTCATAGACACATTTGGTGGCTTTTTCATTCCCAAATATCTGAATACACTCACTTCTTCCATACTCTCTCCTTTCAATCTAATATTCAGTATTTCATTCCCCTTAGCATTTTATTATTGCCTTAATCTTTCTTATGTTGACTTTTAATTTCTTTTTGCAACACATCCTCCTTGACACCTCCACCAGTCTTTGCAGCACATCCTCCTTGACTCCTCCACCAGTCTTTGCAACACATCCTCCTTGACTTCTCCACCAGTCTTTGCAGCACGTCCTACTTGACTCCTCCACCAGTCTTTGCAGCACATCCTCCTTGGCTCCTCCACCAGTCTTTGCAATGCATCCTCCTTGACTTCTCCACCAGTCTTTGCAGCACGTCCTACTTGACTCCTCCACCAGTCTTTGCAGCGCATTCCTCCTTGGCTCCTCCACCAGTCTTTGCAATGCATCCTCCTTGACTTCTCCACCAGTCTTTGCAGCGCGTCCTACTTGGACTCCTCCACCAGTCTTTGCAACTCATCCTCCTTGACGACCCCACAGTCTTTGCAACTTGTTTCAGAATCTTCCAAAAGAACTACTATTATCAGCAAAGAGCACTCTTCCCAACACCCTAGCATCATTTATTTAACAACCCCATCTATAAATATATAATAAACTACCATGGTGGCATCACACATTTCTGCCTAAGCCCTACCATTACTAGAAAATAGTTCCCTTTTCTCTTTCATTGTGTAACCTGAGCCTCTTCCTCTTTATAAAACTATTTACTGCATTAGTAACCTACTGCCTATTTCATGCATTTGCATCATCTGCAACAATGCTGCCCTATTCAACCTTTCCTTAATATATAAATGTGACAACCAGTTCCTTACCTTTATCTGAGTATTGTTCACTAATTTTATTCAGTACTATAAACATTTAATCTAAACCTTCCCTCCCCTTTCTAAATCCTTGTTCCCTGCAGTCCTACTTTCTCTCTTACCCCTAACACTTTCAGTAATAATTCTACCATACTTGACCCATTATACTCATTCTTCTATCATTCTTATACTCTTATCCCTTTTCTCATATAAAAGAACTATGCATAACTTTCTGTCAGTCCCTATGTGTCTTCCCTTCATGAATATATTGAATAGCTATCCAACAATTTCTATCATAATCTCTCTGTCCCAGCTGCTTCACATCATTTTGTTATTGTTGTTATTATTCTTCTTTCTTCTTTCAACAAACCGGCCGTATCCCACCGAGGCAGGGTGCCCCCCCCCCCCCAAAAAAAAAAAAGTTTCTCTTTAAATTTAGTAGTTTATGCAGGAGAACAGGTTACTAGCCCCTTGCTCCCGGCATTTTAGTCGCCTCTTACAACACGCATGGCTTACGGAGGAAGAATTCTGTTCCACTTCCCCATGGAGATAAGAGGAAATAAACAAGAATAAGAACTAGAAAGAAAATAGAAGAAAATCTAAAGGGGTGTGTATATATGTGCTTGTACATGTATGTGTAGTGTGACCTAAGTGTAATAAGTAGAAGTAGCAAGACGTACCTGAAATCTTGCATGTTTATGAGACAGAAAAAAGGACACCAGCAATCCTACCATCATGTAAAACAATTACAAGCTTTTGTTTTACACTCATTTGGCAGGACGGCAGTACCTCCCTGGGTGGCTGCTGTCTACCAACCTACTACCTAGGTGTTATTATTATTATTTCTATTTTAGTATTGTACTATATGAATATTATTCATTGTATTTTTTTTAAGGTTTAATAAATTTGTTCAACAATATGTTTTATGGAATACAAATTTTTAATCTGATAAACTACAAAAGTTGTGCTTGAACTTGAATGTAATTTGAAATTTATTAACAGATTTAAATGCCGTCGATGTGTGAATGGCATTCAGGTACGACCACCTCCCGAGGATGCAGATTGCACGTGTGACTTATCGCTATGGCATCATTGCCAAGACAAAAAGGGGCTGCAGGATTCTATTTTGAGGCAGTGTTGGCCTGCAGGGATCTCTTTTGTCTTCCACCAAAGATCACATGAACAAAAGCAGTGCCTTGATGGTCTGCCTTCATCATCTTGCCTGAATAAACTAGCATCTGGAAAGGTTTTAAGTACTGCTTAAATTCTTTTTTACTCTTAAAGGCAATTATCAACAGTTTATCTGATAAGAAACCATGCTGAGATTGATAGATGGAGGATTGAACCTCTGCCACTCCTTGTGGTCATTGACATGCACAGACAGAGGATTGACCCCCAGCCACTCCTTGTGCTGATTAACTCAGTTTGGTTTAGTGCTTTATGTAAGTGATGTAATACACAACCCACACATAGAAGAGAGCAGCTTACGACGACGTTTTGGTCCAATTTGGACCATTAACAAAGTCACACTAACGAGAAAGTAGAGCAGAACAGGTATATATAGGTATATATGTGCCTTTTTTTTGTTATTTAGTAATGATAATAAAATTGAAGTTGTCAACATATTTAGGTGCTGAGTGAAATTATTGTATCAACGAAGGTATTCCAAGAGGCCTAACAAAACCACAGATAAAACATACAGATAGGCTTAATAAAGCTACAATATTTTAACTTCTTGTTTGAATAGGTAAAACCATCTCCATTTTCTTTTCTTGGGATCAAAATTAAGTTAATAAATTAAATCCACAGATACTGTAGATTTATTATTCTTGAAGAAGAATTAACTACAGCATCTTACTTTTCCATCACACATTCATCAGTCATCATTACTATTTGTTGCATTTATCAAGTACAAAGAATAAACATTTATTCAGAATCTAATTTAATCATGTTCATTTCATTATAGATATTGAATCCTGGCTATTATAGACTTAATGTTTAGTTTTTTCTTAGTATACATGTCCTTCTAATTTTGTCCTTTTCCTGGATCAATTTCATATTAAAGGTATTTTTTTCCCCATTCATTGCTTTGTTTCAATGTTTATTTTCATTATACAGCAAAAGCTTTACATCACAATCATGACTCATCAAATTTTAATTTGATTTTTTGTATAGTTAAATTGAGTCACGTGCTTTTATAATTTTTCGAGTACAAGGAAAAATTACAGAAGCTTTCCTAAATATTTTTTATATTTAAATTTAGTTTCTTAACTCGACGGTCGTCTCCATCAGGGCAGTGTGACCCAGAGAAAAAGAAACATTCACCATTATTCATCCAATTGTATTTTTTTTATCTCCATAAATAAACAGTGTAGTCTTGTATATTGAGGCAGAAATATATGTACTACTATGAGATGACTTTTAGATTTCACATTTATTGTTGTATATTGGGTGTAAAACCTGATGTGAAGTGTGTTATTGAATAACATGTAAATAAATATATTGTGTATTGTAGTGTTTATTAACCTTTACTAGATGACCTGATGTTATTGTTATTACTTTACTAGATGACCTGATTATTGTTATTACTTTTACTAGATGACCTGATATTATTGTTTATTACTTTACTAGATGACCTGATATTGTTTATTACTTTACTAGATGACCTGATATTATTGTTTATTAACCTTTACTAGATGACCTGATATTGTTTATTACTTTACTAGATGACCTGATATTATTGTTTATTACTTTACTAGATGACCTGATATTATTGTTTATTACTTTACTAGATGACCTGATATTATTGTTTATTAACCTTTACTAGATGACCTGATATTATTGTTTATTACTTTACTAGATGACCTGATATTATTGTTTATTACTTTACTAGATGACCTGATATTATTGTTTATTAACCTTTACTAGATGACCTGATATTGTTTATTACTTTACTAGATGACCTGATATTATTGTTTATTAACCTTTACTAGATGACCTGATATTGTTTATTACTTTACTAGATGACCTGATATTATTGTTTATTACTTTACTAGATGACCTGATATTATTGTTTATTACTTTACTAGATGACCTGATATTATTGTTTATTACTTTACTAGATGACCTGATATTATTGTTTATTACTTTACTAGATGACCTGATATTATTGTTTATTAACCTTTACTAGATGACCTGATATTATTGTTTATTACTTTACAAGATGACCTGATATTATTGTTTATTACTTTAATAGATGACCTGATATTATTGTTTATTACTTTACTAGATGACCTGATGATATTGTTTATTACTTTACTAGATGACCTGATATTGTTTATTACTTTACTAGATGACCTGATATTATTGTTTATTACTTTACTAGATGACCTGATATTATTGTTTATTAACCTTTACTAGATGACCTGATATTGTTTATTACTTTACTAGATGACCTGATATTATTGTTTATTAACCTTTACTAGATGACCTGATATTGTTTATTACTTTACTAGATGACCTGATATTATTGTTTATTACTTTACTAGATGACCTGATATTATTGTTTATTACTTTACTAGATGACCTGATATTGTTTATTACTTTACTAGATGACCTGATATTATTGTTTATTAACCTTTACTAGATGACCTGATATTGTTTATTACTTTACTAGATGACTTAATATCAAACTTTGTAGTGTTTATTACTTGACTAGGTGACGATTCAAAATAGTATTCATTGCAGATACAATATTTTCAGTTGTCAGTGTTGTGCTTATTTATATTGTTGATAAGCTCAGCATTATGACTGTAATTATCCCTAATTTATCTTTTCTTAATAATACATGCATGCCTTTTTAATTGAATTAAACCCCATGGGGGTTAATAACCACCTGGAGTTATTAAGCACCCGGGGTTATTAACCACCTATAGGTCTTAACCATCTGGGGGTTATTAACCACCTGGAGCTATAAACCTTTCATCTAAGGAAAAGACCAAGAAATCCAGACACACACATGGCAGTGGAAATGTTGTAAGGGTTCTTAAATGGAGTGATGGTGAATGATACTCACTGTGGATGATTTGCAGTAGTATATTGAGTACAGCCTCTCCTCACTTAATGACAGTTTCGTTCCTAAGACCACGTCAGTAAATGAATTTGTCGCTAAGTGAGAAGCATACTACAGTGGTAGTGGGTTTGTGTCAGCCATCTTTGATATTGTTTTGATGTCACCTAATAAGTCCATGGTGTCATGGCTAGTGTATTTGAAATATGAAATATACTGACAGAACACAGTGAACCAGTTTGACACACATTGGCCAAACATACAACATGCCACGGCACTGGGAAAACCTGAAATATGTACACCAAGGACAAGTAAGTTTATTTAGGCACAGATACACATAAGTACAGTTATCGTACATAGTATAAATTTCCTAGGATAACTCAAAAAAAAAGATAACACAATAACACAGTACCAGTGATGCTCACAGAACCTACATTGAATCAAAACAAATGGTAAGTCTTCCTTCCTATTTGCAACTAGTAAATAAAAATGGCAAAGTTACCTACACTGGTATATAAGTGGGCTCCTCACAGAATCAAATGCTGTATTTGAAGCATTACAGACATACATGAGATATTGTGGACAGCAATATAAAATTTCATTATTTATAGATGTGACAGAGTAAATAAGTCACAGAAGTGCAAAATAGGAATCTTAGTAGTTATTCTTTTATATAAACTACCATCAGCAGAGAGAGCAATTCATTGATCAGATAACTGCCTTAAAAATCTTGAAAACTTCACACAAAATATTATCCTCCTTGGGAGATTTCAACCTCCCAAATATGAAATTTACGATGGCAAATCACTTAGTACCAGAAATACTTCCTTGAAGCATGGTAGCTCAACAGGTACATACCAGAGTTAATGGGGTTTGCAAAAAATTTTGCTGTCAACCAATAGAAATGAAAATACACTGGATTGGAACAAGGAACTAATCGGAGAACAATTGCAAATACAAAATTCTCTGATCACAGCAGAAACACAGAGTATAAATCCAGGTAGAAACTCCAGTAACAGTGTATGAGATGGGATGTTCAGTAAATTTAACTGGAACAAAATAAGCAAATAATTCTGAGCTATACCCTTTGATTATAATAATAATATACCCTGGGAAAGTCATGGGCACCCTAGACCCTCACCAGGGTTGTAAAAGATAAGTAATGAAGCATACAAGATTTACATTGAATATGTACCACTGACAAACCTTAAAAGGTCAGATACAGAGAGGGTAGAAAAATGTACAGAATAAGAAGGGTTACTGAACTGCTTATAAACATAAATATATAATAACGAAGGAACGATAACTGGTCAATAATTTTTGAAAAGTTGTATGCTTCTTAAATGAGTACTGTATAATCCTATGGGTTTAGACATCCCCCATGATTATAATAGAGATTAGTTAATTCTTAAGTATTTTCAGGACAATAATAAACTGCACAATTAGGGTCACAAGTGACATGGTCCTTAGGCAAATAGATAAATTAAAACCTAACAAATCCCCAGGCCCTGATGAACTGTATGCAAGGGTTCTAAAGGAATGTAAAGAGGAGCTTAGCAAACCTTTGGCTAATCTTTTCAACATATTACAAACTGGCATGGTGCCAGATAAGTGGAACATGGCAAATGTGATACCTATTTTCAAAGCAGGTGACAGGTCCTTAGCTTCTAACTATAGACCAATAAGCCTAACCTCCATAGTGGGAAAATATATGGAATCAATAATTGCTGAGGCAGTTCGTAGCCAACTTGAAAAGCATAAATTAATCAACGAATCTCAGCATGGTTTTACGAAGGGGCATTCCTGCCTTACGAATTTATTAACTTTTTTCACTAAGGTATTTGAGGAGGTAGATCATGGTAATGAATATGATATTGTGTATATGGACTTCAGTAAGGCTTTTGACAGGGTCCCACATCAGAGACTATTGAGGAAAATTAAGGCACATGGAATAGGCAGAGAAATTTTTTCCTGGATAGAGGCATGGTTGACAAATAGGCAGCAGAGAGTTTGCATAAATGGGGAGAAATCAGAGTGGGGAAGCATCACGAGCAGTGTTACGCAGGGATCAGTGTTGGGCCCCCTGTTGTTCACAATCTACATAAACGACATTGATGAGGGCATAAAGAGCGACATCAGCAAGTTTGCCGACGACGCCAAAATAGGCCGTCCAATTCATTCTGACGAGGACATTAGAGCACTCCAGGAACATTTGAGTAGACTGATGCAGTGGTCGGAGAGGTGGCAGAGGCAGTTTAATATAGACAAATGCAAAGTTCTAAATGTTGGACAGGACAATAACCATGCTACATATAAACTGGCGCTGTATAATCCTCCGGGTTTAGCGCTTCCCCCTTGATTATAATAATAATAATAATACATATAAACTAAATAATGTAGATCTTAATATTATGGATTACGAAAAAGATTTAGGAGTTCTGGTTAGAAGTAATCTGAAACCAAGACAACAGTGCATAAGTGTTTGCAATAAAGCTAATAGAATCCTTGGCTTCATATCAAGAAGCATAAATAATAGGAGTCCTCAGGTTGTTCTTCAACTCTATACATCCTTGGTTAGGCCTCATTTAGATTATGCTGCACAGTTATGGTCACCGTATTATAGAATGGATATAAATGCTCTGGAAAATGCACAAAGGAGGATGACAAAGTTGATCCCATGTATCAGAAACCTTCCCTATGAGGATAGACTGAGGCTCTGAATCTGCACTCTCTTGAAATGCGTAGAATTAGGGGGGATATGATTGAGGTGTATAAATGGAAAACAGGAATAAATAAGGGGGATGTAAATAGTGTGCTGAAAATATCTAGCCAAGACAGGACTCGCAGCAATGGTTTTAAGTTGGAAAAATTCAGATTCAGGAAGGATATAAGAAAGTACTGGTTTGGTAATAGAGTTGTGGATGAGTGGAACAAACTCCCAAGTACAGTTATAGAGGCCAGAACGTTGTGTAGCTTTAAAAATACGTTGGATAAATACATGAGTGGGTGTGGGTGGTTGTGAATTGGACCTGATAAGCTTGTGCTACTAGGTCAGTTGCCGTGTTCCTCCCTTAAGTGAATGTGACCTGACCTGACTAGGTTGGGTGCATTGGCTTAAGCCGGTAGGAGACTTGGACCTGCCTGGCATGGGCCAGTAGGCCTGCTGCAGTGTTCCTTCATTTTTATGTTCTTATGTTCTGAATCCAAATATCACTTTGAAAAATGCTTATTGGCTGTAACACTTGATTATTATAACATACAATATGCGTCGGTATGTTTTTAACTCTAATCCATACCTACTCTCTGCCTTTTTGCTCGATGCTTATAGTGGGCTGAAGAATCATCTCTTGCCAATGTCCAGCAGTAGTCTGCAAGCATTCTTGTGCCCCATTTGTCCTGGTACCATTTTCCCATAGTTGAAATATCTTGGTGAAACCTTTCACCATGTTCGTCACTAACTGCTCCACAGTTCGCTGGAAAAGTCTAAATGTGAGTCCAAAAAGCGGATTTTAAGTGATATGTTACATCCCATGTTCTTGTAAACCTTGATGAGGTTATCCACCAATTCTTCACAGTTGCCTGTGAAGAAGTTGGTGCATCAGGGACAGGTAGACCTTCTCTATGTGGACCTGGGCGAATAGCTGATGGAATGTTTGGATATTCAATGGACCCCTTTTTTTTTCGTTGACAAGACCTTTTGTACTGGAGGTACCATGCAGAAATAACAATTGTTGGTATTGTCTATTTGCTCCCGCCGTGTCATTGGCGGGAGCCACTGGCGAAGGTTAGTAGCACAATTTCTGCAGCATGTGTGTGGAGCCTAATTCTTATCCTGGTCACCAATCCTGCATCCAAAATATAGGTGATATGCCTTTCTAACCATAGCAGTTATACGGTGCTTTTGTGATGCAAAGGTCACCTCACCACAAATGTAGCAGAAGTTATCTGCCGTATTCACACAAGTACGATGCATCTGAAAGAAGAAAACAACAAACAGTTAGAAGATAAACAGTGAAGTTATTCATTAATTTGTCATTATAATACAGATCATGACAGCTAAGCATAAGTATTTATATCATTCAGTAGGAAAATAATATAATATGCCTCACATGCATATCAGTACCTTGCTCAGTGAATATTTATTATAAGTTTAAAAAGTGTCTGGCTAAGAAAATCACCTGCCTTTCACCTCAGGCCCCTCAAGGGAGGCTCCTTGACGCTGGTGAGGGGCTCTCGATCTAGAGAATTGGATCTGTGCTCCGGTTCCCCAAATTGAGCCTGAATGCCTTCCAAACCTCCCCCCACATGCGCTGTATAATCCTACGGGTTTGGCACTCCCCTGTGATTATAATTCTATAACAATAATTTCACCTCAGAATATAAACTTGCACAGCACAACCACCTATGACTGCTGGAAAAATAATGAAGGGCAGTGAGACTGAGTGTGGTAAGAAACACACTGCTGCAAGCCTGTTGGAACTTCTTGTGACACGTAGGTGTATATTGAAAAGTAGAGCTAACAAACCTAAAATTCTCTGGAAATTGCTACTCTGGTCTCGGAAGCATTTTGGTTGTAATAAAGTTGGTAGAATTACCGACAATATGTAAAGTAAAAGGACACAAGTGCAACTAATGTGACATTTTATCGTGGCAACGTTTCGCTCTCCAGGAGCTTTATCAAACCATTGCTAAAGCTCCTGGAGAGTGAAACGTTGCCACAATAAAATGTCACATTAGTTGCACTTGTGTCCTTTTACTTTACAGCTTTTTGGTTGTTGACCAGTGTAATCTTTGCCGAGGGATTAATGAGGTAGACCAAAACTTGAACTTAGGTACTGACCCTAGTGGGTTTAGCAATTCTATCTGATAATAATAATAATAATGGGCTTTTGTACCAGACAGCAGAACAATGGGAACAAAAAGTCACCCAGGATATTGCATCACAGCCAGGCTCCCGTAGGACCGTGAGGGTACGCAGCACCACCTCACATTCCCTCAACTCTGCACCCACATACCACCTCTTTACTCCCTCATACAGAAGCTTTAACCCCCCCCTACACACCCCGACTCGTACATACTCCCTTTGTGAGTAAACACATTTTACCCAACGCCGCAGATCCAATAACCCTAACCCCCCCTTGACGTTCCGGCAGCATTACCACCTCCCTCCTCAGCCAGTCACACTCGGAACCCCATATAAACTTAAACACCCCCTTTAAGATTCTCGTAATTTCTTGCCCCGTTGTGGGGTAAACTGCCACCACATGCCAAACCTTACTGTAAAGTTTACCACGATGGCCCTCTGCAACAATGTCAAATGGTACGGTTGCAAACTCCCCAATCTATGCTGCACCCAGTCCACAATACGCTCACAGTTCACCTCTCTTGACCGCACTTGATCCTCCATATACACTATTCCACATATCTTTAAGCTATCCACCACCCTCCACTCCACACCAGCATCCCAATCTCCCTGCCAGTTCCAATTTCCCAGCCTTAATAAGCATGATTTCTCCACATTAACCCTCATCCCCATAGCCTCCCCGAACATACGAATGACCTCTCCCACCTCTCTCAAACTCTTTCCCTCCCGCACGAATACCGTCATGTCGTCGACGTATCCTACAATCCCCGGCCCACACTCTACCTCCCCTGTCCCCACGCCCCACAGATACAGGCCTCAATGAGTCTGTAAAATAGGTCCTGAACACAGGCAAACAGGATTTGAGAAAGTGAACATCCTTGCCTGAGGCCCAGCCCTATACACACCGCTTTCCCTATGCGACCATTGATTTGCACACGCATCCGAACCAAAGGCCATTTTTATTATATTTAAATTTTAAGTAAAATCCTCAAAAGTCATTATTCTTATTTTTCCTAGAGTCGTTTCTTTATTTATTTTTCCATTAGTTTTTTGTTCAGATGGAAGGCGTTCCACTGACACTGGCAACATGTTGATGCAATCAACTTGTGATATTTATTATTATTATTAAAGATTCGCCGTTATTCTCCCGGCCCGGCCTCTTAGGGAAGGTTCCTTGATGTTGGTGAGGGGCTCTTGATTTAGGGAATGGGATCTGTACTCCAGTTCCTCGAATTAAGCCTGAATGCCTTCCACATCCCCCCCAGGTGCTGTATAATCCTATGGGTTCAGCACTTCCCCCTTAATTATAATAATAATCCCGGCCTGGGCCTTTTCCAAGTGATGGCCCGGCCTTGGCTCCCTGTCGAGGGAGTGTCTGAGACCTAAGTCTGCCATGGGAGGAGGCACTAGTACCCCAATCATCATTGGGACCAACTGTCCCCAGGCCTAGCCATATTCCCCGCCCTCACGGGGCTCGTAGGGAGAAGCTAGGCCTCTGGTCCGCCATCCCCACCTCAAGGGGGCTTTTGAGAATAAGTCTTGTGAGCTGCAAGCTCTGGCTCGGGCACCTACCCTGCCCTAGAAAGGCTGGGCATAGTGTCGATGATTGGTAGGTTGTCATACTGTTAGGGTTTATGGTTTTAATCTTTTATGTTTTTGTCCACTACCCCGCTGTTATCCGTAACCTATTACTCATCCATCTCCCTTTTGCCACCTGATGCCCTCGCTTCCTTCCTGCCCTGCAGTGCTGTATAGTCCTTGTGGCTTAGCGCTTCTTTTTGATTATAATAATAATTTTATGTTTTTGCAAATCTAAGAACAACACGTTCAATTGTGGCAGACACATTCGTCGCTTGACCTCTGTAGTGAGCGGACATGCGTTACACTGCCCTCTGCTGGCTGTTGAAGCAAGCTGAGATTTTCTCAATATGGCACAGCAGGCATGGAGGTGGATCAACACTGTCTGTATAGAGCTGGTGCGTGGCTGTGACAGCCCAGACAGCTTCTGTTATCCTGCCAGCTATCATCAGGGAGACTTATGGTGTTGCTGATGAAGAACTTTATGGAGTGCCGCTTAATGGGGCCTATAGGGTCTTTGTTAAGCTCTGAACAAGTGTCTACGAGCGGTTGGTCAACAAATATCAAGATAGTTGTGTGGTTGTCAACCTGGCAGTCAGTGAGGCTCATCGACATGTCATGCTACTTCACCTGGGTTAAGGTGCGAAACGTGCCTTTTGAAGCCGATGAGACTGACTTCTGAAACGTTTTCAGCAGGTATGGAACTGTACATGTGGCGACTGTTGGAAAGTGGATGGAGGGCGCATATGCTGGCCTCCTTGAAGGAACCTTCTCACTGAAGATGACTTTGAAACATCCCATACCGTCGTATGTAGTGATGACAGATTTTCGTATGCAAGTGATGGTGTCCTATGCTGGGCAACACCGCACTTGTCTTTGTGGAGAATACGACCATGAGCACAATGTGGTCACCGACAGTGGAAGAAGGACGTAGGGCAAAAACCAATGGAAAAACCTGTCCAGGAGGTGACTGTTGTGCCCGAGTCGGGTGCACGTCCAAAAACGTCATTGTGGAGTGAAGAGGTGGAGCTACTTGAGGAATCTTGTGTGACTCTACCTGGGAAACCTTCCTTCGTTGGCCTGGTTATGCTAGGTGAGGAGGGTAGGAAGGCCATGGAAGATGGAGTGGACGACACATTAGCAACTGTGCTAAAGGGATTGTTGGACACACCTGGTGAGGCGGAAGAGGAGGGGCTTGCAATACCCCTTGGGGATGAGTCTTGTGTACTTTCCTAGGATGTGGAGGAGCTAGTCGAGAAGCAGGCTGCTGGGATGGATGTAATCACCATAGAGGTGGTGGTGCATAACGAAAGCCTTCTGGAGGTGGCTATGGAGGCAGAGGGAGGGTCATGCAAATGGGCGGCAGCACTGTCAAACTCTGATGTCCTCACCCTGGCACAGAGGCCTGGCAAGAAGGCGTGGATAGAGGTGGCACGGGGTGGCCCTAAGGGGCCAAGGGGCCCGGTGGTGGATACTGGAGGACCTCCAGTGTCTGGTCGTGTGCATGGTGGTAGACACCAGCAGGCATCTAGAGGCGGATCAGTGCTGAAAGAGCACAAGGTATAGCTGGCTTGAAGTGTGTCTCAGTAAATGTAAATGGGTTGCGAGACAGAGTGAAGTGTATGTGGTTTTTGGGTTTTCTTTGTAAGTATAGGGTGGATGTGGCTTTTGTGCAAGGGCACAATTATAAAGCTGGGTGTGAGTTAATACTGGATGGATTTCAGGTGTTTGTTGTGCATTCAACTCGATTAAAAGGGGGAATCGCCATCCTTCTGCGAGAGGGTGGTGCTAGTGTGTCTATGGGCCCACAGAGGGGGATGGACGTGTCAAGAATGCCTTTGTGAGGGATGTGTTAGTGTACCACCTCCGGTCGCTTCCCCCCGTGGCGGTTGTGGGAGGTGACTGGAATTGTGTGGTGAGAAGGAATGATGTGGAGCCTCGAGTGGCGGGGTTTTACTCTGTAGTGTTAGGGGATCTTTTGCGAGGGGCAGGGTTGTGGGATGTGGCTAAGGGTGAGGCGTGGGAGGTGGAGCACACGTTTGTGCAGGGAGGGTATGCTGCTCGTCTGGACCGTTTGTACGTAACGTGGACTGCAAGGGTGGAAAGGGTGAGTGTGGTAGAAGTTGCATATTCAGATCAAGCGGTTTTTGTTGAAGTGGGGTGGGGCGGGTTGCCAAGGACGCATAGGAGTTTTTGGAAATTAAATGTTCGGCTCCTAGCAGACAGAAGGGGGAGGGAGGGGTTTGCAGGATTGTGGAGGGAGCTGTAGTCAAGTGTGCAGGCTGTTGGGGATATGTTGGTTTGGTGGAATGGAGTGGCAAAGGAGAGGATCAGGGTGTATTATGTTAGACAGGGCAAGGGGGAGGCTCAGATGACTTTTGGGCTTATAAGATATTTACAGGAGCGGTTGAGGGATTGTTATGCGAGAGGGGTGGGGGGCGGGGGCTATCCTGCAGAAGAAATAGAGGGGTTGAAGCAACGCATCAGGGAATTGCAGAATGAGAAGTTTGATGCAGTGCTAGTCAAGGGTGGGTTAGAGAAAGTTTTGTGGGGTGACAGGCCATCTGTGTGTGTTTTGCGGGGGCAGAGGAAGTGGAAGGCAGCCACAGAGATGAAATGTTTGTTAGTGCACGAGGAGGTTGGAGGATATCGTGTGGGACAGGTGCTTCATACGATGGAAGGGATGGGTCGTTATGTGGATGAATGGTTTGGGACTTCTTTGAGGAGTGTTGGTGTGAAGGGGGGGGGCATTAGAGCAGTTGGGAGGGCATGTGGCCAATGTTCTGAGTAGGGGAGACCGTATGGCACTGGGAGTGGACAATGAAAAAGGGGAGGTGGAGGGCATTATCGAGTATGAGTAGGGGTAAATCCCCGGGAATTGACGGTCTGCCATGTGAGTTTTACTTAAAGAATTGGGGCATACTTAAGGAGTTCTTGGTGAAGCTGTTGAATGAGATAAAAAAAGGGGTGAGCTGGGGGTTTTTGCAGGCAACAGCAGTGGTAGTCTTGGTCCCGAAGGTGGCCAGTCCATGCACTGTGAAGGACTATAGGGTTATTTCTTTACTGTGTGTGGACTATAAGTTATTTGCTAAAATATTAGGGAATAGGTTGAAGTGTGTGATCAATAGGGTGGTGGCAGTGGGCCAGTATGGGGTACCAGGAAGGACCATGTATGAGGGGCATGGGGTGATTTGGGGGTTTGTGGAGAGTGTGTAAGGAATGGAGGGGGGGGGGGTGTTGGCCTTGAATTGGCAGGCAACATATGATAGTGTAGAGAGAGAGGCATTATGGTTGATAATGAGGAGGCAAGGGTTTGGGGACGAGATTGTGAGGTGGATGCGAACATTGTATCATAGAGCAGGTGTTCGGGTGCAGGTGAATGGGAGGGTGGGGGATTGGATCCCTATGGGTAGAGGTCTACAACAGGGATGTCATTTATCCCAATTACTTTTTGTGTGTTTGCAGGATCTGTTTTATAGAGCAGTGGAGGTATGTGTGAGGGGAAGCAACAGGGGTGGGTAGAATGAGGCGTACTGGGAATTGTCGGTTATGTAGATGACACGACGATTCTTGTGCAGGAGAGGGAAGGTTTAGGAGGAGTGGGGAGGATTGCGAAACTCTTTGGAGAGGCTACAGGTATGAGGGTGGATATAGAGAAGTCTAAGTTTATGGGGTTGGAGGATTAGGAGGGGAAGGTAGTGGGAGGTGGGGTGTTGTGGATTGGGTCAAGATTTGTGGGATTGGGTATATGCAGGATGCACAGCAAGCTAGGATGGTTAATTCAGGGAGTGTCGTGGAATGAGTGACTAGACGGTTAGATGGGTTGAGGCCGGGTCATTTAATGCTTCGTCAGCGGGTCATTGTAGTAAATGTCTTACTATATAGTAAAATTTGTCATGTGGTTGCTATGTACCCGTTGTTGCAGTCAGATATTGGGGTATTATTGAGGAAAGTCTTTAGGTTTGTTTCGGGGTCGGGATGTGATTGGTTACGAAGGAGAGTTGTTACTCTCCCAGTGCGCAAAGGTGGGCTGGGGTTAATTGATTTAAAGAGTAGGATCATGAGTGTATATGTGAAGAGGGGGTTCTTCCGAGTGGGGGGTGTATAGGTGGTGGGTTGCATCTTTTGTATGAGGATGTCAGAAGATGCAGGGGAGGGAAGGATTTGTGTGTGTGTGAGGACATGTTACGGGTGCTTTTGTATGTTAGGGATACAAAACAAATGAGGGTGGGGGTTTTAGAGAAAGTGGTAGGGGAAAGGGAGGTTGCGACAGTGGAAGGAGTGTATCCAATGTATGCATGGGGGGATATTTGGGGGATGGATAATGAGAACCTTCAAAACTAGGGATGCCAAGCCCATGATGACACTCTTCAGGTCACTTGTTTTATCTAGGCTGGAATATTGCTGCACACTAACAGCACCTTTCAAGGCAGGTGAAATTGCTGACCTAGAAAATGTACAGAGAAACTTCACGGTGCGCATAGCGGAAATAAAACACCTCAATTACTGGGAGCGCTTGAAGTTCCTGAACCTGTACTCCCTGGAATGCAGGTGGGAGAGATACATGATTATATATACCTGGAAAATCCTAGAGGGACTAGTACTGAACTTGCACATGAAAATCACTCGCAACGAAAGCAAAAGACTTGGCAGACGATGCACCATCCCCCCAATGAAAAGCAGGGGTGTCACTAGCACGTTAAGAGACCATACAATAAGTGTCAGGGGCCCGAGACTGTTCAACTGCCTCCCAGCATACATAAGGGGGATTACCAATAGACCCCTGGCAGTCTTCAAGCTGGCACTGGACAAGCACCTAAAGTCAGTACCTGACCAGCCAGGCTGTGGCTCGTACGTTGGATTGCGTGCAGCCAGCAGTAACAGCCTGGTTGATAGGCTCTGATCCACCAGGAGGCCTGGTCACAGACCGGGCCGCGGGGGCGTTGACCCCCGGAACTCTCTCCAGGTAAACTCCAGGTATATATAATACATAGGTAGGGGAAACCTTATCCAAATTTGACAAAGAACAAAA
This sequence comes from Cherax quadricarinatus, assembly GCF_026875155.1. Taxonomy (NCBI): domain Eukaryota; kingdom Metazoa; phylum Arthropoda; class Malacostraca; order Decapoda; family Parastacidae; genus Cherax; species Cherax quadricarinatus. The sequence continues at coordinate 38,317,114 of NC_069442.1, read as the reverse complement.
ACTATTACTCCACAACCGATCAACCGATCAAAAATAAAACTAAAAATCACCTGCAATAACAACATTATACATGTACACTGAACTTCAACCATGAAAGAGGAAACGCAGTTTCCAACTAAGCGAACTTGAGAATAATGAAAATACGAAACTAAAATACCCATCAAACTCCAAACAAGCGAAACTATGTCCACTGTCAAGTGACTAAACAAATCAATACCTCATTAATTAAGACGTGTTACGACCAATAATAATAATAGCTGAATTTGTTATTTACACATCATATACATATGGGGTTCATTAATCAATTCTAAACGTACCGTGACCTTAAAACATAATGGATACAATATTATATAACGAAAGTACTTTATTTCGATGAAGATTTAAACGTCACGGTCTGACACATGAAAACTATACTATGAATCCAATGGTAATAAACACAATCTAGATAATCTTCTATTTTACCTATGTTACACTTTCTCATGCCCAAACACAATCTTACTTATTACACTCACAACAAACCACGCACGCAAAACACGTACCTTTTACGTTTTCACGTCGTACAAGTGCCATAAATCCGCAACACGGGAACTACGATACGTATAAGGAAAACTACGCTCCCAACGATTCCCAAACAACAAATAATGAAGATGATTGTTATAGGAATGCAGTTAGAAGCCTGAGTAGATCTATAACCCACTATGATAACATGAACGTAGATAAGTATGTTTATGGAGCAACTTGCAATGTGAACAGACTGACTGATGTTGTAGTGGCCAGACTTAGGCTTGGTTACAAGTACTTCTGGCAGTTTGGGAGACACACAGATGATGATCAAACTAAATGTAAATTATGTGATCAGGCATATGGTCACTCTCTTGAACACTATGTGCTTAATTGTCCACTTATTGAAGAATACAGAGACAGACAGTATAATAACCTATGTGACATGTCAAGATATCTTATTAATGAAAATAAGATACCAGATATACTAAGCAAATTTCCTAAATTTGCTTGTAACAGATAAGTGAACTATAGATATGTAGATATAAATCCATATGTATTCCTGTTAACCCTTTGGGGCCTAGTTCCTAGGCCTTTTGTGTATCCATATGCTCTCGCGCTACCGTCCACAGGATGGATATGGGGTGCACAATAAACTAGCCACTTCGGTGGCAAAATCTAATCTAATCAAACAACAACTGATTCCTACACTTGGTTCGATACATAACCGCTATAATACCGTGTACCCTCGCAATCGTTCCCGCTGTCCGGAGTACCCAAGATGTATGAATAAAATCTGATGCTAACACCCCCAAGTGCCCTTTCGACATCATCCGGGACCCCCCCCCCCCCCACGTCTAAACTAAGGACACGTAAGGGAGACAACCCCCCCCCCCACGTCTAAACTAAGGACACGTAAGGGAGACAACCCCCCCCCACGTCTAAACTAAGGACACGTAAGGGAGACAACCCCCCCCCCACGTCTAAACTAAGGACACGTAAGGGAGACAACCCCCCCCCACGTCTAAACTAAGGACACGTAAGGGAGACAACCCCCCCCCCCACGTCTAAACTAAGGACACGTAAGGGAGACAACCCCCCACGCACCCACCTAATAAGTCTACCCAACCAACTGCACACGGCTTCTAAACGCTCGCAAAAATAAATCGCATGAAAAACAGTTTCTTCAATCCCACAATCGCTACAGGACGGAATATCACGTAACAGTCGTGTACACAAAACAGACCCGGACGGCAAGATGTTATGAAAGAATTTATATACCGTTTCACGAACTACGGATCGCAACGGAAGATCCACCAGACGGTTCCAAATATCAGCCCAAGCGTACAACGAAAACTGACTACAGACCGGTGCCACGTCAGCTTCCATAGTCGCCCGAACTAAAACACGCAATTTACACGCCCACGGATTTGAAACCACTGTAAGCACGAGCAACATATCCACACATATATGGCGATCACACCCCTTAACACACTCGCACAGGTATTGATACGTCTCACTAACTGGATTACCTGCCACTCGCAGGTATTGCACATATGTATGCTTGACAAAAAGGGCAAGCATTGATGCATGAAAATCTAATAATCCCAAACCACCCTTGCGAACACTTAAGCTAAGCACACTGCGTCATAACCAGCAACAACGACTTCCCCAGATAAACCGAAAAACACGCACCAATAAACGTGTCTCATCTCTTGGACACAACAAGGACACACGCACTACATGCCACACTTTAGCATATAGGATGGAATTAGTAACTATCACCTGGTGATGGAGAGTTAACCCATGTAACCTTAGCATGCGGACACGCCGGATAACGTTATCAACCACCATCTTGGAACTGAGCTCACGTCCTTCAGTTCTACTAGCTGCATGAATTATCCTGCATATTTTCAAAGATTCACACACAACCCACGGACTCTCCATGGACAATGGACCTCGTTGCCACGGCCCTAAAAGTAAGAGTCCAGACTTATCCTTATTACATATCATACCCGTAGCCTCGCTAAAAGTGGTCACAATACGATCTACAGCCAATACGAAGCCACAGCACCGTGTCTTCCTTTGCAGATGACACCCGAATCTGCATGGCAGTGTCTTCCATTGCAGACACTGCAAGGCTCCAGGCGGACATCAACCAAATCTTTCAGTGGGCTGCAGAAAACAATATGAAGTTCAACGATGAGAAATTTCAATTACTCAGATATGGTAAACACGAGGAAATTAAATCTTTATCAGAGTACAAAACAAATTCTGGCCACAAAATAGAGCGAAACACCAACGTCAAAGACCTGGGAGTGATCATGTCGGAGGATCTCACCTTCAAGGACCATAACATTGTATCAATCGCATCTGCTAGAAAAATGAGAGGATGGATAATGAGAACCTTCAAAACTAGGGAGGCCAAGCCCATGATGACACTCTTCAGGTCACTTGTTCTATCTAGGCTGGAATATTGCTGCACACTAACAGCACCTTTCAAGGCAGGTGAAATTGCTGACCTAGAAAATGTACAGAGAACCTTCACGGTGCGCATAACGGAGATAAAACACCTCAATTACCGGGAGCGCTTGAGGTTCCTGAACCTGTATTCCCTGGAACGCAGGCGGGAGAGATACATGATTACATACACCTGGAAAATCCTAGAGGGACTAGTACCGAACTTGCACACGAAAATCACTCACTACGAAAGCAAAAGACTTGGCAGACGATGCAACAGCCCCCCAATGAAAAGCAGGGGTGTCACTAGCACGTTAAGAGACCATACAATAAGTGTCAGGGGCCCGAGACTGTTCAACTGCCTCCCAGCATACATAAGGGGGATTACCAATAGACCCCTGGCAGTCTTCAAGCTGGCACTGGACAAGCACCTAAAGTCGGTTCCTGACCAGCCGGGCTGTGGCTCGTACGTTGGTTTGCGTGCAGTCAGCAGCAACAGCCTGGTTGATCAGGCTCTGATCCACCAGGAGGCCTGGTCACAGACCGGGCCGCGGGGGCGTTGACCCCCGTAACTCTCTCCAGGTAAACTCCAGATGGTACAGGCGAGGTCTTACACCTTATCACAAATTACAAAGATGAAAGAGAGAGAGAGAGAGAGAGAGGGGGGAGAGAGAGAGAGAGAAGAGAGAGAGGAGAGAGAGAGAGAGGAGAGAGAGAGAGAGAGAGAGAGAGAAGAGAGAGAAGAGAGAGAGAGAGAGAGAGAGAGAGAGAGAGAGAGAGAGAGAGAAAGTAGGTAAAGTGGAAAATTGCATTTATCTGAATGTATCATTATAAACCGTTGGCAGGAGAGGTGCAGCAGTCATAGGTGGTTTTCTGGTGTTTTCAGGTCGCTCTTACGTGCTAGAACTTTAATTTGTGTCATCAATCCTATACGTACATCCCTCTAGCGCCTGGAACCAATCTTGGGCGGAAAACATTATATACTGAGT
>NC_069442.1:38288710-38312664 GCF_026875155.1 Cherax quadricarinatus | reverse complement strand
CACAAAATTTGGGAGTGCATGAAGGAGGTTTAAGTTCCTACTGGCTAGATCATTAGGCTAAAGGCTTATTGCTATCTTATCTAAATGTTTTAGAATAGGAGTTTTCTGGGCAAACATTTGACGAGTTGTTTTGCCAAGGGTATAATATTTTATTTACACGGGGTTTTTTAAAAGGGTTAAGTTAAGGTTCTTAACTTATTTACAAGCTAAGACCTTTTTACCTACATCAGCTCATTTGAAAGGGTTTTTAAGGTGGTTTGGGGAATGTAGAAGGATGTAGAGAGATGGGTTGAAAAAAAGGGATGTATAATTGGGGTGGAAGGAGAGAAGGATTCGTCCCAGGAATGGCTGAAAGAAAAGGGGGTACAAGAGTTTTAGGGGCTTGAGCATCCAGCAGGCTTGTGTGTGTTACATAGGAGCAGAGCTGGCCTTAGGAGGTGCGAAGCCCAAATGGGAACAATTTTCGTGGGCCCCATGTATAGAAAACAATCAAACTGTGCGCTTAAAAAATGCATGCGAGTTAATAGACCAAACAGATGTAAGCTACACTTTAATATAATATTCCAAACTCACACTCACACGAGCTTTTAAATCTCTGCACAAAATTCAATTTAAACCAGCAAATAATAGAGCCTACTAGACTGGAGAATACACTAGACCTCATCTTCACTAACAATGATGATCTGATAAGAAATGTCACCATATCAAAAACAATATACTCAGATCACAACATAATTGAGGTTCAGACATGTATGCGTGGAGCCTCAGACCGACAAAATGAGACTAGTCACGAGGGAGCATTCACCAAATACAACTTCAATAACAAAAACATAAAGTGGGACCAAGTAACCAAGTCCTAACCGATATAAGCTGGGAAGATATACTAAGCAACACAGACCCAAAATTATGCCTAGAAAAAGATTAAATCGGTGCACTCGATGTATGCACAAGGCTTTTTCCTCTAAGAAAAAGGAGGGGTAGATGTAAAATAGAAAGAGACAGGCGCTCCCTTACAGGCGACGAAAAGAATAACAGAGCGGCTAAAAGAGGTCAATATTCAGAAATGCGCAGGGAGACACTGGTCAGAGAAATAGCCAAGCATCGAACTTAAGCTAAAGAATCCTTTAGGGGTCAGGAATGCGGGAAGAACTAAAGCCCTTAATGAAATCGAAAGAAACCCAAAGTATTTCTTCTCCTATGCCAAATCAAAATCGAGAACAACGTCCAGTAAATTTGGGCCCCTACTTAAACAAGATGGGTCCTACCCCAGATGACAGCAAGGAAATGAGTGAGCTACTCAAGTCCCAATATGACTCAGTTTTTAGCAAGCCGCTAACCAGACTGAGAGTCGAAAAATCAAAATGAATTTTTTATGAGAAACCCCAAAATTTGATTAACACAAGCCTATCCGATGTTATCCTGACGCCAAATGACTTCGAACAGCGATAAATGGGCATGCCCATGCACCTTTTGCCCCAGGGCCAGACTCATGGAACTCTGTGTTCATCAAGAACTGCAAGAAGCCCCTATCACGAGCCTTTTCCATCCTATGGAGGGAGCATGGACACGGGGGTCGTCCCTCAGTTACTAAAAACAACAGACATAGCCCCACTCCACAAAGGGGGCAGTAAAGCAACAGCAAAGAACTACAGACCAATAGCACTAACATCCCATATCATAAAAATCTTTGAACAGGGTCCTAAGAAGCAAGATCACCACCCATCTAGAAACCCATCAGTTACACAACCCAGGGCAACATGGGTTTAGAAACAGGTCGCTCCTGTCTGTCTCAACTACTGGATCACTACGACAAGGTCCTAAATGCACTAGAAGACAAAAAGAATGCAGATGTAATATATACAGACTTTGCAAAAGCCTTCGACAAGTGTGACCATGGCGTAATAGCGCACAAAATGCGCGCTAAAGGAATAACAGGAAAAGTTGGTCGATGGATCTATAATTTCCTCACTAACAGAACACAGAGAGTAGTCGTCAACAGAGTAAAGTCCGAGGCAGCTACGGTGAAAAGCTCTGTTCCACAAGGCACAGTACTAGCTCCCATCTTGTTCCTCATCCTCATACCGACATAGACAAGGATGTCAGCCACAGCACCGTGTCTTCCTTTGCAGATGACACCCGAATCTGCATGACAGTGTCTTCCATTGCAGACACTGCAAGGCTCCAGGCGGACATCAACCAAATCTTTCAGTGGCTGCAGAAAACAATATGAAGTTCAACGATGAGAAATTTCAATTACTCAGATATGGTAAACATGAGGAAATTAAATCTTCATCAGAGTACAAAACAAATTCTGGCCACAAAATAGAGCGAAACACCAACGTCAAAGACCTGGGAGTGATTATGTCGGAGGATCTCACCTTCAAGGACCATAACATTGTATCAATCGCATCTGCTAGAAAAAATGACAGGATGGATAATGAGAACCTTCAAAACTAGGGAGGCCAAGCCCATGATGACACTCTTCAGGTCACTTGTTCTATCTAGGCTGGAATATTGCTGCACTCTAACAGCACCTTTCAAGGCAGGTGAAATTGCCGACCTAGAAAATGTACAGAGAACTTTCACGGCGCGCATAACGGAGATAAACACCTCATTACTGGGAGCGCTTGAGGTTTCTAAACCTGTATTCCCTGGAACGCAGGAGGAGAGATACATGATTATATACACCTGGAAAATCCTAGAGGGACTAGTACCGAACTTGACACGAAAATCACTCACTAACGAAAGCAAAAGACTTGGCAGACGATGCCACCATCCCCCCAATGAAAAGCAGGGGTGTCACTAGCACGTTAAGAGACCATACAATAAGTGTCAGGGGACCGAGACTGTTCAACTGCCTCCCAGCACACATAAGGGGGATTACCAACAGACCCCTGGCAGTCTTCAAGCTGGCACTGGACAAGCACCTAAAGGCAGTTCCTGATCAGCCGGCTGTGGCTCGTACGTTGGTTTGCGTGCAGCCAGCAGCAACAGCCTGGTTGATCAGGCGCTGATCCACCAGGAGGCCTGGTCACAGACCGGGCCGCGGGGGCGTTGACCCCCGAAACTCTCTCCAGGTAAACTCCAGGTAAGCCTACAAGTAACAAACAAAATTTGTATATTACCTCTGAAAAGTACATAGTCACAATACACTTTGCTTTAGTTACTGTGAAATGATTTATTAATTCGCCAACTATTATATCCAAAGCCCCTTTTTTTACTTCATGTTGTTGTGTGTACTTGACAAGCCGAGAGTAGATTACACTCTAGTGTGGGGCCCCCTTAGGTGCAAGGCCCAATTGGGAGCAACCGACCCAATTGGCTTAAGGCCGGCTCTACACAGGAGTGAATAGAGACAAGTGTTTTTTAATGAATGTGCTGAGTATGAGCAAGGTAACTTTAATGAAGGGATTCAGGGTAAACTAGTTAGCCAGACTTGAATCCTAGAGGTGGGAGGCCAGTGCTTGCATTTTGAAGGAGTGGGGATGTTGCAGTCAGAGGGTAATGTGATAGTGACGTCAGCACACATCTTAAAGAAAGACAGTAATCGAATAAATGATAGGTAGTAAGCTGGTAGACAGCAACTGCCCAGGGAGGTACTATCATCCTGCCAAGTGAGTGTAAAACGGAAGCATGTAATTGTTTTCCATGATGGTATGAGTGCTGGTGTCTTTCTTCTGTCTCAAACATGCAAGATTTCAGGTACATCTTGCTACTTCTACTTACGTAAGAGTTGACTAAAATGCCAGGGGCAAGGGGCTAGTAACCCATTCTCCTGTATACATTACTGAAGTTAAAAAGAAAAACACTTTTGTTTTTCCTTTTTGGGCCACCCTGTCTTGGTGGGATACGGTCAGTTTGTTGAAAAAAGAAACATGCAAGATTTCATGTACGTCTTGCTACTACTTCTTACACTTAGGTTACACTTAGGTCACCAATAGACCCCTGGCTGTCTTCAAGAAGGCACTGGACAGGCACCTAAAGTCAGCACCTGACGAACCAGGCTGTGGTTCATATGTCAGCTTGCGTGTGGCCAGCAGTAACAGCCTGGTTGATCAGACTCTGACCCACCATGAGGCCTGATCTCAGACCGGGCCGCGGGGGCGTTGACCCCCGAAACCCTCTTCAGGTAAACACTACACTTGCATGTACAAGTATATACAGTGGACCCCCGCTTAACGATCACCTCCAAATGCGTCCAATTATGTAAGTGTATTTATGTAAGTGCTTTTGTACGTGTATGTTTGGGGGTCTGAAATGGACTAATCTACTTCACAATATTCCTTATGGGAAAAAATTCGGTCAGTACTGGCACCTGAACATACTACTGGAATGAAAAAAGTTCGTTAACCGGGGGTCCACTGTATATATATACATACCCTCTCTGAGTTTTCTTCTATTTTCTTACTAGTTCTAGTTCTTATTTCCTCTTCATGGGAAAGTGAAACAGAATTCTTCTTCCGTAAGCCATGCGTGTCGTAAGAGGCAACTAGAATGCCAGGAGCAAGGGGCTAGTAACCCCTTCACCTGTATACAGTAGGGCCCTGCTTTTCAGCATTTCGCCTTACGGCGTTCCGCTAATACGGCGATATCAAATTATGACCAAAACTTTCTATACGGCAAGTGGTCTTTCAAATATGGCGCGGCCCACCCGGTTTGATTATATTCTCCACATGCACATCTCTATGTAATAATAACCACTCTTGGGCACATTAAATGTCTTATTTTACCTTAATATAGACATTTTCATTAATCCATCTATTATATTTTCTTCAAAATTATATAAGACACACTTTACATAACATAGTATATAAACATTTTATGTTTATATATTATGGAGGTGTGGTAGCTGGGCGGAGAGAAAACATTACATCACTCCCCTTAATACATAATGCTTTTGTTTACAATTCTCAGCATGAATTATTCATTACTTCTTCCTTTGTTTATGATAGCATCTAAAGGTAGTTGTTAGAAACGATTAAAGTCAGTGAATATGGTATGTCGACGGTAATAATATGGCTCTGGGCCACATTAAATATCGTGTAGCTATGTAGGTAGGTGTAGGTATGTAGCCCAGGCGGACTATGCACCTACATTATTATAACTGATACGTATGTGTACCTGTATCTAAGTAAACTTACACACTGTGCTGGCATGCAGATACACATTAAAATCACTGAGTCTCTTATTAGTCAAGACGCCATATTAATAATAATAACACAATAATAATCACTAAGGAGCATTAAATATCGTATAAAACGTTAATATAGACATTTTGCTTAATCCATCTATATACACCCCACAATAGAATAAATTAACAAATATGAGATGTGGTAGCCAGGCGACTCGTAGGACTTGTGGTAGCCAGGCGACTTATTGGATTTGTGGTAACCAGGCGACTTGTAGGACTTGTGGTAGCCAGGCAACTTGTAGGACTTGTGGTAGCCAGGCAACTTGTAGGACTTGTGGTAGCCAGGCAACTTGTAGGACTTGTGGTAGCCAGGCAACTTGTAGGACTTGTGGTAGCCAGGCAACTTGTAGGACTTGTGGTAGCCAGGCAACTTGTAGGACTTGTGGTAGCCAGGCAACTTGTAGGACTTGTGGTAGCCAGGCAACTTGTAGGACTTGTGGTAGCCAGGCAACTTGTAGGACTTATGACGAAAACCAGATGCTTTCATCTGGTTTGTTTACATTATGTGTGGGTGGGATGGGGAGGGCTGCCCTTCCTGGCTACCCATACTTCCCAACCTGACTTCATACAAATAAAACTCACCTCTCACCCTACATTAAGACCACAAATATTTTAAGGTAATTAATGAGTGTAGTATATATGCATTCCATCGCTCTAGGGAGCTTTAAGCATCGTAGTATAGTATGTGTGGGTGGGGTGGCCAGGAGGGCTACCACACCTGACTTCTTAGAGCAAATACTACTCACCTTTTGCCCTACATTAAGACTACAAATATTTTGAGGTAAATGATGAGTGTATTGTGTGTGTATTTTACTTTTTAATGCCTAGTTCTATTGCTAACTTAATATATGTTAGTGTAAACTTGTTATCTGGCATATGTATGCATTTATAAATGGAAAAAATGGAGTTCTGCTTTCCGGTGAAGTCTGCTTTCCTGGAACCTAACCTGCTGAATAAGTGGGGCCCTACTGTATACGTATTACTAAATTTACAGAGAGAATGTGTAATGTCACGATGGTTGTTAATATATATATATAGATGGGGTTCTAAAAGAAGTAAATGCTAGGGTGTTCAGGAGAGGGGTGGGATTAAATTATGGGGAATCAAATACAAAATGGGAACTGACACAGTTACTTTTTGCTGATGATACTGTGCTTATGGGAGATTCTAAAGAAAAATTGCAAAGGTTAGTGGATGAGTTTGGGAGTGTGTGTAAAGGTAGAAAGTTGAAAGTGAACATAGAAAAGAGTAAGGTGATGAGAGTATCTAATGATATAGATAAAGAAAAATTGGATATCATATTGGAGAGGAGGAATATGGAAGAAGTGAATGTTTTCAGATATTTGGGAGTTGGCGTGTCAGCAGATGGATTTATGAAGAATGAGGTTAATCATAGAATTGATGAAGGAAAAAAAGCGAGCGGTGTGGAGACAAAGAACGTTATCTATGGAGGCAAAGAAGGGAATGTATGAAAGTATAGTGGTACCAGCACTGTCATATGGGTGTGAAGCTTGGGTGATAAATGAAGCAGCGAGGAGACGGTTGGAGGAAGTGGAGATGTCCTGTCTAAGGGCAATGTGTGGTGTAAATATTATGCAGAAAATTCGGAGTGTGGAAATTAGGAGGTGTGGAGTTAATAAAAGTATTAGTCAGAGGGCCGAAGAGGGGTTGTTGAGGTGGTTTGATCATTTAGAGAGAATGGATCAAAGTAGAATGACATGGAAAGCATATAAATCTATAGGGGAAGGAAGGCGGGGTAGGGGTTGTCCTCGAAAGGGTTGGAGAAAGGGGGTAAAGGAGGTTTTGTGGGCAAGGGGCTTGGACTTCCAGCAAGCATGCGTGAGCATGTTAGATAGGAGTGAGTGGAAACGAATGGTACTTGGGACCTGACGAGCTGTTGGAGTGTGAGCAGGGTAATATTTAGTGAAGGGATTCAGGGAAACTGGTTATTTTTATATCCGGTTATTTTTATATAGTCGGACTCGAGTCCTGGAAATGGGAAGTACAATGCCTGCACTTTAAAGGAGTGGTTTGGGATATTGGCAGTTTGGAGGGATATGTTGTGTATCTTTATACATATATGCTTCTAAACTGTTGTATTCTGAGCACCTCTGCAAAAACAGTGATAATGTGTGAGTGTGGTGAAAGTGTTGAATGAGGATGAAAGTATTTTCTTTTTGGGGATTTTCTTTCTTTTTGGGTCACCCTGCCTCGGTGGGAGAAGGCCGACTTGTTAAAAAAAAAAAAAAAAAAAAAAAAAAGCCGTTGCGTTGAAAGAAGAAGAATGTGTTTGTTTCATTTGGTCATCCTGCCTGGCAGGAAACAACTGTTGAGTTAAACAATTAAGATACTGAAACCATACATTATAAAAATGTTTTTAATCACAATTTTAGTGCAAAAAAAGCTAAGCTGATCCTACTTGTCATGAGTGTCCGATGTTGTGTTCTGATTGAGAATAAAAAGCTCTCTTAATTCAGAGATGGAGAAGTGCCGCTGGACGTCTTCTTCACAGTCTACAACACAGCTGCTCAGAGCTTTCTTATGGGCCTGCCGCTGAAAGATTTTCTCCTCTATGCTCCCAGTCTGAAATTAACAACTTGCATTTCACAATTTTTTCAAACAAAAGAAATGCTCTTGTAAAAACTAGACTTTAATTATAATTTGATTACTGGAGATCATGTTTACACTAGTTATCACTGAAGGTACTCAGTCAATACTAAGTAATATGGTGAGTAAGAGGCTCACTGAATTAGATTCTTTATTGCTAAAAAAAAAAACTCCTCTGTAATGACCCCTCAAGGGAGATTCCTTGACGTTGGTGAGGGGCTCTTGATCTAGGGAATTGGATCTGTTCTCCAGTTCCCTGAATTGAGCCTGAATGCCTTCCATCTCCCCCACAGGTGATGTATAATCCTACGGGTTTAGTGCTCCCCATGATTACAACAATAATAATCTTCTGCAATGAGTGTCTTACTCTCTTACTGCTGATGTTTTGTTATTCCTTTGTACTGCAAGTAATGACTTCTTCCATATGAACACTTTCCACTTTCTTCTCTAGATCTGGAATTGGTACTCAACTTCTGCTAAAATTATAAAGTCCAGAAAACTTCATTGTCCTTTGATATAAACTTTAAGTAGCACAATACTAATTCTGGCAATCATTCAACATAAACATAAGAACATAAGAAAGGAGGAACACTGCAGGAGACCTGCTGGCCTATACTAGGCAGGTCCTTTACAATTCATCCCACTAACAAAACATTTGCCCAACCCAATTTTCAATGCTACCCAAGAAATAAGCTCTGATGTGAAAGTCCCACTCAAATCCAACCCCTCCCACTCATGTACTTATCCAACCTAGATTTGAAACTACCCAAAGTCCCAGCCTCAATAACCCAACTAGGTAGACTGTTCACTCATCAACTACCCTATTTCCAAACCAATACTTTCCTATGTCCTTTCTAAATCTAAACTTATCTAATTTAAATCCATTACTGCGGGTTCTCTCTTGGAGAGACATCCTCAAGACCTTATTAATATCCCCTTTATTAATACCTATCTTCCACTTATACACTTCGATCAGGTCTCCCCTCATTCTTCGTCTAACAAGTGAATGTAACTTAAGAGTCTTCAATCTTTCTTCATAAGGAAGATTTCTAATGCTATGTATTAATTTAGTCATCCTACGCTGAATGTTTTCTAACGAATTTATGTCCATTTTGTATATGGAGACCAGAACTGAGCTGCATAATCTAGGTGAGGCCTTACTAATGATGTATAAAGCTGCAGTATGACCTCTGGACTTCTGTTGCTTACACTTCTTGATATAAATCCCAGTAATCTATTTGCCTTATTACGTCGCTTAGGCATTGCTGTCTTGGTTTAAGGTTGCTGCTCACCATAACCCCCAAGTCCTTTTCGCAATCTGTATGGCTAAGTTCTACATCATTTAACTTATAAGTACTAGGGTTTTATGGGCACTCCCAAGCTTCAGAACCTTGCATTTATCTACATTGAACTGCATCTGCCACTTTTCTGACCAAGAATAGAGTTTGTTTAAATCCTCCTGAAGTTCCATAATATCTACGTTTGAATCAATTATCCTACATATCTTTGTGTCATCGGCGAATTTGCTCATATCACTAGTAATTCCCTCATCAAGATCATTGATATATATTATAAACAACAACGGGCCCAAGACTGATCCCTGTGGAACGCCACTTGTTACAGAACCCCACTCGGATTTAACCCCATTTATGGACACACTCTGCTTCCTGTCAGTGAGCCATGACTCGATCCACGAGAGCACTTTTCCCCCAATGCCATGAGCTGCCACTTTCTTTAACAGTCTATGGTGCGGAACTCTATCAAAAGCCTTACTAAAATCTAAGTAAATAATATCAAATTCTTTATTGTGGTCAACAGCCTCAAAAGCTTTACTGAAAAAAGTTAATAAATTAGTTAGACAAGACCAGCCTCTTGTGAATCCATGCTGAGTATCATTAATCAAGCTATGCTTATCGAGATGGCTTCTTATAATCTCAGCTATAATTGACTCTAGTAATTTGCCTACAATTGAGGTCAGGCTTATTGGGCGGTAATTTGACGGTAACGACTTGTTCCCAGTTTTAAAAATAGGAGTTACATTAGCCATCTTCCACATATCAGACACTACACCTGTTTGAAGAGATAAATTAAAAATATTAGTTAATGGTTCACAGAGTTCCATTTTGCATTCCTTAAGAACCCTTGAAAAAACCTCATCAGGACCCGGCGACTTATTTTGCTTCAGTCTGTCTATCTGCTTCACAACCATCTCACTAGTGACTGTGATGTTACATAATTTATCTTCTTCTAGCCCACTGTAAAAATTAATTACCGGAATACTGTTAGTGTCTTCCTGTGTAAAAAATGAGAGAAAATATTATTTAAAATCAAGCATATTTCATTCTCTTTGTCAGTAAGGTGCCCATAGTTATTTTTAAAGGGACCTATCTTATCTCTAACTTTTGTTCTATAGACCTGGAAAAAACTTTTGGGTTAGTTTTAGAATCCCTAGCAACTTTAATTTCATAGTCCCTTTTAGCTTTCTTATCCCCTTTTTAATGTCCCTCTTAATGTCAATATACTGATTCATAAGTGACCCTCACCTCTTTTGATACGCCTATAAATTCCTTTCTTATGCCCTAGTAGATATTTGAGCCTATTACTCATCCATTTTGGGTCATTTCTATTTGATCTAATTTCTTTATATGGGATAAACGCTCTTTGAGCAGCATGTATAGTGTTCAGAAAACTGTCATATTGATAGCTCTCTTCGTTACCCCAGTCAACAGATAAGTGTTCTCTAAGCCCATCGTAATCTGCTAAGCGAAAATCTGGGGGCTGTTACTGAGTTATCGCTACTATCGTACTTCCATTCAATGCTAAATGTAATTGATTTGTGGTCGCTAGCACCCAGTTCCTCTGAAATTTCTAAATTATTAACAAGGGATTCATTGTTTGCCATAACTAAGTCAAGCAGGTTATTTCCCCTTGTAGGTTCTGTCACAAACTGCTTCAAAAAACAATCCTGAAATACTTCTAAGAAGTCGTATGATTTTTAAATTCCCAGTCAAGAAATTCCAATCAACATGACTAAAGTTAAGTCTCCTAGAATTACTACATTATTGTGCCTTGTGGCCTTAACAATTTCCTCCCATAGTAGTTTCCCTTGGTCCCTATCTAAGTTTGAGGGACGGTATATCACTCCTAAAATCAGTTTTTCATGCCCCTCTGAAAATTCTATCCAAACAGACTCTGTATGTGTTACTTCAGACTTAATACCATTTTTATGCAACAGTTCAAGCGATCTCGGACATACAATGCCACCCCACCCCCCTCCCAATACTTCTATCTTCTTGGAACAATTTAAAACCCTGAATATGACATTCCGCAGGCATGTCCCAACTTTTTGAATTAAACCACGTCTCAGTTAAGGCAAATACATCAATGTTACCTACACTAGCAACTAATCTCAACTCGTCCATCTTATTCCTAGCACTACGGCAATTAGCATAATAAACATTGAAAGACTCTCCTTTCTCTTTACCCTTCCTGCTCATTTCTATTTTTTCTACTAAACCTATTACTGTCCTTATCACCCAAGGTCCCTGGCTTTTCAATATCTATCTCGTTCTTATTATTACTAGTTCCCCTAGAACTCATAATATTACTATGCTGGGACTTCACTGTTTTCCTGCCAAAACCCATACCACTAACTATTCCTAGTTTAAAGTCCTAACTGCTCCCTCCACTGCAGTTGCCAGTGCTCCCACCCCATCCCTAGCATACATGTCATTTCTGCCATAGAAGAGGTCCCAGTTGTCAATGAATGTTACCGCATTTTCCTTACAGTATTTGTCCAGCCAGCAATTAACACCAATTGCCCTGGACAACCATTCATTTCCAACTCCCCTCCTTGGCAAAATACAACATATGAGAGGGTTCCCACCCTTACTTCTAATTATTTCTATTGCTGACCTATACCTGCTAATCAGGTCCTCACTCCTACGTCTGCCAACATCGTTGCCTCCAGCACTGAGACAGATAATAGGATTGCTCCCATTACCTCTCATGATGTCATCCAGACGGCTAACAATATCCTCCATCCCAGCCCCAATTTTGAACTAAGACCCTACATCCATATAACCTATAGCACCAAACCTGTATGGAGCACTTTTGAAGTGCTTGGGTAATTGCAATGTGTTTTTAAACTGAGTTTAAAAAAGAATAATTAACACAAGCAATAGAGTACATACAGCAAGGAGTCGATATATACAGCACTTCTTCTTTTGGCCATCCCGCCACACCCTTGCCATGGCCTGGTCATCATTGGCAGGATTCCAGTCGGGGTCAAACATTACCAAGCGGTTGGCACCAATGAGATTAAGGCCACATCCACCAGCTTTGCTACTCAGCATGAAGATAAACTCTCCTCCAGATGGATCATTAAACTTCTCAACAATCTGAACAAAACAAATATGCAGTTTAAAACAACTACTGGTTGGCCATCACTAATGTGGCACTAGTTTTGGCTAGCATAATTTCAAATTTCTGCCACCGCTCAACCAACCTGTTGCTGGCACTATTTGCTGCATAAGTTATTCCAACTTCTTTTTCTCCTAGCCCTAGCCATGGTTCCAACAAATAAAAGAAACGCTTCTCGTTGTGTAAAGCACACACACCTTACACTGTCCATAAAAGATAAGGTGACTTTGCAGCCACTCTCAGTTGCCACGAGCTGAGCTCACTCAGATAAGCCGTGACCGGTAAATTTGGGCCTACATATGAGATAATAGGTCTGTGTAGTAAGTATGCTCTATATAAAAAAATCCTGCAGTGCATAATGAGAAAAAAACTATGATTGTGTTTTTGGTGTAAAACGATTTTGCGGTATATTTTCTTTTTTTTGGGGGGGTTGTATTCTCATTTTTATGGTCTCATTTGATAGAATGGAAGATATACTACTGAAATAGATATGATTTTGATTGGTTTCATGAATGAAAGTACCTGAAATTGAGCTGAAAGCAGCGAAAATGTTAAATTTTTGCCAATGTTCAAAAGTAAACAAATGACGTCATCATCCAATACGTGTCCAACTGGCCGGTCTAATACTCAGTCATGAATGGGTTGACATTATTTATACAATTATTACAATAATGCAGTAGTCTGCTTAACAGTAAATCTTTTATTTTTTGTGTTAATAAAAATTCAAAATGGAAAGCAAGAGTAATATAAGAGAGACCTGGAGATGTGACTAATGAACAGAGAAAATATTATTTTAGTGCCAGTAATGTCTGCACTGTTTATTCTGGACCCTATTTTGAAATTGACATCTCTTTAAATTTGTGTGAAATTGGCCAAATTACTGATTTCTGGCCACTTTATTGGGTAGTTAAAATAGGTAAAGGGGCAGTTTCTTGTACTCAATTGACAGAATAGAAGGTATACTAGTAAAACAGCTACGAGTTTGGTAGACTGGAACAATGGAATGGGCCAAAAATAGGGCGAAAAGTGGGTGAAATCGCTGATGCGTAATATCACCATTGGGTTAATTGTAATCTAACCTAACCTCTACATAATGTGGCAAAATTACTTTTTTGGCACTGTACAGGTCCTGATGATGCTGGATTAGTGATGGTTAACCTGTATTATCATGTTTACAAAAATACAGACTACCTGTGGGTCATACAGGAATCTAAAATAAAAACAAATGGGATTTCATGATCAATTTATACAAGAAATTTCAGACTGCATATACAATACCACCAGGGGAGACATAAGAGCATACAAAATACTAAGAATATTTGATAGGACAGATAGGGATGGACCGAGGTAGAAGGAACGCAGAGTGGATAGACAATGGCAGCTGTCAAGATGGGAAGAGACAGAGTCTCCTAGGATGAAGGAATCTGAATAGGGACAGAGGGGATAGTGGCAGTGTGTGAGGAGGTGAATGGCTTTCCACAACTCTCACTGATGCAGGAGGCACAGAGCAAGGCACACTGATAGGGAGAGTTAAGAGTGAAGGAACAACAGGTTGGTAGGGAGTTTTGGTGACTGGTGAAATTTTGAGTCTGAAATTTTGGAGGAAGAGATGAAGGCTCAGCTGGGGAAGGCTGTGTGGATAGGGAATCATGTGAAATGAAATAGGACAAAGAAGTAAAAGTGGGAGAAGGCAAAGAGATAGGAACATTAGAGGTGAGGACTTCATAAGGGTTAGACACAGGCGTGACTGGGAGAGGGCACAACAGGATCCTGAGGACAATGAGCAGCCCTGTAGTAGGAGAGCCGTGGAGGTCTTCTTTAAAGATGGAGTTGAGAGACAGCCATAGCATAAGAGGCTCTCCTTTTCATTGAGACAGCAGATTTTGCTTTCTTTTACAAAAACCAGGTAACAGCAGGAATATACAGGGTGTGCTTCTCCACAAGTAAGGCAAATGGGGGTTATGCTTCAGGATGGATTATGATCAGCAGCACTTGAGACTGGGCATTCTGCAGATGATCTGTAATATTTGACCAGGTAACAAAATAACCAGCAATGTCTGCATTGTTTAGGTGTTGGGCATAGTTCCCATACTTGTAAGCAGTGACCTGCAATCAAGGGTTGGTTTGGCAGCAATGCTTGAATAATGACAGAGTTGAGAGCTCAAGTTGCTCCTGAATGTCCAGACCACATTGCGTATATTCTTGTTGGGCTATACTGTTTACAGCGAGGACAGTACCATAGCTCAAACTGAGGAAGGAATATTTGTGTATTGTGAAAGGGATGTTGATGGTGCATGGAAGGGAGATTGTCACCTTGTTTAGCATCCTACTCCCAAAACCATGGAAGGATACATTTTGGACATGTCTCATAAGAGTTTTGCAAATTCCATCATTGATGAAGTACTCAGTGGGTGCTGTCAATTGGAGAGAAAAGAATAGGTTTACAAGGGAAAGTGTATTCCAGGTAACTTGTTTCTTGTATGAATGAGGAGGTGGGGGAGGGGACAGTTTGAGTTAGAATTGTCTAGTATGTGTTGAGGTCATTGGGACAAAGGTTTTAAGCCATTCTGTCCTGTGGTACAAACAACCTGAAAATTGATGCTGTGTCATGGAAGAAGCCAGGATCAAAGTCAAACCAAAGGGGTCAGGTGGACTCCGGTACAGGGCTCAAGCAACAAAAGAGGGCCTGAAAGTTATACCAAGGTCTGAGGGGAGTCTAAGGGTGCACAGGGGTCACCAACAGTGTATGTAGGAAGATTATCTATACATTAGTAATTACCTTCAGCTCTCTACTTCCCCATCCACCATCAAGCCCAACAAGGAAAAGGAAGGCCTATCTGTTGATTTTTAACTACTCAGGGTTAATAGAGTAATACACAAGTGACCAACAATGAGCTAAATGACAGCCACTTACTGATGCTTGTTTGGCCCTAGCCAAAAACATCGTCCTACCAGACAGGGAAGTGATGTCAGATCAGTCGACTGATTCTGTAGAACCAGCACTGAATCTTCTGTCCAACCTCTATTCTCAGACCAATAAGCATGTTGCCACTAGCAGACTACCAGCTTGCTCAACTTACAGGAAAGAGGAAACAAGGAATTTATGGAACACAGTGCAGGGTAAATGCACAAGGTAATGCTCAGTTTGGCTGAAGCCACTCAGTACAGCTGTGATAGTGAAGATGGCAATCCACCTACCAAATGTAAAGGACCTGCCTTCAGGGGAAAGAAATAATGAAATTTATTTATATAAATGTGATAATCTGTGAATGCCTTGTCCAACTGGCTTCAGACCTATAGGAAGATTTGTACTTACTGCACTATGTGGGTGCTAATCTGAAAAATTTTACTTCAAGCTTTCATCTGTTCTCTGGTAGCTCATAGAAGCTATTCAAATTAGTTATAAAAAATAAATATTTAAAGGATTGTATATGACTTGAAATACACTATAAAAGAAAAAAAAAACGAAACTTGACAAATATTGATAACTCGCTTTTTTACGGAATTTTTGAATTTCACAAGTTTGATTTCTTAAAATGTTTTTGCAATCTTTTACATAAGAGCTGCTCATATTATTCAGTTACAGTATTCTTTTCTTCCACCAAGGTTTTCACTTATAACTTAAGTAACTCATTCAATGGGCTTCAGATTAGGGAAAAGGCTCAGAGAACCATTAGGATAATTTCCATGGTACTAACACGCATGGGTTGTGAATGTTGCTGCGAGGAGGAGGCTGGAGGCAGTGGAGATGTCGTGTCTAAGAGCAATGTATGGTGTAAATATTAAGCGGAGAATCTGTAGAGTGGAAATTAGGAGAAGTTGCAGAGTTACTAAAACTATTATCCACAGGGCTGAGAAGGGGTTGTTAAGGTGGTCTGGTCATTTAGAGAGGATGGAGTAAAATAGCATGACTTGGAGCCATGCGTGTCGTAAGAGACGACTAAAATGCCGGGAGCAAGGGGCTAGTAACCCCTTCTCCTGTATATATTACTAAATGTAAAAGGAGAAACTTTCGTTTTTCCTTTTGGGTCACCCCGCCTTGGTGGGATATGGCCGGTGTGTTGAAAGAAAAACTTTAGCCTACCTTGACTAAGCCTGAGTGAATGACTAGTTAGACCACTGACTGTTGCACTCTATAAAAGGATGATGCATTTTGGGTTTCAGCTGTGTAGGTGAAATTTTGCCAATTTGCTAGCAGTTATTAAACATGGAATTGTACTCTGCATGTTTACTAGAGAATGTGTCTTCTTATCAGCTTCAAACTTTTAGTGCCAGTGTTTTTCTCAACAGGAGTTTAGCATTGATTTTCAACAATTTTATTAAACAAATTGGTGTTGGGAAGTATTGTGGGATTAAAATATAAGGAATGTGACACAACTTGGGAGTTATCACAGTTCCTCTTTACCAATGACACTGTTCATTCAAGAAATTCTGAAGAAAAGTTTAGGAGGGGGTGTAAAAGAAGAAAATTGAAAGTGAACACAGGAACTGAAGGGCAATGAATGACTGGAAATTAGACTGAAGAGAGTATGGAGGAAGTGAATGTATTCAGATATCTGGGAGTGGACATGTTAGCAGATTGATCTATGAATGACAAGGAGAACCGGAGAATAGATAAGGAAACAAAGGAAGATGGTTTGCTGAGGCAACTGTGAAAAGAAAGAAGTTTGTCTATGGTGTCAAAAAGGGTAATATACCAGAATATAGTGATTTTCTTTCTTAATTTAGTTGAACAAAATATATACCACAACAGAATCAAACTTCTTCATTTTTAAAAATGAGGAATTTTTTTTTACCTTTGCTCTTTTTTTAATAGACATGGATCCATCAAGTCGAACATATGGGTAATTCCTGAGGGCAGCCAGCTGCTGGAACAGGTCAAGTGTTTGTGTGTAGTTGGAAATAAGAACAACCTTGTCATCAGTTGAGCTTCGAATGAGTGCCAGTAGTGTGTCCAACACAGCAACTTTTCCAGACAACTCTGGCTGTAAGCGTCTGAAATGACACAAAATAAATAATATGCATAAATTAACAGATCTAATAAATAATATGCATAAACTGATAGTTTCAGAGCCATATCTCCATAAACATTGTTCCAGTTGAGTTAAAATTATAATTACTTTTTGCTGATGATACCGTGAGATTCTAAAAAGAAGTTGCAAAGGTTATTGGACAAGTCTTGGAGAGTGTGTAAAGAAAGAAAGCCAAAAGTGAACATAGATATGAGCAAGGTGATGAGGGTATCAAACAAGTTAGGTAAAGAAAAACTGGATATTACATTGGAGGGAGGGAGTATGGAAGAAGTGAATGTATTCAGATATTTGGGAGTAGACTTGTCAGCAGATGAGTTTATGAAGGATGAGGTTAACCATAGAAATGACGAAGAAAAAAAGGTGAATCGTGCACTGAAGTGTCTGGCGAGACAAAACACGTTATCCATGGAGGCAAAGAAGAGAATGTACAAGAGTATAGTGGTACCAACACTCTTATATGGGTGTGAAGCAAGGGTTGTAAATGCTGCAGTAAGGAGGAGGCTGGAGGCAGTGATGTCATGGCTAAGGGCAATTTTTTTTTTTTTCAACAAGTCGGCCGTCTCCCACCGAGGCAGGGTGACCCAAGAAAGAAAATCCCCAAAAAGAAAATACTTTCATCATCATTCAACACTTTCACTATTTTTGCGAAGGTGCTCAGAATACAACAGTTTAGAAGCATATACATATAAAGATACACAACATATCCCTCCACACTGCCAATATCCCAAACCCCTCCTTTAAAGTGCAGGCATTGTACTTCCCATTTCCAGGACTTAAGTCCGACTATATGAAAATAACCGGTTTCCCTGAATCCCTTCACTAAATATTACCCTGCTCACACTCCAACAGATCGTCAGGTCCCAAGTACCATTCGTCTCCATTCACTCCTATCTAACATGCTCACGCACGCTTGCTGGAAGTCCAAGCCCCTCGCCCACAAAACCTCCTTTACCCCCTCTCTCCAACCCTTTTGAGGACGACCCCTACCCCACCTTCCTTCCCCAATAGATTTATATGCTTTCCATGTCATTCTACTTTGATCCATTCTCTCTAAATGACCAAACCACCTCAACAACCCCTCTTCTGCCCTCTGATAATACTTTTATTAACTCCACACCTTTCCTAATTTCCACACTCAGAATTTTCTGCATAATATTTACACCACACATTGCCCTTAAACAGGACATCTCCGCTGCCTCCAACCGTCTCCTCGCTGCTGCATTTACCACCCAAGCTTCACACCCATATAAGAGTGTTGGTACTACTATACTTTCATACATTCCCTTCTTTGCCTCCATAGATAACGTTTTTTGACTCCACATATACCTCAACGCACCACTCACCTTTTTCCCTCATCAATTCTATGATTAACCTCATCCTTCATAAATCCATCCGCCGACACGTCAACTCCCAAGTATCTGAAAACATTCACTTCTTCCATACTCCTCCTCCCCAATTTGATATCCAATTTTTCTTTATCTAAATCATTTGATACCCTATCACCTTACTCTTTTCTATGTTCACTTTCAACTTTCTACCTTTACACACATTCCCAAACTCATCCACTAACCTTTGCAATTTTTCTTTAGAATCTCCCATAAACACAGTATCATCAGCAAAAAGTTACTGTGCCAATTCCCATTTTGAATTTGTTTCCCATAATTTAATCCCACCCCTCTCCCGAACACCTTAGCATTTACTTCTTTTACAACCCCATTTATAAATATATTAAACAACCATGGTGACATTACACATCCCTGTCTAAGACCTACTTTTACCGGGAAGTATTCTCCCTCTCTTCTACACACCCTATCCTGAGCCTCACTATCCTCATAAAAACTCTTTACAGCATTTAGTAACTTACCACCTATTCCATATACTTGCAACATCTGCCACATTGCTCCTCTATCCACTCTATCATATGCCTTTTCTAAATCCATAAATGCAATAAAAACTTCCCTGCCTTTATCTAAATACTGTTCACATATATGCTTCAATGTAAACACTTGATCTACACATCCCCTACCCACTCTGAAACCTCCCTGCTCATCCGCAATCCTACATTCTGTCTTACCTCTAATTCTTTCAATTATAACCCTACCATACACTTTCCCTGGTATACTCAGTAAACTTATTCCTCTATAATTTTTACAATCTCTTTTGTCCCCTTTCCCTTTATATAAAGGGACTATACATGCTCTCCGCCAATCCCTAGGTACATTCCCCTCTTTCATACATTTATTAAACAAAAATACCAACCACTCCAACACTATATCCTCCCCTGCTTTTAACATTTCTGTCATGATCCCATCAGTTCCAGCTGCTTTACCCCCTTTTATTCTACGTAATGCCTCACGTACCTCCCCCACACTTACAATCTGCTCTTCTTCACTCCTAAAAGATGGTATACCTCCTTGACCAGTGCATGAAATTACCGCCTCCCTTTCTTCCTTAACATTTAAAAGTTCCTCAAAATATTCTCGCCATCTACCTAATACCTCCATCTCCCCATCTACTAACTCCCCTACTCTGTTTTTAACTGACAAATCCATACTTTCCCTAGGCTTTCTTAACTTGTTTAACTCCAAATTTTTTTCTTGTTTTCATTAAAAGGGCAATGTATGGTTTAATTATTATGAAGAGAATTTGTAGTGAAAATTTGGAGGAGGTGTGGAGTTACTAAAAGTATTATTCAGAGGGCTGAAGAGGTGTTGAGGGGTTTGGTTATTAGAGGAAGGAGCAAAATAGATGACTGGATGGCGTAAAATCTGTAGTGGAGGGGAGGGGTAGGGATCATCCTAGGAAAGGATGGAGGGAGGGGGTAAAAGAGGTTTTGTGTGCAAGAGGCTTGGACATGCAGCAAGCATGTGTGAGCGTGTTAGATAGGAGTGAATGGAGACGAATGGCTTTTGGGACCTGACGAGCTGTCGGGGTGTGAGCAGGGTAATACTGTGTGAAGGGATTCAGGGAAACTGGTTAGCTGGACTTGAGTCCTGGAAGTGGGAAGTACAATGCTTACACTTTAAAGGAGGGGTTTGGGATAGTGGCCGTTTGTAGCAGTGTCTGACAGACGTGATAAATGGTTTAGAAAACTGACAAGTTGAAGACTGAAACACTTAGGTAACACATGGGAATCTTTATTGAGGAAATGTTTTGCCACACAGTGGCTTTATCAGTCCAATACAAAGCAACATCATGGGATCTTGATACAAGGAATTCTTCAATACTTGTCCAACCTCTGGACGAAGACCTACTTACACTAGTGGATAGTTCCACTGTGATTCCGCCTCCTCCTGCTTCCACTCGCCTGACTACAGTATATAAGCCACTTCTCTGGCCATATTCACTGTGCTTTCTAGAAGACTGATGTACTGGACACTTCATTTCCAGGGTGAGGAACTGATTACTTCAAACTCCTCCTCTCCTTACACCTTTCTGCTTTGTACTGGACTGATGAAGCCACTTTGTGGCAAAACGTTTCCTCAATAAAGATTCCCATATGTTGCATAAGTGTCTCAATCTTCAAATAAATTGTAGAAAGTAGCTGTGGGTAAAGAACAAGTTGTGTGAGAGTCAAGACACATTTATTCCCAAACATTCTGCAAGTTTTCTGACAAGTTGTTTACATAAATTCCTAGGTAGTAGGTTGGTAGACAGCAACCGTCTAGGGAGGTACTACCGTCCTGCCAAGTGAGTGTAAAATGAAAGCCTGTAATTGTTTTACATGATGGTAGGATTGCTGGTGTCCTTTTTACTGTCTCATAAACATGCAAGATTTCAGGTATGTCTTGCTACTTCTACTTACACTTAGGTCACACTACACATACATGTACAAGCATATACTATATACACACACCTCTGGGTTTTCTTCTATTTTCTTCCTAGTTCTTGTTGTTGTTCCTCTTATATCCATGGGGAAGTGGAACAGGATTCTTCCTCTTTAAGCCATACATGTTATAAGAGGTGACTAAAATGCCAGGAGCAAGGGGCTAGTAACCCCTTCTCCTGTATAAATTACTAAATTTAAAGAGAAACTTTTGTTTTTCTTTTTGGGCCACCCTGCCTCAATGGGATACGGCCGGTGCGTTGAAAGAAAGAAGTTTACATAAATTGAAGAAACTGTTTGTTATGGTTGACATTGTTGAAGATACCAATGAATGAAGATTCAAAGGCTTTTTCTGGATGCCATTCTCAATGGCAATTAGTAAATACACCATTTCAATTTAAAAGCAGTTGTGAGAATTACAATGTATTATGAAGGCACTGTTAACATTATCTGGTCTGTTGGAACATTAGTGCTCTGAAATTCTTGTGTAGAGGTCTCTGGATATCTCACATTGGTAGATTTTGTGACAGTTGTTACATGGGATGGTGTATACGCCTACAGTAGTTATGTTCATGATGTCCTTGATGGTAGTAGTAGAAGCAGTTGTGGCTCTGTTGAGTTTGGGAGTTAAGTGTGGATTGACTTACACCCTATTTGCTTTTTCCCCTCGCCAAAATAAACCAGACACCACAAAAAACCTAACAATCACCATGCTCATCAGTGAAAAACATGTATAACTGAATCTTGAGAAATATGAAGTTTGCAAATTTAGGAATTCAACTGTTTGTGTTAGGGGCTGAATCTGCTAATACCTTCTTGATATTTTAAACCACTTTCAGGGTAGGCAGGCCCTCTCCTAAACTTGTTCTCAACGTCAGAATTTTTTCGAAAAAAAAAAAAAAAAAAAAAAAAAAAAAAAAAAAAAAAAAAAAATCTTATGAAATGATAGATAATCTTTTCCCAATCATAATGACACCAAAAGTATGAAATTTGATGGAAAACTTATGGAGTTATGCTCTCGCGAAGTTTGTTGAGAAATAGTTTACCAGCTAAGGTTAAATTTAGAGAGTACTACTTAGCTAATAAGACAGCTATTGCCCACACAGCCGCCCCTGCAGGCGAGATCTTCAGAAGCTGTCTTGATCACTTCTCAATGGGCTGCAATAAAGTATATTATGTAAGATTATAAATTACCCCAAGGGGGTGTTCATTCACTGATTGCTGACGAACTTGCGTGTGTGGACTCAAAAGTCTGCTTATCACCAGGGTTTATGATAAGTGACTAACTCGTAACTTATACTCAACTGTGCAGTCAATAGTAGTACATCACGAGTTAGAACACTTACCTGGGTATATGTATCTGACCCGTAGTTACGCCCGGATATCCGAAGTGTTGATTGAAGAATAGTGTTCTTTGAAAAATGACGCACTACACTTTGTTGGATCGCAACACTCGTTGTTACACTGTTCATCAATAATTGTTCACACCATGTCATTAAAGAAGCTGATCACGCTTCTCTGTAAGTGTTTATTGAGATTCTTTTGTACAAAATGTGCGGAACAGTGTTCTTTGTTGGTTATCCCGGCACGTCAATGTCTCTCTCTCAGTAGAGTCAAAAGTAATCTGACCTCACAGCGTCCTACGCCGCTGCAATGCCTCTAGAACATAAAGGAAAAGCTGACCTAGTACTTTTTGCTTCCTTGCTAAACTTCCTCCATGAAGCAAAGCAGAATGCTTGATTCTTGCTGTCTTAAGCATAGACAACAATGTACACTATCTTTACCATGGTAATAAAGTGGGAGGAGGATTTTCCTTAATTGTCCTGCTAAGGTAAGAGATGGACTGTCTCTTATTAAACTACACTTTGCAACAGTGGACTCTTGCAAGGAGCAGCGGTCGCTTGACCACGTCACATACTTGTACTGCATCTGGGATCAATTACTTGCTGTAGCAGAAAACAAGATGCTTGCCCCTTCTGAAAGGGCTGGGCCCCTCAGGGCTGAAAGGGGCTGAAGGGGGCTAATACATTGTACTCCCCTCCTGGAGAAAATTTCTCCACAAAGTTAGCGGTCTTGACAATGTTTACGCATCGGAGATATTGCCCACTTTGAGCCCAATTTTCAGCCAATTTCAATGTACCAGTCGACAAAAATCATAACTATTTTGCTAGAACTCCATTTCTTCTATTGAATGAGTACAAAAAACCACCCATTTATCGATTTCAACTATCCAATAAAGTGGTCAGAAATTAGAAATTTTGCCAATTTCACACAAATTTCAAAAGATGCCAATTTCCAAATAAGGTCCAGAATGAGCAAGACAGACATTCCTGGCAGTAAAATAACATTTCCTCTGTTCATTAGTCACATCCCCAGGCCTCTGTTACATTTCTTTTGCTTTCCACTTTGAATTTTTATTCTCACAAAAAATAGAAGATTTACTGTTATGCAGACTACTGCATTAGTGTAGAAATGGTATAAATAATATCAGCACACTTTTGAAAGAATATTAGACCCACCAGTTGACGTGTATTGGACGCATGGCATGATTTGTTTACTTTTGAACTTTGGCAAATATCAAACATTTCTGCTACTTTGAGCTCAATTTCAAGGTACTTTTCATCATGAAACCAATCAAAATCATCTCAGTTTCCATAATATGTCTTCCATTCTATAAAATGAGACCAGGAAAACTAGAATACAACTATAAATAGCATACGAAAATACACTGCAAAGACGCTGTTTTAAACCAAAAACACGATTGGAGTTTTTTTTTCTCATTATGCACTGTGTGCTGCAGGATTTTTTTTATGCTGTGCACACTGACCACATAGACTCATTCTTTCATATTTAGGCCAACCGCTTTTCTCGCTAG